>CM026391.1:87098542-87106042 GCA_014843695.1 Archivesica marissinica
CCTTTTTCTTCTCGTAAGAATATGTCTAGGTTGCTACGGCTCTTACCAGGGTCTATCCTATTGTAGACTCGCTGGAGTTGTCTAGGGGGTTTCTTCGTTATTATATGTATTAATGATAACTCAACACAGTATTACATTTCTTCTATATAATATCTTGTTTAAATTGGCATCAGAAATATCCATATATATATAATCACTGATCTATATATATATACATCGTATCATTAAAAGCTTATTTAACAATCCATTTGTGTGAGCCGACTATGCGCTTACACAGTATATTTAACATCCAATCTTTCTAATCCGTCATTACTCAATATCACTATAATCTAATCACTGTTTCTGATTAGATTAACTTTTAATCAACTTCTGGTATGGTTCGCCGAAACTCTATGTTTCTTCTGTGGCTGAACAATTTAATTATTCGACAAATCTTTATAAGTTATATTTCTTATAATGTCAATAATATCTAAGTATCATAAATACAGTTTATATGTTCTATATACTAGATTGAGATCACGACCTTTCTCGCTCCTGGAGTTAGGCTCTAGTGTGTCTCATCTATGTTAATAAAATCCATTTCTTATATACATAATTGAATCAGTGTATATATGATATAACAATTCCTAAAACATCTGTTATTCCTAAACATCTGTTATGTTATCTAATATTACACCATCAAACCAGTTCGGTGCCTTTGTATTACATAACTGGACATCTGCAACCACGGCCTTGTTATCTAATATTACACCATCAAACCAGTTCGGTGCCTTTGTATTACATAACTGGACACCTGCAACCACGGCCTTGATAAACTGAGATTAGGCCTAACATCTTAAATCATTTCCCGCGCGAAGCGAGATTGATAATTTTAGGCGCGAAAATAATAGCAGACGATTATGCATAAAACAAATATATATATATTACATGGTAAACATTTGGCCATATATAGAAACAGTTTAATGTATTTATATAATACATTACTATTTATATATAACAATAATAAATATTTCGTGCAAATTGGGGTTTTGCACAATCCTCCCTACCCGGGGAGAAGTTTGACATCGCCCGCTATCGGCCGATTTACAAATCTTCAGTCCTTTGAATATACAGTAGAAAACAATCATAATATCAATACATCATATGTCCTAAAATAGCATTTCTTTCGCTAGGTACCAACATTCTAATCATAGAGGCAATAACTATTTACTGAACAACTGAAATAATACCAAGTACATTTACTAAGTCAAACATCACAGTCATTGAACTCTACTGAGAAAGTCTGCTAGAACATTTTGAGTCCCTTTGATATGTTTAATGGTCAGATTAAATTCTGAGAGACACAGTGCCCATCTTAAGAGGCGTTGATTGGACGTTTTCGACCTACTTAACCATACAAGGGGATTATGATCTGAATTACTTATTGTTTTGCTTGTGCTAACATATATGCGAAAATGTTCGATACCGGCCACTATAGCTAATAATTCCTTCTCTATTGTAGAGTAGTTTTTCTCTCGTGGAATAAGTTTTCGGGAATAAAATGCTACTGGGTGTGGTACTTGGTCAACGGTCTGAGTCAGTACAGCCGAAATTCCCAAATCGGAAGCATCAGTCTAGAGTTCGAACTCTTGGTTAAAGTCAGGGGCCTTCAGTATGGGTTTATTGGTTAAAGCTTTCTTTAAGGATTCGAAAGCAAGTTGATGTTTATCGCTCCACTGAGTTATGATGTTCCCTGATCGCTTGCCCTTTAATAAGTCAGTCAGGGGAGCGGCGATCTCAGCGAACTGGGGACTGAATTTCCTGTAAAATCCTACTGATCCCAGATATCCTCGTAATTGTTTCTTGGTCTGTGGGGGAGAGATATTACTAATACACTCAACCTTGCTGGAAATTGGTTTGATTTTTCCCGACCCTAATTCATGTCCCAAGTACTTGACTGTTCCAGACCCAATTTTACACTTCTTCGGATTCAAAGTAACACCACTATCCTCTAGTCTATGAAATGTCCAATCCAAGTGATTTATGTGCTGTGACCATAAATTGGATCGAACAGCAATATCATCCAGATATGCGTCGGCAAATCTATCACGGATGGTTTCTGTCGGGGATTGAGCGATTATCTCATTTATGGCCCTCTGGAAGGTAACTCCACCGTTTTTTAAACCAAATGGGAGAGTTAATGGTTCAAACAAGCCCCAGGGGGTTATGAACGCTGCAATTTCACTAGCTCGAGGGGTTAGCGGAATCTGCCAGTAACCTTTATTAAGATCTAAAATCGATATCAGACTCGAACCTGCGACCTGATCAATGATATCGTCTAATCTCGGGATGGGGAAGGCTTCTCCTCGAGTCAGGTCATTAATTTTCCGATAATCAATACATGGTCGCCATTCTGAGTCTGATTTGCGTACCAATATTATGGGAGAGGCCCACTGGCTTCTGCTAGGGCGGATAATTCCTAACTCCAACATTTGATCTAGCTCAGTTTTTATTATTTGTTTCTTTTCTGGAGACATGCGGTAGTAAGGCTGGATTACGGGTGAAGCACCTTGCACATCAATATCATGGGTAACACCGTGGAAACGTCCCAGTTGTCCAGAGAATAAACGGGGTAACGGTCAAATAACTGACTAATATCGTCCCTGTGGTCTGGGTTTAAATGACTGATATCCGGCCAGGTTTTCTTAGGTACAGATTCAAGAGGACTGCAAGGATCGAATTCTTTCTCAATGTCCGTAGGGGCTTGGTAATCTACTAGGGTAGGGTCTTGGGACTCATACACCGGACTACTATCAGCTAGAGCTGCACCCTCCTCCCTACCTGTCCAGGGCTTCAACTGGTTTACATGCATAACACGGTATTTTACTCTCTTATCAGGCATGTATATAATATAGGTATGCGACGCTACCTTTTCGTGTACCGGATACGGTCCCTGGAGGGCATTCTTCAGCTTATTACCTTTTAACGGTAATCGTACTAACACTAATTCACCACGCTGGAATACACGCATTTTCGCTTTCTTACTTCTGTCATACTTTGTTTTACGACCATCTGCGGCCTGTTGTGCACTCTCGCTGGCGTCACGTAACGCTTCAGCTAATCTATGACATAATTCTTGTACATAGTTATTTATGGGGATCCCTTCATCCCGCTCATTTCTAGCCCAGAGATCATAAGTGGAATCTAGATTATCTCTAGGTTCGCGCCCATATAGAAGGTCGAAGGGAGAATATCCTGTGCTAGAGTGCTCTGCACTTCTATATGCAAATAATAGCCAGGGTAGCATCTCATCCCAAGACGATAAAGAGTTCTCCCCAAGGATTCTAAGCATGGTTTTCAATGTACCATTATATTTCTCTATTGATCCGTTGGTTTGAGGCCTGTAACTCGTGCTAGTTAAGTGACGTATATCGTGCTCGGCTAGGAAGCGTGTGAATGTTTCAGCTATGAAAGCGCTTCCTCGGTCAGTCAACAGGGTCTGGGGTTTTCCATGTCGAGATATTATCTCGATCAGGCCTTTTTGTGCATTAACAGCTGTCGCTGCGGCGCATGGGAAAGATTCCGTATATTTAGTGGCATGATCAATAAAATTCAAGATATACTGGTTCCCATTTATAGTTTTCTTCATGGGTCCAACGAAATCAGCTGATATAAATTTGAATGGTTGGGATATAATGGGCAGGGGTTTCAATGGGGCTACAGTGGCTTTCTGTCCCTTACCCGCTCTCTGGCACGGCCCACAGCTATGGCAGAATCGTTTAACATCTGCGCGGATTCCCGGCCAAAAGAAGCGGCGCTTAATGCGCTTCAGGGTCTTACCAGGTCCCTGGAGTCCCGTACTTAAACTGTCATGGGCGAGTCCCGTTATATGATCACGGAATCCCCGTGGAACTACCACCTGATCATATATTTTCCAGGGTCGAACTTTGGACGTGTCTTGAGGTTGTTCTCTCCTCATAAGTAGTCGGGGTTCGAGCTGGATGTAATATCCTTGCCGAATAGGTGTTCCTTCCTGAGCCATTTCCCAGAGGGGTGCTAAGGTCGGGTCATTATTCTGTTCTTGCAATAATTTATCAGGACTCAAATCGTCAATAGAGGGAATATTTTGGGGTTTAACTGTACTGGCTTTCTCAGAGGGGGAATTAATCTCAATTGTATTCCGAAAAGGTAAGACATTGTGATTTGTATCGGTCGTGTTTTCTGAGTCTGGGTTGGACGTGACAATTTCATCAAACGGGATAATTTTCTTATTTGAGCGTGTAACCACGCCACAGGTAATCAAATCAGTGACAGGGGCAGTTTCACAGTCGTTACCTATTATAAGATCCCCCCCCGCGGTGCATCTGTGTTTTAATACAGCCACCTTCAATGTTCCTTGGTATATTGGACAATCGACGCTAATCTTTGCTATCGGATAATTACCAGGGATATAATTGACACCGCGGATTGTTACCCGTTCACCTGTGTATTCTAAATGATCAGCGTTCTGATCAGTAGCCGACAATAAACTAATTGTCGCACCTGAATCTCTCAAATACGTCACTTGTGCGGTGTTATTATTTATGCGTGCTTGACCTGTATATTTGACAAGTAATGGATTTACCATCTCGGTATTTTCATACGAGTTCACTGGCTCATTGGTTATAAAGGCTGAACTATGAGTAGTGTTTGACACTTGGTGTCCGTTTGCTAGATTTCTAGTACCCCTGTACCTAGGTGAATTGGGATCTGCCCAACACTCTGTTCGTCCGTGGCCATTACGCCTACAATAACTACAATATTTTTCTATCCGGGGAGTTCTATGGGTAGCTTGGGAATTATCTATCCTAATATTGGGTCGATACATGGGTGATGGGATATATGGCCTTGGGGCTGGAGGTCGGTGTTCTGTATCTCTGGGTTTCACATTCGGATTTGAATTAATCCGTGTCCTGGGCGCTAATCTGCGGTGGAGGTTATATTCATCAGCCAGGGAAATACATTCCTGGAGAGTAGATGCTTTCTTATCCAGAATGAACAAATTAAGCTCATCACTTAGCTGGGAATCGAATCTATATCTCAAGAGCAGCTCGATCCAGTTGACCTCGCTCGGATCATTGTTCTCCGTCCATAGAGTCATCTGCTCCCTTAATTCCTTAATGAATTCGGAATATGTCTGCTGAGGTTTCTTTACCCAAGAGAAGAAATTCTTTCTATATACAGTGGGTGAGAGTCTATATTCATCCAAGATGGCGGCCTTGAGGGTATCGTAATTATTCGCGTCTTGGACAGGAAGAGTGGCATATATATTTCTGGCCTTGTCGGACAACTTGTCTATAATATGGCCCACCCATGTTTGTTTGGCGACCTGGCTAGCTTCGAACAGTCTCTCACATGTTGCGAAAAATTTATCTGGCCTCATAGTCTGGGTCCAAATAGGAACAGAAATGTTTGTTTTAGAGGGCCTATTATCTGTATGGAGGGGGTTATTTTGCTGAGATTCCTGATCTCTCTGGATTTCTCTCAGGCGAATCTCCATCTGCATTTTCTCCCTTTGCATTCTTTCCTCCCTGTCCCTTTCTTTCTCTTCTCTTTCCCTCTCTCTTTCTTCTCTTTGTGTTACTTCTTCCCTCTCTCTTTCTTCTCTTTGTTTTATTTCTTCCCTCTCTCTTTCTCTCTCTCTTTGTTTTATTTCTTCCCTCTCTCTTTCTTCTCTTTGTTTTACTTCTTCCCTCTCTCTTTCCCTCTCTCTTTCTTTCTCATAAATCTCACCCTGACGTTCCAGATTTGCCTGATTAAAGAAGGGAAGTCTCATTAATTTGTCCCATATCTCATCACCTGTTGTCTGCAAGTCGGGGTGAACCGGCCCCTCAGTTTCCTTATTAGCACTCCTAGTTTTAGCCATTTTATTTTTTTATTTCCCAAAATTTTTAATCCCCAGAATGTATCTCCAAATGTATTATAGAATTGAGTTCAATAAAAGGAAGTAAATCACTAATATAATTTTAAGGATAATATTAAGCCTCTATGAAAAGAAAACTGGTACTTACCGAAGTCTGTCTCGTCCGTTAATCCAATATATAATTTATCACATATTCAAAGTTTGCACATTTCCAATAATTTAATCCATTTCATTAATTTAATAATTCGTTGACGTCTTTCACTTATTTCCAAATTCTAACACTGTCTCGCATGTACTTCTGTTTTCCCACGTTAATTAATAGTCCCTTGTATTCTTCATGTATAAATCCTAGTGTCCTTCACAATATTCCATATATAAATTCTAGTGTCCTTCACAATATGTCACGATATGTCACCTCTTCTTTATTTCCAATCCCGGACGAGCGTCCCAATTGTCGCAAACTCTCCTTTTTCTTCTCGTATTAATATGTCTAGGTTGCTACGGCTCTTACCAGGGTCTATCCTATTGTAGACTCGCTGGAGTTGTCTAGGGGGTTTCTTCGTTATTATATGTATTAATGATAACTCAACCAGTATTACATTTCTTCTATATAATATCTTGTTTATATTGGCATCAGAAATATCCATATATATATATTCAGTGATCTATATATATATATACATCGTATCATTAAAAGCTTATTTAACAATCCATTTGTGTGAGCCGAATATGCGCTTACACAGTATATTTAACATCCAATCTTTCTAATCCGTCATTACTCAATATCACTATAATCTAATCACTGTTTCTGATTAGATTAACTTTTAATCAATTTCGATATGGTTCGCCGAAACTATATGTTTCTTCTGTGGCTGAACAATTTAATTATTCGACAAATCTTTATAAGTTATATTTCTTATAATGTCAATAATATCTAAGTATCATAAATACAGTTTATATGTTCTATATACTAGATTGAGATCACGACCTTTCTCGCTCCTGGAGTTAGGCTCTAGTGTGTCTGATTTATGTTAATAAAATCCATTTCTTATATACACAATTGAATCAGTGTCTATATGATATAACAATTCCTAAAACATCTGTTGTTCCTAAAACATCTGTTATGTTATCTAATATTACACCATCAAACCAGTTCGGTGCCTTTGTATTACATAACTGGACATCTGCAACCACGGCCTTGTTATCTAATATTACACCGTATGCCAGTTCATGCTACGTCTAGTTTATATTTTGAACCGAGTTATGACCATTTGACTATGTTAAATGATGTCCGGGCTGTTGTTTGTTTTTTTAACGTTTATTTATCGTCGCTACCGGTTGCCCATATGAGCGACGCCGCCTGAAGGTATTAGTCATTTTAGATTGTTGGAGGATAGTGCAATGATACAGAGAGAGACACATTCCAGAGTCTCCTCTGGTTCTTTTACGTGCACGGTGTAAAGCACCGATACGAGACCTCGGTTTAACGTCCCATCTGAAAGACTGTTAATTGTATTAGGGTCAGACGGGGGATCACCAGTCCAGCGTGTTACCACTGGGCTATAGATCCGTCTGTTGATGTCCGGGCTATGTCTGATGATCGACTGACCAGCTATTAA
>CM026391.1:87108542-87185912 GCA_014843695.1 Archivesica marissinica
AGCGAGTCCGCATTAATGTACATATGCCTATATTAATATCTCGTTCTGTGTGGTTTTCTTCTAATGAAAAATAAAGGCTATAGTTCATGAATATTGAAATAGATTCCCCCATTTGACGGCCTCGTGGTAGATTATCTTTTGTTAAATGAGTTATCTCGTAAAATAAAGTCTTTATTATTCTTCTTATTTGTTATCCTCTTATACATATTTTTATACACATTTATCGATTGCGAAACTAGTTTTCACACCATTAACTAACTTAATCGTCATTTGATGCCTCGTTCCAGGGGCGTGACCAGGATTATTCGCATTTGCACACTCGGTGTGATCGCGAGGCTTGTACAGGTGGTTCGAACTATCACCATGGACAGAATACCACTGCTTCCAGATACCATGAAAATATATGCTATACATAACTTTACATACACAGTTGATACAATGGTACCAAACCAGGTACATTTAACTATTTCACTGCCAATGTGGCATACATGCGACTTTACAAAAAGTAGAGAACCAGATCAGACGGAACAGATCGTGCCGTCTGATCAGGCTATATGCCGATTGCTCTTCAGACAGTAAAGCTGAAGCACCTGTCCGAATAGCAAACAACATATATCCTGATCTAACGCTGTGGCTGGTCTGGATCTATGTTGTTTGCACATGCTCTGAATTAAAATTTTTATTTCTATATATACAAATTGATGAGTAAATAATTAGTTATAAAATATCCAATAACATTTGCCATTTTAATCCCCTCGGGGTAACACTTTGAAATGGTATGTTGTTCACAAACAGGCAATTACCATTGTTTTTCGTTTTAGTGACCATATTAATCATTTTATGTAAATAAGGTACTGATCGATTTGCATATGTAATTGCCCCCATTAAAACAACACCTTGTACAAAGTTGAGACGCCCCAGGGCGCGCTTGATTGGGGAAAAGTGACCAAGTTGCCGCACTTAAACAAACACACAAGGAGTTTCGAATCAGTGGATTTTATGGATTGAAATAACTAGAAAATGACCAATATTAAAACAAAAACTGAAAATAGAATAATTATTTTATTTTTGGGTATTCGAATACCGAAATAAGATTCGAATATTCGGTAAGGTATTCGGATATTTGGGTATTAGAATATTCGGTCACATCCTTAGTTTAAACCAAACTAAAACTATTTACTATTTAGTTGCAATGAGAGACATCTCTAATTTTCTATTATCTCCTTTGGCAGATTAAAGTCTGATTTCTTCCAAAATGTGAATAGGTCCTTTTAGTTAGAATCCTTTGTTTTTACTGTTGTTCCCTAACCAGATGTTGCGGTATGATAAATGTGATTTTATCCAAATCGTGTTAATTAACTGATAACATTCTTTTACAATGAAGTACCCATTGCATATACTGTATGAGATATGTCGAGATAGAGTAATTTAATAATCATAACAAGCGATAGTAGAATGAAAATGTTAGCATGTTGTGCAAAGGAAACAACGATAAAAACAGAGGAAACACTTAATAGGACCTATCTACTTTTAGGGAATATTCAGGGGCAGTAACTGACCGATGATTCTCATTAGGCATGATTAAGCAAAATACTTGCTTACTCTATTCTATTACGGTATTATTACGGTTAACATATGCCTGATAAAGAGATAACTGAAGTAGTTTATCCTTGGAACACTTTCCAGCAACTTCATACGAAAATGTCCTAAAATGACCTTTCAGACGGACATATTTGCTTAAATGTACTTCCAGACAATGTCCAACAACAAGGAGACGCTGCTTACATCATAGTTCCAGAACTCAAGACATGTAGCAGAACACTTCCAGGAACTTCTTCCAGACAGAACAAGATCGATACTGTAATATTTTCGCATAATTTACCCTTAGACGTATCAAATATAGACCGTGCGATTCTCTGGACATGTTGTCCAGGGCATCTATTTATATCTTATTCAGTGCAGCGCATATGGTGTGCACTTTTGCTACTAGTTCGAATGCATTGCAACTTTCTAACCCATGTTTATTCAGAGCATATTGCGTGCGTATTCATTGAACATTCTCTCACATCGGAAGCTTGGCTTGAATATGTATTGTTTTGAGATAACATATCACGGTGAATGTGGATTTGGTCACGTAGATACGAGTCACGCACAATGGTACATTATCTAGAGCTTCATTAATTAACCATATATTGTTCAATTAACCTTTCCTAATTAGTATATACCGTCACCGTGACCTAGCGGTTAAGGTGTACGTCCATGGAGCGGTAGGTCGAAGGTTCGAACCTCGTTAGGGGTTCGTTCTGATATGGCGGTTGGTGAGCCGCCAGCTAGTTAAATAATGGCTGGTGCTTGGCCTTCAACGATATAATTCGGGAAGTACCAATGCTCATAAAAAGGTGTCTCATAAGTCAATAATGGGCTAATGACTGGCCCTTTCAATATACAGTCTACATCCGGTATGTCAACGTAGGTTATGTCGAATTCTCCGGTTATCTCGAAGTCTGATCAAAGTTCCGTTTCAGACACCATCATTTTACATATAACGGGATTTGTTTCTATCGAATTTCGTTAAGTCAAACTTCGGTTATGACGAAGTATTTTGTTCGGTCCGACGGAATTCGACATAACGGATGTAGACTGTAATAAACAAATACTTTACAATGTCTAGCTCACCAAGGAAGTCATAGCCCGCCGAATACTGTCACAATTTCCAAACACCAGTTGTACTCTGGTGTTGCCGTAAGGAAATCCAAACGTTTTGACATTTTAAATGTACTTGAACATTGTCGAGATATATATATATATATATATATATATATATATTATATATATATATATATATATATAATCTCGTAGTGAATTCGTGATGTTGGAACGGTGAAATCGTGAAGTTCAAATCGTGAAATAATGAAATAGCGAATTGAGCACCGGTTTTTACGTACATACAGGCTACACAACATTTTGTATTTGTATTCCAGCGTGTCCATGTAGGAAATGTGTTAGGTAATCTGTCCGTCGCTCAAATGGGTACCCGGAAGTGTGTGTTTTACGTTTATTTATCGTCGCTATCGGTTGCCCATATAAGCGACGCCTCCTGAAGAGAATAGTCATTTTAGATTTTTGGAGGATAGTGCAATGATACAGACAGAGACCCATTCCAGAATCTCCTCCGATTCGTTTACGTGCACGGTGTAAATCACCGACACGAGACCTCGGTTTAAAGTCCCAGCTGAAAGACTGTTGTATTAGGGTCAGACGGGGGATCGATCCTGTGATCCATGGATTACCAGTACAGCGTGTTAACCACTGAACTACAGACCCAGTAGCGACGTTAAATAAACTTAAAATAATAAATATTTGTATTTGTCGAGTAGTGTAGAGTACGTGTCATGCTACAGGATTAAGCATTTGGTGACCGGATATGGTGTCGTATTCAGTCATAATGTAGTGTATTTGAGTATCAGGGTTACGACATTAAATTTCCTTCAATCCATTAAGCGGTATTCATGCTATCATATTAAGCGTGATACATGTCTTAATACAAAACCACATCCATGAATAAATAAACTCTTGAGTGATGTACACATTCAGAACCAGCTATACAGTACAGCTAGCAAATGGTAGTTTCTTTCAATTAACAATACACTGATACGGTGTGTATTTATAATTATAAATGTATGCATGTAACTGTTCAGTTGTGGAAGTCGTGACAGCGCAGTGGTAGCACAAACGGCCCAGAATTCGAGCCACACTGGAGCCGTTACGATTGTGCCCTTAGATAAGGCATTTAAATTCTACATTGCCTCTTCTCTCTACCTTGTGGCGATGAATTCCACCAGGAATGAGGTCTCGAGAGTGATTAATATAAGTTGTAAGAACTTATTTCGTAATCGAGCTAAAGTAAGTTTGTATAAACTATTCAGTTGGTCAATATCTATACATAGCTTATGCTAATTTGTTTCAGTATCATAGGACAGAAGTACAATTGATTTGGATTTGTATTGTACCGATATTCATATTGATATTTTGGGGTTGTTTTTAAATATCGTATCAACGGAATAACTACTATTGTACTTATTGTCAAAGCAATGCGTGCACGAAGCTATATCAATCAATGGCTGAATTGTAATTATAAATGGGGACTGTGACCGGACGACCATGTTTGTTTGCGGTTTTAAATCTTTTTAAAATGTTTACGTTTATTTATCGTCGCTACCGGTTAATGTTTACGTTTATTTATCGTCGCTACCGGTTACCCATATGAGCGACGCCTCCTGAAGAGATTAGTTATTTTAGATTTTTGGAGGATAGTGCATGATACAGACAGAGACCCATTCCAGAATCTCCTCTGGTTCTTTTACGTGCACGGTGTAATGCACCGACACGAGACCTCGGTTTAACGTCCCATCTGAAAGACTGTTAATTTTATTAGGGTCAGACGGGGGATCGAACCTGCGATCCCTGGATTACCAGTCCATCGGTTTTAAATCACACCAACCGCGTAGGTTATATGACGACTCGTAAACTAATTATTGGCGGATGAAGACCCCGGGTAGAACCACCGACCTTCCAAGTCAGCTTCATCACATGACATGATTCCAACACCCCCGTCAACGATCTTAACCACTCGACCACGATGGTCCTTAACCCGACGAGAAATGTCATCGCAACAAATTATACAAAATGCGAATGTATTGAGCATTGGCACAGAGCTGCTCTGCCATTTGGAAGAAAACACTATTTTGCTATGAATGCATTTTCATATGTTTTGAACATCTGCACACAGTTAATGCACCTGGCGTAATAAGCTATAACACTGCGCTTGTATAAGGTGCTTTGTGTTTGCTTATTGGAAATGGAAAGGCATTTCATCACGTGATGTCTGTTTATGATGCGAACTAATCAGAATTTTCTATTTTTCCAGTTATCATTTTGGCACGAGTTCTAAGAACTTTTGAAGGTATATATATTGTTATATTTTGTTATATTTCGGGTTTTACGCCTGCATCAGCACCATTTTGGGCTATATCGCCGGCGGGCAGTTTACCTAACAACACCTTTCCTGGGCAGGCTCCAGCGGTTAACCAGTACTTGGGTGCACCAACCTCCGTAAGAAACTGCCAACTTTTTAATATAAATGAGACACGGTCTGAGCAGGGCTCGAACCCGTGACCATCAGTGATGATAGGTTACAGTGGTATACCACGGAGGCGGACTGAAGGTATATATAATAAATGATTAAGTGACACGCAAATTGTTCAGTCTGTTTTGGAGGTTGTGAACTGATTATCTAGTCTGTTGTGGAGGCGGCGAGCTACATTGTTTAGTCTGTTATGGAGGCGGCGAGTTACATTGTTTATTCTGTTGTGGATGCAGTAAGCTACATTGTTCAGTTTGCTATGGAGATGGTGACGTATGTTGTGGAATGGTTAGTTAGTTAATTCATTCTTGGAGTCTGGATAACATTGATCATAAAGTCATGGCGTCTGAAATATTGGCGTGTATATCGTACAAGAGTGACATTACATACATACGCCTGGGAGCTGATAAATACTCAAGTCACCTTCCTCGCGAGCCTTTCTGGAGTCAATTAGCAACATAGCACAGGTCCAATTATCTTTGATTAATGACACATTTGTTATTATAAAACATGTTAATTGGTTAAACGAGTTATGCTACAAAGGGCAACCAACTATTAAACGAGTTATGCTACAAAGAGCAACACACTAGTAAACGAGTTATGCTGCAAAGAGCAACCAACTAGTATACGAGTTATGCTACAAAGAGCAACCAACTAGTAGACGAGTTATGCTACAAAGAGCAACCAACTATTAAGCGAGTTATGCTACAAGGGGCAACCAACTATTAAGCGAGTTATGCTACAAAGAGCAACCAACTAGTAAACGAGTTATGCTACAAAGAGCAAACAACTATTAAACGAGTTATGCTACAAAGGGCAACCAACTATTAAGCGAGTTATGCTACAAAGAGCAACCAACTAGTAAACGAGTTATGCTACAAAGAGCAACCAACTAGTAAACGAGTTATGCTACAAAGAGCAAACAACTATTAAACGAGTTATGCTACGAAGAATAACAAACTAGTAAACGAGTTATGCTACAAAGAGCAAACAACTATTAAACGCGATATGCTACAAAGAGCAACTATTAAACTAGATATGCTACAAAGAGCAACTATATTAAACGAGTTATTAAATACAAACCTCCTCCATTTCTGTAACACAAGAAGGGGAATCGCCATACGTTTCCTAGACCCACAGAAAATCCTATACACGCTAACAGGAAGTCAATCTTATTGGTCCATTGCTCACGCTCCTTCACTTCCGGTTTCAATCCCTCACTGGACAACGTGGCCGTGTCAGTCGGAGTGGACGGTGCCAGGGGTTCCTGCTCATGCTTCCAGTCATCCAGAGCGGCGGGTCCATTCTCCTTTTCACTACTTGCCATGGTTTCTGAAATCACACGTGTAACCCCCATTTATTATCCTATCTCCAATGCGAGTAAAAACCGTACATACCACTTCAACTATCAAGCGTGCACTGACATAACTTCGCAAGATATCACGAATTCACGATCGCATGACATTTTCCTGGTAGAGAAACATTATACAAATAAAGAACAATAAATCGAGATAGATAATGGTTGTTCGTGTCGGTACACATAAATGTGCGACTACACCGCGTACTTTTTTTTCGAGAATCATTTTATTCAAGAAATTTACTCGATTACAATGTACACGCAATAATTACAAATGTGTTTTAGTTTATACACATTTATTTTAGCTCGATTGCGAAACAAGTTATTTCAACTTATATAAATCACTCTCGAGACCTCATTTCTGATGGAATCCATCGCCACGAGGGAGAGAGAAGAGGCAACGTGGACTTTAAATGCCTTGCCTAAGGGCACAATCGTAACGGCTCCAGTGGGGCTCGAACTCCGGACCTTTCGCACATGAAGCGAACGCGCATCCACTGCGCTATCACGACTTGCACAAATGTGTATACATTATATACCAGTATGTACGTACAGGTTTGTGCTAAAAGTTCAATCTGTTTGTTTCTTTCTTTGGTTTATGTTGTCGTTTGTGAGTTTAACGTCGCACCAACAGCATAGGTCATATGACGACTCTCCAGCTATTATTGGTGATGGAGGAACCCTGACGCACCCAGAGCAGTATTTCAGGCACAGGCGGGTACACAGGTAGAACCACCGATCTATCGCAACCACTTTGCCACGGGTGCCCTCTAAGGGTTATGGTCAAAGCAAGACAGCTAGCCATATACACATGTCTATTCAGTCTCACAATTATTAAAGGTTTATAGTTTAAACTTTATTTAATTTACAACGATTGCAAGTTCTAACAACCTATATTAATACTCTCGTTGGCGCGGATGAAAGCGTATATGTGGTCATTCGTGTGGGAGGAAACCGGAGTACCCGGAGAAAACCCACCTGTCCGATCTGGCGACCACCGTACCATCTCGCATACTTCCCGGTCCGAATTGGTGAGAAGAAAGTGCGCTAACCACTGCGCTAATCGGACAATTATCAGATCTAGAACTGAATCAACATTCAGTAATTACAGTGAAACAGTTTCTTATATCGAATAGTGATGTTTATTTATATGCAGGGTGTTATTATGCTGTCTCATCATTTACATGTAAGCTTGCATTGTAGCATGACCATGTATATTTAGCTGTACCATAGACATCCATCATGCTATAAATCTGACATTT
This sequence comes from Archivesica marissinica, assembly GCA_014843695.1. Classification (NCBI taxonomy): domain Eukaryota; kingdom Metazoa; phylum Mollusca; class Bivalvia; order Venerida; family Vesicomyidae; genus Archivesica; species Archivesica marissinica. The sequence goes on from CM026391.1 coordinate 87,116,305, forward strand.
CATGATACGCACGTGTTAGGTGTTGTTAACAAAGTAACATTTCATGATACGCACGTGTTATGTGCTGTTAACTAAGTGACATTTCATGATACGCACGTGTTAGGTGCTGTTAACTAAGTAACATTTCCTGATACGCACGTGTTATGTGTTGTTAACTAAGTAACATTTCCTGATACGCACGTGTTATGTGTTGTTAACTAAGTAACATTTCCTGATACGCACGTGTTATGTGCTGTTAACTAAGTGACATTTCATGATACGCACGTGTTATGTGTTGTTAACTAAGTAACATTTCATGATACGCACGTGTTAGGTGTTAACTAATTGACATTTCATGATACGCACGTGTTAGGTGTTGTTAACTAAGTGCCATTTCATGATACGCACGTGTTAGGTGTTGTTAACTAAGTGCCATTTCATGATACGCACGTGTTAGGTGTTGTTAACTAAGTGCCATTTCTTGATACGCACGTGTTATGTGCTGTTAACTAAGTGACATTTCATGATACGCACGTGTTAGATGTTGTTAGCTAAGTAAAATTTCAAGATGCTGTTAGCTAAGTGACATTTCATGATACGCACGTGCTAGATGCTGTTAACTAAGTGACAGTTCATGACCGGTTTGCCATATAAGCGACGCATCCTGGAGAGATTAGTCATTTAAAATGTTTTTAGGATAGTGCAATTATATACATAGACCCATTCCAGAGTCTCCTCTGGTTCTTTTACGTGCACGGGGTAAAGCACCGACACAATACCTCGGTTTAAAGACACACACGAAAGACTGACCCGAGTCATTTTAGTATGGTATAGCGGGAGACAGAACCTGCGACCCGTGGATTACAAGTCTAGCGTGTTGACCACCGGACTACTGATCCGCTACGCTAAGCATGTGTGTGTGTTTTACGTTTATTTATCGTCGCTACCGGTTGTCCATATGAGCTACGCCTCCTGAAGAGATTATTCATTTTAGATGTTTGGAGAATAGTGCAATGATACAGACAGAGACCCATTCCAGAATCTCCTCTGGTTATTTTACGTGTACGGTGTAAAGCACCGACACGAGACCTCGGTTTAACGTCCCATCTGAAAGACTGTTAATTTTATTATGGTCAGACGGGAGATCGAACCTGCGGTCCCTGGACTACACACCCGCATAAACCCGTGACAGGCGACAAGCTCGATATAATGTCGAATAAATATGCTTAAACCAAGCTCGACGAGACGAACACAACGGAAATGAGTGTGTTATCAGTGTTAAGAACACCGGAAGTTGATGCATACAAGGTTAATATGACCGAGATAGCGATCTGTACATCTGACGACGGGAAGGCTGACTAATTGTTAGTATTAGATTCTCCGGTTCATGGATCACACCTCTGTAGGGTCGACTTCGGCTAGAAGCACCATAATACTTTTTTTCTGCTTCACACCTTCCATATCATGACTAATAAAAAAATGCAAAGGCACGTCTAATGTCGTATTAACAACGTAGGTCATATGGCGACAGTTATCCTAGGCGAAAACCCCTCGGGTGCCCCTCCGAGTAGGATCGCATGCACGGACGGGCACCCGGATAGCACCGCAATACATTTCGATAGTTTAATCATATTTTATTGCATTGATCAAGATATAATATACAAAACATAGGTATAACAATATAGCGTGATAATACAAATGGTTTGGGCCACAAGTTTTAACAACAAAATACATTTCGATAGCTTCCTCATTTGAAATAATTCCGACTCTCTGTAAGATTCGAACCTACAAGTCAGCGACCGTAACCACTCGGGCCACGGACGCCTCCAAGGGCGTTTTAATCAACGACGATACTCTTCAAATGTGTTCGGTATTTAGTTTATACAAATTTATTTTAGCTCGATTGTGAAACAAGTTCTTATAACTTATATTAATCACTCCTGATACCTCATTCCTGATGGAATCCATACACAAGGGAGAGAGAAGAAGCAATATGGAATTTAAATGCCTTGCCTAAATGCACAATATGAACGGTTCCAGCGGGACGCGAACTCCGGGCCTTTCACACCTGAAGCGAACGCGCTACCACTGCGCTATCACGACTTCCCGTGTTGGGTATTTGGAGGTGGTTTCAGGATAAGTTGCACGCGTGCAGTCATGTGGTGACGTAAAATACATTGGCCTATATTTTGAATGTCAATTTCTGTTCGGCAAGCTAGATTAATGTTAATGTCACTGTCGCTAGACAATCTACGAGGTTAACAGTTCGATCGATTTCTTAAATAATATAGCGTGATTCAGACTACGACAGCCATTGCGTGTGATTTTGATGATTTTCCGAGTTTTATATATATAGGCAACATTTATTGGTTAGTTTCCAAAAAGATACATATCTATTCCCAGAAAGATACATCTTTATCTGTAAACACTTTCTCTAACTACATAAACAACTTCATATATAAATAAGGCTGTACCAAATCTCGGACATCGTTTCATCATATAGAGCAGAGTGGTGGTAATGTGTCTTGTTCTGCCATCGTATAGAGCAGAGTGGTGGTAATGTATCTTGTTCTGCCATCGTATAGAGCAGAGTGGTGGTAATGTGTCTTGTTCTGCCATCGTATAGAGCAGAGTGGTGGTAATGTATCTTGTTCTGCCATCGTATAGAGCAGAGTGGTGGTAATGTGTCTTGTTCTGCCATCATACAGAGCAGAGTGGTGGTAATGTATGTTGTTCAGCCTAAGATCATTTTCAAATTCTTGAGGACAATCTTATTTACTTCTGGCGTAATCGAAGTAAGCTTACAATCAGGGCTTACAACCTGAAACACCCACTTTCTAATTTTCATATTCCTGAAACCCCCACATTTTAATTTTCAAATTCCTGAAACACCCACTTTTAATTTATGTAACCCATGGTTACGGACTATAGTCTGTTTTACCTATTGGTGTAATATTTGCTGCATAAGGAGATATAAATGTAAAATATTTATAATTTAAGATTTGATAAATTATGTCTAAATACATTAATATTATTAGGACCATAAATTAATATTGATATTAAATAATCAGAATTGCCAATTAATTATTATTATTATTATTATATCAAAGTATAACAGTTTATATCAATTAATTAAGATTAATTAGGTTTCTTTGATCTTTTTTTAAAATATATTAGTTATAGTTTAAAACTGATAATTGATACATTGAAAAAGACAAGATTAACAGTTTGCAAGCAGTTTTCTTAATTAAAACTGATAATTGATACACGATGATGATGTTATTAAAGAAATAAGATTAATAGTTTGCAATCAATAGTGTTAATGTATTGGTATTTAAGTTTACTGTTTATCTTTTTGAATACTTTGATGTTTCATATAAATTCAACAGAGCAATATCTAAACAAAGAAATATTTATTTGAGTATATTAAAGGCGATAATTAATGTATTAAAAACAAGATACAAGACCATTAATTTTTATATAAATTGATACTGATATAATTTAGTTTCATTTGTGTACACGATTATCCTAGATACATGTAACATAATGGCCAATGCACAAGTACAAATACGATTTGTTAATAATCAGAAAGGTGGTGAAAGTCTTTTGATAGGTGGATTCAGATTTAATGTAAGTATACTTTTTTCTTTCTCTCCTGATGTGTGTCCGTCTGTCTGTCTATATAATGTGATGTATGTTCGTCCATCTGTCTGTCTGTCTGTAAGTCCATCCGTCTGTCTGTCTGTCGGTCTGTCTGTCTTAACACAATATGATGTTTGTCCGTCCGTCTGTACATGTGTTGTGAGTCCATCCATCCGTCTGTCTGTCTGTATTTAAATAATATAATGTATGTACATCTGTCTGTCTGTATTTACATAATATAATGTCTGTCCGTCTGTCTGTACACAATGTGTTGTGAGTCCATCCGTCCGACTGTCTGTCTGTATTTAAATAATATAATGTCTGTACGTCTGTCTGTCTGTGTTTACATAATATAATGTCTGTCCGTCTGTCTGTCTTAACACGATATGATGTTTGTCCGTCTGTCAATATGATGTTTGTCCGTCTGTCAGTACGTCCGTCTGTCTGTCTATACACAATATGATATGTGTCCTTCCTCTGTCTGTATACAAACTTTTCCCTTCAGATGAAATCACGTAAACCTGATCGTATTTATTGGTCATGTTGTCAACAAGGATGCGGAACAAGGGCAACAACAGTTGATGGTAGATTAACCAAACATACTGACAACCACACACACCCGCCCAATAACGTAGACAATTACATTAGAAACATCATGGGAGATATTCACAAACGTTGTCGGGATGAACTTACCCCTATTCCAACAATCTACGAGGAAGAAATTGCCAACATCCGCGGAAAAGATTGGGATGAAGAGACAGAACAAGTGGCAAGACATATACCAACGTTCCAAACGTGTAAGACTGCACTGTACAAAGAGCGGAGTAAACTTCGTCCCGTACTTCCAACGTCAACTGCTAACATCCAGTTAGAAGGAGAATGGACACAGACAACAGCAGGCGGCGAATTCCTTCAAATCAACATCGACGAAAACAACAAAATGCTCGTCTTCGCAACTAGAACTGGACTACAACATCTGTGTGCAGCCAACACTATTTACGCCGACGGAACATTTTACACGTGCCCAAGTTTATTTCACCAGTTGTTTACGTTACAGGGATTTATTGACGGTGAAATGTATCCGCTAGTATTCGCGTTTCTCCCAGGAAAATCAACTGACGTCTACGTGACATTTTTCAGCCAACTAAAACAGAAATGTGAGGAGTACGGTTTTGAACTTCAACCTGAAACTGTATTTCTAGACCACGAGGTGGCTTCCCGTAACGGCGCACAGAGAGTTTTTCCAGACACCAATGTGAAAGCTTGCTTTTTTCATTACACACAGTGCGTTTGGCGAAAAGTTCAAGCTTTAGGACTCTCTACAGCCTACAAGGAAAATGACACAATCCATCGACTGGTTAGACGAGCATCGGTGTTGCCATTAGTTCCAATAGCTGAGGTAGAGGACATTTGGTTTCAAGCGTTAGTGGCCATAGGGGAGGAGGATCTTCCTGCGAGCGTTACTGCCTTCACAGACTACGTAACAGAACAGTGGGTTGAGGGTGATAAGCCACTTTGGAATCATTATACAACTGTGGGTCCCAGGACAACAAACCATTGTGAAGGGTGGCACAGTAAATTGAAGAAGGCCGTACGACATGCCCATCCAAACATCTTCGGTATCATTTCCATACTACAGCGGATTGAAGCTGCTTGCTACATTAGGGTTCTTCAATACCAGGCAGGGGGCGTTCGTCCAGTCAAAAAAAGAAAGTATCGTCCGCTCGAGCAAAGACTAGCAGCCCTGAAAACACGTTTGGAAAACGGAGACATGACGGCGATGGAATACTCTGACGCAGCATCGCAACTTCTTCACCTCAAGTGAATGACTGACTGATTCATCATTAGTGATTGATTGACTGATGAGTACTGCAGATGAATCTGTGTTTAAAGATGATATAAATGTATAAAAAACTTGTCTTGTTTTATTAAATCATCCTAAGAAACAGACCATAGCTATAATTTGACCTAAGGCCGTAGGAAGGTGTTAATTGGAAAAAGCAAAATTCCTGAAACACCCACTTTTTTTGTTATCAAAATTTGAAAAGTGGGGGTTTCAGGAAGACACAGGAGAATGTATTGTGTTTGACCAATCTTATTTACTTCTGGCGTAGTCGGAAGTAAGCATTTGATCATGGGCAGGAGAATGTATTGTGTTTGACCAAACTTATTTACTTCTGGCGTTGTCGAAGTAAGCTTACAATCAGGGCGAATGGATTTTCAAATATTTTACAAAGCTAAAATCAAAATCCACACAATAAATCATTGCCTAAAAGCTACAATACTGAACTAAATAATGCTTAAACTAATGACAGTTATATAACTGAAATAGTTTTCGTTCAATATTTGACTAGCTGGAAACTAAGCTCATAATGCATCACAATAATTTGTTTCGTTTGTGCATCTTGGACGGGTGCCACTAAGCCATCCATTCTGACGTGCACTTGGTAACTAAACCCCACTCATGTTATATAAAGATTAAGGTTTATCAATGCACGCTTAAAATATAATTAAATATATCCCCCAAGATTGCATACGTTTAATTATATGGCACTGCAGATTGCTGCACTGCACTTTACCTCTACTCTAGCTGTATGCGTGTTGTGCTCTGTGCGTAGGACTACCTGTTGTGCGTTGCGCTGTGCGTTTCATTGTCTTTGCACGTTGCGAGTTGTGTTGTGCGTTGCGTGTGTACGTTGCGTTGCACGTTGCGTTATGTGTTGCGTTACGAGTTGCGTTATGTGCTGCGTTACGAGTTGCGTTTTGTGTTATGTGTTGCGTTACGAGTTACGTTATGTGTTATGTTACGAGTTGCGTTATGTGTTATGTGTTGCGTTACGAGTTGCGGTATGTGCTGCGTTACGAGTTGCGCTATGTGCTGCGTTACGAGTTGCGTTATGTGTTGCGTTGCGAGTTGCGTTGTGTGTTGAATTGTGTGTTGCATTGTATGCTACGTTGCATGTTACATTGCGCGTTACGTATTGCATAGCGCGTTGCATGGTCCATTACAATGTGCGTTGCGTTGTGCGTTACATTACGTTGTGCGTTACGTGTTACATTGCGCTGTGCGTTACGTGTTACATTGCACGTTGTACGATTCATTACGACGTGCATTGCGTTGTGCGGTACATTGCGTTGTGCGCTACGCGTTCCATTGTGTTACGGGTTACATTGCACGATTCATTACGATGTGCGTTACATTGCCTTGTGCGTTACGTGTTACATTGCGCTACGTATTACATTGCACGTTGTATTATTCATTACGATGTGCGTTACATTTCCATGTGCGTTACGTGTTACATTGCGCTACGCGTTACATTGCGTTGAGCGTTACGTGTTACATTGCACGTTGTATGGTTCATTACGATGTGTGCTGCGTTTTGCGTTACAATGTGCGTTATATGTTGTCGTTGTGTGAAATGTATGTGTGTTGTGAGCTAATGTAAATGCATAACTATAATCACATATAAGACATATATATTAAGTAGTAGACACACCTTCAATGTATTGCATACTCGTTCTTACTATTTATTCTCTACCACATTATACATGTAAATCGACTGATAACCTGTACTATCATGCCTGCTAGTTACTGAGCAATAACCTGCTAGTTACTGAGCAATAACCTGCTAGTTACTGAGCAATAGCCTGCTAGTTACTGAGCAATAACCTGCTAGTTACTGAGCAATATCCTGCTAGTTACTGAGCAATAACCTGCTAGTTACTGAGCAATAACCTGCTAGTTACTGAGCAATAGCCTGCTAGTTACTGAGCAATAGCCTACTAGTTACTGAGCAATAACCTGCTAGTTACTGAGAAATAACCTGCTAGTTACTGAGCAATAACCTGCTAGTTATGGAGTAATAACCTGCTAGTTATCGAGTAATAACCTGCTAGTTACTGAGCAATAACCTGCTAGTTACTGAGCAATAACCTGCTAGTTACTGAGCAATAACCTGCTAGTTATGGAGCAATAACCCGTTAGTTATGGAGTAATAACCTGCTAGTTACTGAGCAATAACCAGCTAGTTATGGAATAATATCGATCAAATGCAGATACAGCATCACATATTGTCCGAATACAACTGTACAATAGTTCAGGGATCGCAGGTTCGATCCCCCGTCTGACCCTAATAAAATTAACAGTCTTTCAGATGGGACGTTAAACCGAGGTCTCGTGTCGTTGCTTTACATCGTGCACGTAAAAGAACCAGATGAGACTCTGGAATGGGTCTCCGTCTGTATCATTGCACTATCCTCCAAAATCTAAAATGACTAATATCTTCAGGAGGCGTCGCTCATATGGGCAACCGGTAGCGACGATACATAAACGTAAAAATCAAACAGTACAATAGTTATTCATAGCCATAAGTCCGTCAATGCAATTGTCTGTTATACCATTGTTATATATAAATGTGCATGCATATTTGTTATATAATGTTATATAGTGTGCACATAGGGATGATATAGACGTAAAGTAGGAGATGCCCTCAAAGGACGGGCTGAAAGTGAATGTGTTTCTGATGACTGCCCGAATGAGCTTCGGTTTGTTTTCCGTATACGCAAGTGGTGTGATTTTTTTTAACTGGCCGAATGTCACTCCGAATGTGTTTTCCCCCAATGTATCACCGAATGCTTTCCGTTTGTTTTAGTTTCCGTATACTTTCCGAATGCTTTCCGTATACTTTCCGAATGCTTTCCGTATACTTTCCGAATGTTTTCCGTATACTTACCGAAGGTTTTCCGTATACTTTCCGAAGGTTTTCCGTATACTTTCCGAATGTTTTCCGTATATTTTCTGAATGCGCTCAGATCACTGCGAACTGACATAGAATGGACCAAACACTTTCCGAATGCTTTCCGCACACTTTCGGTGCGCATTCGGAAAGCATACGTTATGTTCTACGTCCATTCGGGGTGTTCGGAAAGCATTCGTTATGTTCTACGTCCATTCGGGGTGTTCGGAAAGCATTCGTTGTGTTCTACCTCCATTCGGGGTGTTCGGAAAGCATTCGGTATGTTCTACGTCCATTCGGGGGTGTTCGGAAAGCATTCGTTGTGTTCTACGTCCATTCGGGGTGTTCGGAAAGCATACGGAACCCAGTATCTCCAAAGTTTCATTCCGAATGCATTCCAGGACGTTTTCCGTGCATGCAATATGCTCCTAGCATGCTTCACGAATACTCCCGAATACACATTCGGGTGGCCGATGAACATTATTTTGAACATACAAACTTTTTTGGAGCTACCGACTGTCGTTCCGTATGTATCCGTACGAAGCCGAACAACCAGTATGCTCATAGAACACACCGACTGCTTCCAGAATATGATCCGTTCGCTCCCCGAGCACCCGAATTCCAATTCGGAAAACAAATGGAATAGAATTCGGGCCAGTGTGATCGGGACATGAGGTAAACAGGGGCTTAATAATTTAGACTTTCATATATCCAGACAGCTATTTGAAATAGAACACATCAGTTGTGGATTAAGCAGTAGACAGTTAGCACGAGTGTGTGCCAATTTACCGACCCACACTGAGGCAGTACACGTTTGCAATGATGTAACAAACACACCATTGCAGACAGGTTGCGCAAAAACTGTTAAAAGTGACCAATCATTGAATATATCATACAAATAAATGTATATAGCCTCCAATATACAAGTATAGCCTCCAATATACAAGTATAGCCTCCAATATACAAGTATAGCCTCCAATATACAAGTATAGCCTCCACTATACAAGTATAGCCTCCAATATACAAGTATAGCCTCCCATATACAAGTATAGCCTCCAATATACAAGTATAGCCTCCCATATACAAGTATAGCCTCCAATATACAAGTATAGCCTCCAATATACAAGTATAGCCTCCAATATACAAGTATAGCCTCCAATATACAAGTATAGCCTCCCATATACAAGTATAGCCTCCCATATACAAGTATAGCCTCCCATATACAAGTATAGCCTCCCATATACAAGTATAGCCTCCCATATACAAGTATAGCCTCCCATATACAAGTATAGCCTCCAATATACAAGTATAGCCTCCAATATACAAGTATAGCCTCCAATATACAAGTATAGCCTCCAATATACAAGTATAGCCTCCAATATACAAGTATAGCCTCCCATATACAAGTATAGCCTCCCATATACAAGTATAGCCTCCCATATACAAGTATAGCCTCCAATATACAAGTATAGCCTCCCATATACAAGTATAGCCTCCCATATACAAGTATAGCCTCCCATATACAAGTATAGCCTCCCATATACAATCACAGACGGATCTGTAGTCCAGAGGTAACACGTTGGACTGGTAATCCAGGATCGCAGGTTCGATCACCCGTCTGACGCTAATAAAATTAACAGTCTTTCAGATGCGACGATAAACCGAGGTCTCGTGTCGGTGCTGTACACCGTGCACGTAAAAGAACCAGAGGAGATTCTGGAATGGGTCTCTCTCTGTCTGTATCATTGCACTGTCCTCCAAAAATCTAAAATGACTAATCTCTTCAGGAGGCGTCGCTCATATGGGCAACCGGTAGCGAAGATAAATAAATGTAAACCACACACACATATGCCATACAAATAACTGCACAACTTCACAAATGGGCAAAATGTTGAAACGGTAATAAACAGAATATATTCGTAGTTGAATGAATAAATTATATTCTTACAAATACACCGACATCAACAAGAAACGATACACTTGCCTTGAGGTAACATTTATATCCTTTTAAAGTTTAAACATTATTTATTGTACAACGATTGCGAAACAAGCTTTAACAACTTCTTATATTAATCACTCGTAGATGAGAGTGTATATGTGGTCATTCGTGTGGGAGGAAACCGGAGTACCCGGAGAAAACCCACCTGTCCGATCTGGCTACCACCGTACCATCTCACATACTTCCCGGTCTGAGGATCGAACCCGGGTTGCATTGGTGAGAAGCGATCCTGCTAACCACTGCGCTAATCGGACAACCTTGCCGTTTAGAAAAGAAACAGACAACTTTGGACGTCAACGCGCTTAAACATTTGGGTAGTGCAATGGGTGAAGGAATATTGTCTTTACTCAGGATAGTAAAATCCTTAATTTTAAAATTTGGAACGCAAAAGTAACGCTCAATATAAAAGTGCACAGTTTTTATGGCCTCGGTATAGATTACAAAAAGATCAAGTTGACGTGTTTTTGTAATTGAATGCATTCTTCCGTACGAACTATTTGAGGGTAGTTGTAGGTTATTGCTCAATAAGGTAGGTTATTGCTCAATAAGGCGAGCTGAGCTCTTATCTTAAGCCATTTAACCCATGTCGCATATTCATTCATGCCATTATAATCGTTCTATGCATCCGGGTATAATTGACACGCCACATTTGGCCTTGGCAAATTGTAAACAAGGATTCAAGCGACTGTTCAATACATATGTAGAATAACATTGTATTTTCGTAAACAATTGTCTTGGTATTTCCTTAGACTCGTGTATAGTTGATATAGAGACATGGTCGAGTTACCCTGAACACTTCTAATTGGTTTCCTCTGGTTATCGGTGTTGACCCCAAGTGCACCCTCCGAGCAGAATTTCAGGCACGTACTGGCACCAGGGTAGAACCACCGACCTTCCGCGAGTCAGCTGGATAGTGTCCTCTGACGAAAGATTTCGACACTCTAATGTGTTTTGAACCTACAGAAGTGAGGGGTACGTGCCTACAGAAGTGAGGGGTTCGAACCCACAGAAGTGAGGGGTTCGAACCTACAGAAGTGAGGGGTACGAACCTACAGAAGTGAGGGGTTCGAACCTACAGAAGTGAGGGGTACGAACCTACAGAAGTGAGGGGTTCGAACCTACAGAAGTGAGGGGTTCGAACCTACAGAAGTGAGGGGTTCGAACCTACAGAAGTGAGGGGTTCGAACCTACAGAAGTGAGGGGTTCGAACCTACATAAGTGAGGGGTACGAACCTACAGAAGTGAGGGGTTCGAACCTACAGAAGTGAGGGGTTCGAACCTACAGAAGTGAGGGGTTCGAACCTACATAAGTGAGGGGTTCGAACCTACAGAAGTGAGGGGTACGAACCTACAGAAGTGACGGATTCGAACCTACAGACGTGAGGGGTTCGTGCTTTTGAAGTCAACGCCATTAATAACCCCATATCATATACTGTGTCTTAATGTAACATGTACTGTCAAACACAGAGCTGGCAGATCTAGGTGAACTATTTATAATACTAATGTTTAATACGTTTGACACTGAAAGTATATGATCCTTCACATAGCCTATCAGTTTATATTGCGATGATACATGTGTTTCCGTGGTAATGGTGTCCACATATGGAGCGGGATGTTCTCGAAGGTGCGAACGTCGTCAGGGGTTAATTATTGATATGTTCGGTTGGTGAGCCGCCAGCTAGTTAAATAATGGCACCTGGCCTTCAAGGATAGGATTCGGGAAGTACTGATGTCCATAAGAGGTGTATTATAAGACAGAAATGGCTGGCACTTTCAATAGGGGTGACACTATAATAAACACATTACATTTTACTTATATATATAAAATGTAATGTGTTTAGTATAGTGTTACCCCTATAATAGTGTACTGTAATTATGTGCGCTGAAATATATACATGTAGCTCGCATAAGATAAATAAATAACGTCGTCCTCACCAATGCAACCCGGGTTCGATCCTCGGACAAGTATGTGAGATGGTACGGTGGTCGCCAGATCGGACAGGTGGGTTTTCTCCAGGTACTCCGGTTTCCTCCCACACGAATGACCACATATACGCTTTCATCCGCGCCAACGAGAGTGATTAATATAAGTTGTTAAAACTTGTTTCGCAATCGTTGTAAAATAAATAGTTTAGAAAAAGGAACGTCGATTGACCTGGGTGTAAACAAAGTGATCCCAGCTTTATTTGCATAATATATAGCTAGACGAGGTCAGGATTTAATACACAACACATAATATAATAACACATAGTATAATAACAAATAATATGGTGGAAGTCGTGATAGCGCAGTGGATGCGCGTTCGCTTCAGGTGCGAAAGGTCCGAAGTTCGAGCCCCAATGGAGCCGTTACGATTGTGCCCTTAGGCAAGGCATTTAAATTCCACGTTGCCTCTTCTCTCTCCCTCGTGGCGATGGATTCCATCAGGAATGAGGTCTCGAGAGTGATTTATATAAGTTGAAATAACTTGTTTCGCAATCGAGCTAAAATAAATTTGTATAAACTAAACTAACAAATAATATAATAACACATAATATAATAACACATAATATAATAACATACTACAATGTACATTGTACAGTGTACTTTAATATCTCTGTTTGGAACTTTACCAAGCCGGTGAACCACAAACGGTCAACAAACTGCTGACTTCAAATCAATTATCAATGTGTTTCTGGTACACCGACGAATGTAAAAAGGTTTATTGATACCTCGGGTGGGTTTCACAAAGATGTCGTAGATAACACATGTATACGTCCTATCTTGTTGCATAAACTGTATGGGAGATATTTTACTAATTATTATTCGCATTTGTTTGTAATCAGAGTGGTTTTTTCTTACTTTATATTTGTTTTTACCTTAATATAATTAAATGGAATGAGAAAAAAGATCAGTTACTGCTCCTGAATACTCCCTAAAAGAAGATAGGTCCTATTAAGTGTTTTCCTCTGTTTGCATCGTCGTTTCCTTTGCACAACATGCTAGCAATATTATTCCACTATCGCCTTTTATGATTATTAAATAACTGTATATCGACATATCTCATACAGTGGGTACTTTAATTGGTAAATTATTGGTTATAAGTTAATTAACACGATTTTGATAAACTCACATTTATCATACCGCAACTTCTATTTAGGAAACAACAGTAAAAACAAAGGGAGTTCAACTAAAAGGACCTATTTACAACTTGGGTTAAATCAGACGTTTTCTGTCAAGGAAGGTAATAGAAAAATAGAGATGTCGTTCGTTGCTTCAAAAGAGTGATGCATGCGGCTCTGATTAGAATATAAAAATACGTTATTATGGTTAAGGATCTTCCATGATTAGAATATAAAAATAGGTTATTAGGGGTTAAGGATCTTCCACGCATTATCTCGCACACAGCATACAACATTGCTATCGCTCATTCATACATACATTATTATTGCCCTGCATGCGCTAACGGTCATTGTTGGTCTCGTTAAAAACTCAACACAATTTTTATTTACATTTATATTACCATTTTTCAATAATAAATGTATGCAGATATAAGGTACATTTTGACAACTGCACATTGTAATTATCTCGTTGTAGTCATATGCATTACAAAGATCATCCACACATTATGGAAATGGTGATTTGCATGTTTGTGTTTATACGTTTATTTAGCGTCGCTACCGGTTGCCCATATGAGCGACGCCTGGTCATCTGGTTCTTTTACGTGCACGGTGTAAAGCACGGACACGAGACCTCGGTTTAAAGTCCCATCTGAAAGACTGTTAATTTTATTAGGGTCAGACGGGGATCGAACCTGCGATCCCTGGATTACCAGTCCAGCGTGTTAATCAATGGACTACAGATCCGTCTGTATGTTTGCATAGGAATACTATTTTCTATTTGAAGAAAGACACCTGAATACGTCAAAGCGATTGGTTCTGTATGTTATAGTTTAAACTTTATTTATGTTGCACCGATTGCGAAGCAAGTTCTAACAACTTATATCAATCACTCTCGTTGGCGCGGATGAAAGCATATATATGGTCATTCGTGTGGGAGGAAACCCGAGTACCCGCAGAAAAGCCACCTGTCCGATCTGGCGACCACCGTACCATCTCACATACTTCCCGGTCCGATGATCGAACCCGGGTTGCATTGGTGAGAAGCGAGTGCGCTAACCACTGCGCTATCTGTGTGTTGGTCATCGGCAGACAGCCAGAAAACAAGTACGTTTTTTTAATTAAAGTCAGGTTACGTATTTCAGTAACAACACGACTGAATTTCTGATTTAGAATGCGAGAACCACTATAATCATTATGGTATACGCTTCGTTTGGCCTTGCGGAAATCAATTGAAAGGTGGACTCAAACACGGATACGATGTACGATATATTGATGGAAATGTACTGTACATGCTCGCTTGTTTACACTCCTACATGTTTAAGTTTGTTTTTATATCTCGCAATTTCAACAATGTGGCAACGTTCCAGATTTTGTTAGTGGAAAATATCTTCTCTATGTTCGCACATGGACAGTGCACCAGGTTCGGACGGCACTCTATTCAACTACATTTCCTTCTATTTTCGTAGCTATGAATTCCCGCAATGATAAGCAGCTGACATGCGCATACGACGTTACGGGCATGCGCATTCACAGTGTGGGCTACTGAGCGTTTCTTGGATATCAAACGTATGTCTTACGGTTTATGCTGTTCCAAGAATGATCCAAATATCATGTCCGGCTCACGGCAAGTCGCAAATCTGGACTAAATACATTTTAAATCCAACGTGTGATTTTTTTTCTTCGAGATATTTATGAGAATAATTAATGTAGATCTCGAAATATAAGTAATGAATCGCGGGTTGATAGTTTCCATCGTGGTATCGGCAGCCACGTTAACTTTAAACACGCCCAATGTAGTTCATACCCCGATGGAAAACTTATTAACAAGTGCTTCATTCTTTAAATGAACCGCCCGTCCACGGAGGCCCGTTTATTTATTGATCAGTGTATATTCTACTGTAGATACGGCACTTTCCTAAATGCTGTTCAATTATTTCCACTAGTGCGTCATAAATCAAGACAATAAAACGTTCTGAAACATTCTCTGGGGATCTGTGCTATAAATAGCATTGCGTGCAACATAATTACGCTCGCCCACATGGTTCGTTGGCGGCGAGGGAAAATAAGTTTAATAACCATCCAAATGAGAGACATTGGGTTACGATTACCTCCCTTGACAGATAAAGTCCGATTTATTCCGAAATATGTATTGGTCCTTTTAGTTGAAAGCCTTTGTTTTATTGGTGTTCCCTAACCATATGTTGCGGTATGATAAATGTGATTTTATCAAAAGCATGTTAATTAATTTATAATCAATTTCTACAGTAAAGTATCCATTGGATATGCTGTAGGAAATCTGTCGAGATTTAGTAATTTAATAATCATAAGATAAGAAAACTAATGAATACTAATGAAAACAGATAGCATGTGGTGCAAAGGATACGACGATAAAACAGAGGAAGCCAATTAAGAGGACCAATCTACGTTCATGAATATTCAGGGACAGTAACTGATTAGTGTCTCTCATTAGACACGGAACGGAACCATCAACGAAGAGGGCTGTGAATGCATGGGAACATACACCAGATACGTTAGCTGTGAATGCAAGGGAACATACACCAGATACGTTAGCTATGAATGCATGGGAACATACACCAGATACGTTAGCTGTGAATGCTAGGGAACATACACCAGCTACGTTAGCTGTGAATGCTAGGGAACATACACCAGCTACGTTAGCTGTGAATGCATGGGAACATACACCAGATACGTTAGCTGTGAATGCTAGGGAACATAAACCAGATACGTTAGCTGTGAATGCATGGGAACATACACCAGATACGCTAGCTGTGAATGCTAGGGAACATAAACCAGATACGTTAGCTGTGAATGCATGGGAACATACACCAGATACGTTAGCTATGAATGCATGGGAACATACACCAGCTACGTTAGCTATGAATGCATGGGAACATAAACCAGATACGTTAGCTGTGAATGCTAGGGAACATACACCAGCTACGTTAGCTATGAATGCATGGGAACATACACCAGCTACGTTAGCTATGAATGCATGGGAACATACACCAGATACGTTAGCTATGAATGCATGGGAACATACACCAGATACGTTAGCTATGAATGCATGGGAACATACACCAGATACGTTAGCTATGAATGCATGGGAACATACACCAGATACGTTAGCTGTGAATGCAAGGGAACATACACCAGCTACGTTAGCTATGAATGCATGGGAACATACACCAGATACGTTAGCTGTGAATGCTAGGGAACATAAACCAGATACGTTAGCTGTGAATGCTAGGGAACATAAACCAGATACGTTAGCTGTGAATGCTAGGGAACATAAACCAGATACGTTAGCTATGAATGCTAGGGAACATAAACCAGATACGTTAGCTATGAATGCATGGGAACATACACCAGATACGTTAGCTATGAATGCATGGGAACATACACCAGATACGTTAGCTATGAATGCATGGGAACATACACCAGATACGTTAGCTATGAATGCATGGGAACATACACCAGATACGTTAGCTATGAATGCTAGGGAACATACACCAGATACGTTAGCTATGAATGCATGGGAACATACACCAGATACGTTAGCTATGAATGCTAGGGAACATACACCAGATACGTTAGCTATGAATGCATGGGAACATACACCAGATACGTTAGCTATGAATGCATGGGAACATACACCAGATACGTTAGCTATGAATGCATGGGAACATACACCAGATACGTTAGCTGTGAATGCTAGGGAACATACACCAGATACGTTAGCTGTGAATGCAAGGGAACATACACCAGCTACGTTAGCTATGAATGCATGGGAACATACACCAGATACGTTAGCTGTGAATGCAAGGGAACATACACCAGATACGTTAGCTATGAATGCATGGGAACATACACCAGATACGTTAGCTATGAATGCATGGGAACATACACCAGATACGTTAGCTATGAATGCTAGGGAACATACACCAGATACGTTAGCTATGAATGCTAGGGAACATACACCAGATACGTTAGCTGTGAATGCTAGGGAACATACACCAGATACGTTAGCTATGAATGCTAGGGAACATACACCAGATACGTTAGCTGTGAATGCTAGGGAACATACACCAGATACGTTAGCTGTGAATGCATGGGAACATACACCAGATACGTTAGCTGTGAATGCTAGGGAACATAAACCAGCTACGTTAATGTCCGTAAAGTAAGACAACCACAAGAAAGTCATCGTAACATAACTATGTTAATTTATTTTGGGGGAAGCTGGGTAATTAATATAGACTTGTGTTTACATTGGCGCTGCCACAGATCCGTTAATTACACGTGAGCATCACGGGGTACGTTTGTAAACCACACATGACCTTCTCACATTCGTCATGAACAATCGGCCTGAGAACACGTTATTATTGAACCCTGAAGACATATTCACAATCAGATGATCTTGGTGTCAAGGCTAAGGGAACAACGTTCAACTAGCGTGTACACTATTAATGTTGTATTGTGGTTTACCCCCAGGCGTATTCTAGAAAATTGGTTAGTTGATTTGTGTTAACGATACAAATAAAATTCATTAAAAATTTAATAAGACTCGGATAGTGTATGAATGTTCTATACGACGACGACAACGAACGACAACGCCCAACAACGCCGAGGACCGACAACACCGACGACTGACAACACCGACGATCAACACCGATGACCTATGACAGACACCGACCGACGACAAAGACAACAAGATGCTTAGAGTAAATATAATATACATCTACACAATGTAGTTGATACACACAAACATTCACCGAGAAGTCATTTTGATAATTTCTTGTGAACAGAAATCGGGTTAGAATTAGAACAATTACTTGTTTTCAGCAATGCCCTATGACTATTCGTATGACCCCTACAATCAGTGACATGAGCTCTATAGTGCTCTCAGTGCCTGGACTTGCAGATTGTCACAGAAAATGAAAACTCCAATAAAAAAGTGAAGTGGGTATTAGCATGTGTATTTGGTATATAATCTAGACAAGCGGTCACATATATCGCAGACGGATCTGTAGTCCAGTGGTTAATACGTTGGATTGGTAATCCAGGGATCGCAGGTTCAATACCCCGGCTGGCCCTAATAAAATGAAGTCTTTCAGATGGGACGTTTAACCGAGGTCTCGTGTCGGTGCTGTACACCGTGCACGTAAAACAACCAGAGGAGAATCTGGAATGGGTATCTGACTGTATCATTGCACTATCCTCCAACAATCTAATATGGCTAATCTCATCAGGAGGCGTCGCTCAAATGGGCAACCGGTAGCGACGATAAATAAACGTAAAACAATCAAACAAACATATCTCGCGACAAGATCAAATATGTTTGAAGTCATTGTAACATTTCATCTCTGCGTTTAGAAATTGTAGACTCAGTTTGGCATCATTTTCAAAAAATACATTGTAGTAATAATTTGAAGGTCTAAAACGTACTATTAAGATGCGCCAGAATGCACCACTGACGTTATAGGAAACAAGAATTTCCCCTGGGCATGATGCCCAACAACCCCTCCCCTCAACACCACCGCACCTTCGCCGATCCAATTTATTAGTCGGGCCTACTCATTCAAACTGGCTAGCTACGCCCCTGAAAATGTCCGGTAAATTTACCCCAACTATAATGACAAAAGTCAATCTAGCATAATGCGGAGCATTCCCCACACCAGACGTATATTTGAACATTATTTGTACTGACAAGTTGCTTAGTTTGGTCGATTATTTAAAAACAAAATTGTGAATATGTATTGTTCTGCATTTTGGCTCATTTTGTCAGGCGCAGTAACCTCATATAGTAGAGTGACATTTAACACATCAAATATCGCCTGACATTATTGTGGAGCATATATTACTTGCCAGTAAAATGTTAGGATATATGCCAGTTGACAGCTAGCACACACATACACCGTCAAGATATGACAGCTAACACACACATACACCGTCAAGATATGACAGCTAACACACACATACACCGTCAAGATATGACAGCTAACACACACATACACCGTCAATATATGACAGCTAACACACACATACACAGTCGGGTATATGACAGCTAGCACACACATACACCGTCAAGATATGACAGCTAACACAAATATACACCGTCAAGTATATGACAGCTAACACACACATACACCGTCAAGATATGACAGCTAACACAAATATACACCGTCAAGTATATGACAGCTAACACAAATATACACCGTCACGTATATGACAGCTAGCACACGCACACATCGTCAAGTATATGACAGCTAACACAAATATACACCGTCAAGTATATGACAGCTAACATAAATATACACCGCCAAGTATATGACAGCTAGCACACAACACCGTCAAGTATATGACAGCTAACACAAATATACACCGCCAAGTATATGACAGCTAACACAAATATACACCGCCAAGTATATGACAGCTAACACAAATATACACCGCCAAGTATATGACAGCTAACACAAATATACACCGTCAAGTATATGACAGCTAACACACACATACACCGTCAAGATATGACAGCTAACACAAATATACACCGTCAAGTATATGACAGCTAACATACACATACACCGTCAAGATATGACAGCTAACACAAATATACACCGTCAAGTATATGACAGCTAACACACACATACACCGTCAAGATATGACAGCTAACACAAATATACACCGTCAAGTATATGACAGCTAACACAAATATACACAGTCGGGTATATGACAGCTAGCACACACATACACCGTCAAGTATATGACAGCTAGCACAAACATACACCGTCAAGTATATGACAGCTAGCACACACATACACCAAGTATATGACAGCTAGCACACACATACACCATCAAGTATATGACAGCTAACACACACACATACACCATCAAGTATATGACAGCTAGCACACACATACACCGTCAAGTATATGACAGCTAGCACACACATACACCGTCAAGTATATGACAGCTATCACACACATACACCGTCACGTATATGACAGCTAGCACACACATACACCGTCATGTATATGACAGCTAGCACACACATACACCGTCAAGTATATGACAGCTAACACACACATACACCGTCAAGTATATGACAGCTAACACAAATATACACCGTCAAGTATATGACAGCTAACACAAATATACACCGTCAAGTATATGACAGCTAACACAAATATACACCGTCACGTATATGACAGCTAGCACACGCACACATCGTCAAGTATATGACAGCTAACACAAATATACACCGTCAAGTATATGACAGCTAACATAAATATACACCGCCAAGTATATGACAGCTAGCACACGCACACACCGTCAAGTATATGACAGCTAACACAAATATACACCGCCAAGTATATGACAGCTAACACAAATATACACCGCCAAGTATATGACAGCTAACACAAATATACACCGCCAAGTATATGACAGCTAACACAAATATACACCGTCAAGTATATGACAGCTAACACACACATACACCGTCAAGATATGACAGCTAACACAAATATACACCGTCAAGTATATGACAGCTAACATACACATACACCGTCAAGATATGACAGCTAACACAAATATACACCGTCAAGTATATGACAGCTAACACACACATACACCGTCAAGATATGACAGCTAACACAAATATACACCGTCAAGTATATGACAGCTAACACAAATATACACAGTCAGGTATATGACAGCTAGCACACACATACACCGTCAAGTATATGACAGCTAGCACAAACATACACCGTCAAGTATATGACAGCTAGCACACACATACACCGTCAAGTATATGACAGCTAGCACACACATACACCATCAAGTATATGACGGCTAACACACACACATACACCATCAAGTATATGACAGCTAACACACACATACACCGTCAAGATATGACAGCTAACACACACATACACCGTCAAGTATATGACAGCTAACACAAATATACACCGTCAAGTATATGACAGCTAACACAAATATACACCGCCAAGTATATGACAGCTAGCACACGCACACACCGTCAAGTATATGACAGCTAACACAAACATACGCCGTCAAGTATATGACAGCTAACACAAATATACACCGCCAAGTATATGAGAGCTAACACAAATATACACCGCCAAGTATATGAGAGCTAACACAAATATACACCGCCAAGTATATGACAGCTAGCACACACATACACCGTCAAGTATATGACAGCTAACACAGATATACAACGCCAAGTATATGACAGCTAACACAAATATACACCGTCAAGTATATGACAGCTAACACAAATATACACCGTCAAGTATATGACAGCTAACACAAATATACACCGCCAAGTATAGGACAGCTAGCACACACACACACACCGTCAAGTATATGACAGCTAACACAAATATACACCGCCAAGTATATGACAGCTAACACAAATATACACCGCCAAGTATATGACAGCTAACACAAATATACACCGCCAAGTATATGACAGCTAGCACACACACACACCGTCAAGTATATGACAGCTAACACAAATATACACCACCAAGTATATGACAGCTAACACAAATATACACCGCCAAGTATATGACAGCTAACACAAATATACACCGTCAAGTATATGACAGCGAACACAAATATACACCGTCAAGTGTATGACAGCTAGCACACACATACACCGTCAAGTGTATGACAGCTAGCACAAATATACACCGTCAAATATATGACAGCTAACACACACATACACCGTCAAGATATGACAGCTAACACACACATACACCGTCAAGTATATGACAGCTAACACAAATATACACCGTCAAGTGTATGACAGCTAGCACACACATACACCGTCAAGTGTATGACAGCTAGCACAAATATACACCGTCAAATATATGACAGCTAACACACACATACACCGTCAAGTATATGACAGCTAACACACACATACACCGTCAAGATATGACAGCTAACACACACATACACCGTCAAGTATATGACAGCTAACAGAAATATACACCGTCAAGTATATGACAGTTAACACAAATATACACCGCCAAGTATATGACAGCTAGCACACGCACACACCGTCAAGTATATGACAGCTAACACAAACATACGCCGTCAAGTATATGACAGCTAACACAAATATACACCACCAAGTATATGAGAGCTAACACAAATATACACCGCCAAGTATATGACAGCTAACACAAATATACACCGCCAAGTATATGACAGCTAGCACACACATACACCGTCAAGTATATGACAGCTAACACAAATATACACCGCGAAGTATATGATAGCTAACACAAATATACACCGTCAAGTATATGACAGCTAACACAAATATACACCGTCAAGTATATGACAGCTAGCACACGCACACACCGTCAAGTATATGACAGCTAACATAAATATACACCTCCAAGTATATGACAGCTAACACAAATATACACCGTCCACGTATGTGACAGCTAACACACACATACACCGTCAAGTGTATGACAGCGAACACAAATATACACCGTCAAGTATATGACAGCTAGCACACACATACACCGTCAAGTATATGACAGCTAGCACAAATATACACCGTCAAATATATGACAGCTAACACACACATACACCGTCAAGCATATGACAGCTAACACACACATACACCGTCAATATATGACAGCTAACACACACATACACCGTCAAGTATATGACAGCTAACACACACATACACCGTCAAGTATATGACAGCTAACACACACATACACTGTCAAGTATATGACAGCGAACACAAATATACACCGTCAAGTATATGACAGCGAACACAAATATACACCGTCAAGTATACGACAGCTAATACAAATATACACCGTCAAAGTATATGACAGCTAGCACACACATACACCGTCAAGTATATGACAGCTAGCACAAATATACACCGTCAAGTATATGACAGCTAACACAAATATACAGCGTCACGTATATGACAGCTAACCAACATATTCGCTGTCAAGTATACGACAGCTAACCCACACATACACCGTCACGTATATGACAGCTAACCCAATATACGCTGCCAAGTATATGACAGCATGACAGCTAGCCCACATATACGCTGTCAAGTATATGACAGCTAGTCCACCTATACGCTGTCAAGATTAATGACAGCTAATCCACACGAGGGTTACTTGGACGATTAGGGACCTCCGTGACCAAATGGTCAAGATCGTTGCCCCAAATCCTCCTTACAAGGTATACAGAGGCAGCATGATCACTGAAAACACGCCTTGCCATTTAATTTCGACGCGAAATTATGTGGCACTTTCGGGCGGACAGACCTTCATAAACTCGAACCAAATAAACAAACAAAACTGGCTAGAGGTCAAGGTTGTCAATGCGGCTTAATAAGCTCATTCGCAACAATGTGGTCAGGTCTTAAAAGTATTAAGAGATCAGACGGTAAAGAGGTCAGACCTTCATAAACTCTAACCAAACAAGCAAACAAAACTGACCAGAGGTCAACATTGTCAATGCGGCTTCATAAGCTCATTCGCAACAATGTGGTCAGGTCTTAAAAGTATTAAGAGATCAGACGGTAAAGAGGTCAATGCAACGTAATCGGCTTATTTGTAACAATGTCGTCTTGTCTTCAGTAAATAGTACGATTAGTAAGAGATCAGAGGGCAAGGAGCGGTCGGATATCATTTACGAAACTCGCAAAAGTAGATCCCCATACTCTCGATTAGTTTCGATCACTCCGCTTTGTGATTTCAACAAGCATTAACGGCTTATGTCTAATAACCAATTACATAGCCATGTGTTGATAAATC
Organism: Archivesica marissinica; assembly: GCA_014843695.1. Taxonomy (NCBI): domain Eukaryota; kingdom Metazoa; phylum Mollusca; class Bivalvia; order Venerida; family Vesicomyidae; genus Archivesica; species Archivesica marissinica. Next base: position 87,140,621 of record CM026391.1, read on the forward strand.
TCAATTTAGGTCTTATGCAGAATTGTACGACCACACTTACAATTTGTATGGTTTTCCTTCCGTTGCGTTCCCGATACTTTTGTGAGCGTGCTTAGTGCATAAAGTACATTTTGTTTAATCATATGCATGCATGTTGTTCGTTACTCGGGTTCATTCTATGCCGGTTTTTCTAGAAACCCGATGAGTCACTATCGCATGCACAACAGATGTTCAGATGTTCCCTACGCCAACAGACGATAATTACAACGCTACAAGTACTGTTTCTATATTAAATGATTGTTTGTTTCTGCATGGGGTTTAAAGTGGCACCAACAACATATGTCAAATGGCCACTCTACAGCTATCATTTGGTGGAAGACGACACTGGGTGGCCCTCCAAGCCGTATTGCAGACACGGACGGGTACCCGGGTATATCCACCAACCTGCCGCAAGTCAGCTGGATAGCTTCATCACGTGAACGAATTTGACACCTCCCAGTGGTAAGTGACACGTGTGATTTGAAGTCAACGAACCGAAACCGCTCGGCTTCCATATATTAATGTTTGCTTGTTTGGGGTTTACACCTTCATCCGCACCTTTTGGCTATATCACCGACGGGTAGTGTACGTAACACATTTCATGGACAGGCTCTAGCGGTTAACCAGTACTTGGTGCGCCAATCTACGTAAGAAACTGCCAAGATTTTTATATAAACTGATACGGCCTGAGCGGGGCTCGAACCAGTGACCATCAGTGATGATAGGTTATAGTGGTATACAAGTCAGCGACCTTAACCACTCGACCACGGAGGCGGTCCTCATATTAAGTGATCCTTCGAAACTTGATCTAGCACGAGAGGTCAATACCATCCACCCATGTGTGTTTTATGTTTATTTATCAGCACTACCAGATTCCCATATGAGCGACGCCTCGTGAAGAGATTAGTTATTTTAGATGTTCGGAGGTTAGTGCAATGATACAGACAGATACCCATTCCAAAGTCTCCTCTGGTTCTTTTACGTGCACGGTGTAAAGTACCGACACGAAACATCGGTTTAAAGTCCCATCTGAAAGACCGTTAATTTTATTAGGGTCAGACGGGGATCGACCATGCGATCCCTGTATTACCAGTCCAACGTATTAACAACTGTACTACAGATCCGTTCTCCCATATAGTCTTAATATTATTTATATGAAAGGGTCATATATAGGCAGGCTATAAATACAAGAATGTGGGCGACTTATGGATACACTCCTTGTAGTCGAGCCCACACGGTACTACCTCACGGGTCATACCGGCGTACCGAGTGTCCTACTATAAACAGGATTGAAATAGAATGAAGAATCTGAATATGTTAACAGATACTTCGCAATCAATAAGTACATCACTGCTGGCGAGCATCGATCACTCCTGAACAGTATTAAATATATGTGGTGGAACGAAAATCACGTCATGGAAAATAACTGGCGAATACTAATATCGGGTTTGTGCTAAAAGTACACCGGGAGAACAGACACCGTTCTGATGCAGACGATACGGCCGGATAGTTACAGGAAAACAAACTTCACATATATTGTTTTTTAAAAAAAAACGATGTGTACAGATGATGTGTGTGTAAAATTAGGGTGGGCCCAAGCAGTTTTAATTATTTAATAATATTGTATTGCAACCTGTTCCATAATGACGAATACAATTTACAAATCACAATAACATTACTGTCTCTTTTAATAACATACATATAACCCGAACATGACATTATCAACGTGCACAAGGATTGGGCTAGCCTGGGTTAGAGTCTGTCGATTTTTCACTTTTTAACTTCTGGCAAAATGACGTTGATATCAGAAACTCAATACGGCCCACTTAATAGTCTCGGTGTTAAAATATATTTTATCTGACTGACGAGGCAAAATATATGGACGCCTGTTCCCAGGCTAGGATTGGGCTACACGTTTTGAAAACATTAGCAACAAGCAGTGGTGCAGATGCACACCTATATATTTATATAATGAGATCGACGACCCTGTATCATGTCCCGACAATCATGAACATGTACACTTGTGATCCATAGATCTATGATCTTCTGTTTGGTTTGTATCCGTACGTTTCTACAAATATGGAGAGAAGTCACGTTGTATTCTTTGTTCGATTTCTGTAATTTTGAAATTGTGATCGGTTTAATATTACCCATATGCCTAAAGTAAACGGACGTGACGTCACTATCCCATATATTAGTTTCTCCAAGAAATTATATATGAACACTTCTTGTTCTGCTCTCTAGTATTGGAGGTAATAAAGGTATATATATTAGTATTAGTATTGGAGGTAATAAAGGTATATATATTAGTATATGTCTTGCGCTCTGGTGGTATGCTTATAAAAGATGCTTAAGAAAGAGGTCCATGGATAGGGTTGAACTATAATATCTCCTCTTAAAACACGGTCGTGACGTCATGTTATTAATATTCGACTGCTGTCAAAAGGCTAGAGTATTATATTAAATCCTACGTGTAAATATACAAAATCAACACTTTTAATTTTAATTTAGTAGGTATGTGTTATAATTTAAGATATAAGCCTCAAATTAATCCAATATGTAAACTATTTTACATATGTCACGTTTGTGTGTTTTACGTTTATCTATCGTCGCTACCGGTTGTCCATATGAGCGACGCCTCCTGAAGAGATTAGTCATTTTAGATTGTTGGAGGATAGTGCAATGATACAGAGAGAGAGGCCCATTCCAGAGTCTCCTCTGGTTCTTTTACGTGCACGGTGTAAAGCACCGACAAGAGACCTCGGTTTAATGTCCCACCTGAAAGACTGTTTTTTGAAAATGAACTTACAATTAATTGTGACATAATACATGTTAACCTATACTGTAACATAACATAATTATTCTCGCGCTATTTCTCACGTTTAAGTTACCTGTAAATAACTATTACCTTGGCAACATAATAAATTATGTAAATGTATACTGTTTGGTGGGGAATCATGTAACGGTGTCACTTAATGCGGTCATGCCTTACAAAAGCCATATATACGAAAATGCAGTCGTGTTACTGAAATATGTAACCTGACTTTAATAAAAAAAAGTAGTGGTTGTTTTCTGACTGCATTCCGATGACCAAACACACAGAACCAATCGCTTTAAAGTATTCAGGTGTCTTTTCTTCAAATAGAAAATATTATTCCTATGCAAACTTAGAGACGGATCTGTAGTCCAGTGATTAACACGCTGAACTGTTATTTCAGGGATCGCAGGTTCGATCCCCCGTCTGACCATAATAAAATTAACAGTCTTTCAGATGGGACTTTAAACCGAGGTCTTGTGTCGGTGCTGTCCACCGTGCACGTAAAAGAACAAGAGGAGACTCTGGAATGGGCCTCTGTCTATCATTGCACTATTCTCGAACACTCCAAGAATCTAAAATGACTAATTTCTTCAGGAGGCGTCGCTCAAAGTCATATAGGCAAACCACAGACACAAGACACACATTTTTACGGAAATAAAACATGTATGCAGAAACATCGACGAGAAACTGGGTAAAATCAACCAGATCACCGATATGCCCTTGTGGTCCCGACCGGAAGACCTTATTCTATCAACACATACTTTTTATTTGATGGAGATCGGTCAAATAACACCAGAATGGCACATTGTGTCATCGTGACCAGCAGGAAATGCAATGTTCGTTCACCAAAAAAAATATTTTGCGACGGAAGGGGGCGGGGCGTCAACAGCACAGCGTATACCAATATTAAAACTATGTATTTCCATTAACCTGCAGGTTTATACAATAAAATGTACGTAAAAAGTGATATAAACAGAAAGTGTCGTAAAACTATGCCCGTACGTCATTATTTGCGCATCAACATCACCATACAAACACACTAATTGCATCCCTGTACCTTTCGATCAACTTCGGCAATATTTGCATATGAATTGCGTTCCAGGGTAATACACACACCATATTATCTCTGTAATAAATCCCCCCCACCCACCCCGTATACATGGATAACGTTCAGCGTGATACGAGTTGTTAATATAGAATTTTATATTAATATACGTTGCATACTTATATACCGGGTATGAACGCTCCAGGAATTTCAACCGTACATGTCACTGGCGGAATCAGTGGAATGGAGGGGAGGGGGCACGGCGGGCCATCCAATAATTAGCCTGTCAAAATACAGCTAGATCTATATTCTGTTGTGTTTTTTTTACATCATTAATAAAACTACGAAGTCGCCGGTTTAGCCTGATTAACACAGTTTCATTAACATTGCAAACATGTTCATTTAAGTTTAAACTTTATTTTACAACGATTGTGAAGCAAGTTCTAACAACTTATATTAATCACTCTCGTTGGCGCGGATGAAAGCGTAAATGTGGTCATTCGTGTGGGAGGAAACCGGAGTACCCGGAGAAGACCCACCTGTCCGATCTGGGGGCATGGTCATTTTTTATTTATTCAGTAGACCTACATGCATATCGATACTTGTACATAAAATGATTAGATAAGAAATGTAAGAATATACAAGTAGTAGTAATGTATTACGCAGAATATATACACTCCTTCAAATCGACGTAGTTCCATATATAATATTAAACTGCGCCAGTTGCTATGGAGCTGTACCAACTTCTGTGTTACTGAATATCCAAATAACCCAATCGAGTTGTTTTGTCAGAAAAATCAATTGTCTAGACTAGATCTCCTGCTAAACTATATCCATCGCGAGATGGTGGGCGTTAAATTTACTGGTTCCTTTAAATTACATCCAGTTGGCTCAATAATAAAACATGAACAGTAAGAATAGACGACGTGATTTACCTCTATAGCCAACTTCTCGTTCTTTCTCGGGAACTGTTTAATACGGTCATACGTCATTGTCCCGTAATGGCTGTACGCTATGAAATGTCAAGACACACATAACGTCATGCCATATGAGAAAGAAGAGCAGAGGGTCATGTTGGCCGATTACATTAGATCTATGTCAGAAGGCAAATAATAATGAACAGACGGGTCAATGATAATGAATAAACGGATTGCAAGTTTGACGGAGTGGATAAAGACTCAATGGATTGCAGGTTGGTTATCCCCGTTTGACCCCAATACTATTAACATTTTTCAGATGGGGCTAATATAAACCGACGTCTCACTCCTGTTTAGTTACATAGAGATCTAAACTGACTAACTTCTTCAGGAGTAGTCGCCAATATGGCCAACGATAAATAAAAATAAAACATATTTGTCTACAAGCATTCATCAGATTCACTTGGTTTGGACGCATTCCCCCAGAGTTACCTGGTTTACACACATTCCCTCAGTTTTACAGTTCAACTGTTACCGTGTTTATATACAATCTCCCAGAGTTACCTGGTTTACACATGCCCTCAGTTTTATGGTTCAACTGTTACCGTGTTTATATACAATCCCCCAGAGTTACCTGGTTTACACACATTCCCTCAGTTTTACAGTTCAATTGTTACCGTGTTTATATACAATCTCCCAGAGTTACCGGGTTTACACACATTTCCTCAGTTTTACGGTTCAACTGTTACCTTGTTTATATACAATCTCCCAGAGTTACCGGGTTTACACACATTTCCTCAGTTTTATGGTTCAACTGTTACCTTGTTTATATACAATCCCCCAGAGTTACCTGGTTTACACATTCCCTCAGTTGTATGGTTCAACTGTTACTGTGTTTATATACAATCTCCCAGAGTTACCTGGTTTACACACATTCCCTCAGTTTTATGGTTCAACTGTTACCGTGTTTATATACAATCCCCCAGAGTTACCAGGTTTACACACATTCCCTCAGTTTTATGGTTCAACTGTTACCTTGTTTATATACAATCCCCCAGAGTTACCTGGTTTACACACATTTCCTCAGTTTTACGGTTCAACTGTTACCGTGTTTATATACAATCCCCCAGAGTTACCAGATTTACACACATTCCCTCAGTTGTACGGTTCAACTGTTACCGTGTTTAAATACAATCCCTTTGTTTCATACTGTTTACATACACACACTCCCTCAGTCTCACGTTTTGTTTATACATGATATTCGAACGTGACCGTGGATTTGAATTGTTTTCCATCTTTTTTACGCAGTCTTTAAATACACATAAACTCGCATTTGCGACCTGCGCAAATCGTGCATTATTAAAGCAAGCTGTACTTCCGTCAAAACAGCTAGTACCCAAACCCTTTCGCATTTAACTAGTAGTATATACTCGCTATAGGGGGCCTAAATGAGACTGTTTAAATGTGTTTTTATACACTTCTATCATCATTTTATTGTCATGCTGACATACTTTGACCACTTACAAACAGCTATATAATGTTCACATCAAAAGCAGCATATTATTTCCAGATGTAACACGGTGTGTGTGTAATAAAAAGACGGTATTCAGTCTCAAATAACTTCATATATTGCTCTTCAGTTTAAATGCCTATTGCAATGTTATGTATTTCAAATTCCTATTGCAGTGTTATGTATTTCAAGCACACATTGACATGGATAGAACCACCGTTCTTCCGCAAGCCAGTTAGATAGCTTTCCTCGCATGAAACAATTCTGACACCCATAGTGAGATTCAAATCTACAGCGGCGAGGGTCAAGTCATTTGAAGTAAATGACCGTAACCATGCACTCGCCCAGGAGGCCGGTCCCCAATCACCAATCTCATGCTATAGAGTATGGCACACCCTAGCACGCATACACGTACGCGCTTGGTCAAAATGTCTTCCAGTTTAATGTATGGCCATCATTTTTGCACCAAACGATGGAACACTCTTTAAAGCGACACTACATCAGTGAAAACGCAAATTTCTACATAATGTAATTTCCTATTATATGGTATACTTCCCCCCCCCCAATATTTGCCTCAAAAACTGAGTATTTCAACTAATAAACAAACGTCGTATACGCGGTTTGTTGACATAACAAAATAATGTAAACAGGGTCGACATGCATGTGTAATACAACCTGCATATCCCGAATAACGAGATTTATGGTACATATTTACCGTTATATCTCACTGGTGTGCCTATGCATATATATTTGTAGACTAATCTTAGTTAAATTTATTATCTCTAAGCGACAGTATCAAGCGTTTAGTATTGACTACAATAACAAAAGAAATGTCAATTCAGGAGCGTGGATGGCCGGTATATGAAATTCTACATTCACCTTTGAAAGTTTGTAGACCAAAAACACACCATTTATTTATTCGAATGTATTCGGGAGAATTTGTAGTAGGAATGCATTTATACGTGAATAATGCATTTTTGGGCTTTCTGCGATGTAATGTCGCTTTAAACACATACATTATATAACAAATTACCCCCCCCTCCTCGGTTTGTATTCATCAATGTATGCACGTGCAAGCAATGTTAGCGGAAGTCTCTTATTTTGTCCAGTATAATATTTGTTATATATATATCCACTTACACATCTTTGTTGACAAGATGACAATATGAGATACGATACGAAACAAGCTAAAGATGCAAAGGTAAACACATTAATCTGTACGAGCATTTCAGCCGAAACCTTATACGGTATTTGTAATTTAATTGCATCACTAACTTGGTATTTTACGATAGTTTACGATATACTTTACACCCGATATATAGATTTAGTCTGCTTTTGAAGAATACAACTGAGCATGAAGGGGTCTTACATCTGATCGATTGTAGTAATTCTCAATAAAATAAATAACGTCAGTCTATTATTAATTGATGAATATATACCGCATTTCTTTAATGGAACGCACTGACGGCATGCCATACTCGACCATACCGACGACAGACAATACTCGACCGTACCGACGACGACAGACCATACTCGACCGTACCGACGACGACAGACCATACTCGACCGTACCGACGACAGACCATACTCGACCGTACCGACGACAGACCATACTCGACCGTACCGACGACAGACCATACTCGACCGTACCGACGGCATGCCATACTCGACCGTACCGACGGCATGCCATACTCGACCGTACCGACGGCATGCCATACTCGACCGTACCGACGACAGACCATCTCACGTACCGAGGCATGCCATACTCGACCATACCGACGGCATGCCATACTCGACCATACTCAACCGTACCGACGGCATGCCATACTCGACCGTACCGACGACATGTCATACTCGACCGTACCGACGACAGACCATACTCGACCGTACCGACGACAGATCATACTCGACCATACCGACACCAGACCATACTCGACCGTACCGACACCAGACCATACTCGACCGTACCGACAACAGACCATACTCGACCGTACCGACAACAGACCATACCGACGACAGACCATACTCGACCGTACCGACAACAGACCATACCGACGACAGACCATACTCGACCGTACCGACGACAGACCATATTCGACCGTACCGACGACCGACCATACTCGATCAACACTGTATCTAGCTATATAGCATTTGCGAGCATCACCGGATACGTGTTTGCAATGTCTGGCTACGCAACTTCTGGATTCTCGTTTGTAACGTATCACTATCAGTCGTGGAAGTCGTGATAGCGCAGTGGATGCGATGCGCGTTCGCTTCAGGTGCGAATGGTCTGGAGTTAGAGTCCTGCTGGAGCCGTTACGATTGTGACATTAGGCAAGGCATTTAAATTCCACGTTGCATCTGCTCTCTCTCCCTCGTGGCGATGTATTCCATCAGGAATGAGGTCTCGAGAGTGATTAATATATAAGTTGTAAGAACTTGTTTCGCAATCGAGCTAAAACAAATTTGTATAAACTAACGTATCATTACTGCACGGCAAATACAGAATATAAATAGCAGCTAACAAAAGTGCAGTGCCCTAGACAGAAGCTGAATATACTCGAGGCGAATCTTATATGGTGGTCCGGAGGCACGCGATGGTCTATGCAGTTGTGTAAACAAGATCGAATAAAATAGGAGTTTCTACGTTTTGCTTTTTTAGTCCATCTATTTATTTTCGTTAATTGTTAAATTCTAACGGAGGAAGGTGCCTCATTCGCCTCAGTGTGGCTACAGGCCTGAAAACGAGAGGTACAAGCTTACAGCTACATGTACGAGGATCATTCACACTAAATGTTATTTCGGCTGAAAACTCAATACGATGGATCGAAATAGCATACACACACTGCATAGCCAACTCTCAAAGGCATACGTGTACACACACCAACTAGATAACCTGATGTGCAATATGTACACGTGATGCGGATTATAAAGGGTGCTCTTTATTGAAACGGACTAGGAGTATGTTTATTGTTTATGTAATCGAGACAGAGTGCATGCATTGCTTAGTAATGGTTAACCACTTAGGTCGGCTAAGCCTGCCCAGAAAAAACATGTATATAGGTCCCCGCAAGGGGTTTGACATTAATGGAACATACATACACACCTACATGCACATTACCGGAACTAGACAAGTACTGGTTTTCAAGAAGCCCACCAAAAAAATACACCAAAAACGTCCCCCAAAACCCATACATACATACATGCAAATTACCGGAACCCGACAACTCCTGGTTTTCAAGAAGCCCCCCAAAATACACCAAAAGAACGACCCCACCCCCAACACCATATATAATAAAAATTATATTAAATACAACAGCGTTGGTAATAAAATTATTTGGTTTTAGTGTTCCACTACACTGTATGTATATAATTATATTGTAATAATGCAATACGTTTTTGTGCCCCAATACCAATACTAATTATCAATATTGCAATAGTGGAATAGGATGAGTTTTGTGGTACCTAATACTATTTATTACAAGCACCCGTTTGTTTGTATATTTTATAATATGTGGGTAGGTTTGGGACGTCGTGATGCATCGTGGGGCGCATTGATACGTCGTGCGGCTTCGTGATGCGTCACGGGGAGTCGTGGGGCAACATGGGTCGCCGTGAGGCACCGTGGTACGTCGTGGGGCGCCGTGGTACGTCGTGGGGCGCCGTGGTACGTCGTGGGGCACCGTGGTACATCGTGGGGCACCGTGGTACGTCGTGGGGCGCCGTGGTACGTCGTGGAGCGTCGTGGGGCGCAGTGGTACGTGGTGGAGCGCCGTAGTGCGTCGTGATGCCTCACGGTGCGTTTTGAGGTCATTAGTCAGACCCCAATATAGTACGCGTATTGAATAGAAATGAATATTCGGATGACCCGTGAAATTGTCGGGTTAATCATTAATAACTATATCACAATTGTCCGCAGAGAAACAATCGCAACTAAAACGTTACAGACTATTCACCGTTCTGATAGATAACCCGGTAACGTAACCGATATATATTTATTATAACATGTTCCAATGGCGGCAACACGCATGTAGCAAATCGGAACTATCAGATGAACTCATGTGCTACCATGATAAATATGTTACTCGTATAATTAAAAGATGGAATCTACAACTTAAACATGTCAAGGAAAGGGATTCGAATAAGTTACTATGTAACCGGTTTCCTAATCCTAACTGTGCTATTGCAACTATTCCTATGTTATGTACCATTCTTGAATAAAATATTGTTTAAACTAAATATGTCAACAGATGCCGACGAAGGCACATGAAAATATACGGCCAGCCGACGAAGGCACATGGGAATATACGGTCAGCCGACGAATGTACATGGAAATATACGGTCAGCCGACGAATGTACAAGGAAATATACGGTCAGCCGACGAAGGCACATGGAACTATACGGTCAGCCGACGAAGGCACATGGAAATATACGGTCAGCCGACGAATGTACATGGAAATATACGGTCAGCCGACGAAGGCACATGGAATTATACGGTCAGCCGACGAATGTACATGAAAATATACAGTCAGACGACAAAGGCACAAGGAACTATGCGGTTAGCCGACGAAGTCACAAGGAACTATGCGGTCAGCCGACAGTCGAAGGCACGTGGAAATATACAGTCAGCCGACGAAGCTAAATGGGCGTATACAGTCAGCCGACGAAGGCAGGTGGAAATATAAATTCAGCCGACGAAGACACATGGGAATATACGGTCAGCCGACGACGGCACACATACATATACGGTTAGCCAGCCGACGAATGCACGTGGACATAAGACTGTCCGCAAACGAAAACACATGGCCACGGTTACATTTTTGTATTGGTTTATTAGTAAGTTATTTGCTGCACAGATCATGTTTAGCTCACATGTAATAATTAATATATATTTCCTCATTTCTAAACTTTCAATTTAACAGTTTAATTCATGATAATGGTACTTACCGTTTTCTTTTGTATTTCTTTGTTATAAATCCAACACAAATTCGTGTTCGTTGCTGTGTTTAGATATCTGCACACACTGCGCGCTAACACTGAAATGGACGAAGAACCCTAGCTGTTTTTCATTTATACAAAAGTCGATATATCGGCTATTGGTTCACGGTTCGTTGCTAGACAAGTTTGCCTCGTATTATGTAAATTAACTACACTGCAACAGCGCACCTACATCAGAGATTATCTTTTTCTATTATAACAGATGGCAGTACACACTAATGTGATACTCTAATAGGTTTAAATGTTGGATTTTTGTAACTTAATATTATGAACGAATACCCGAAGAAAGCAGACGTAATTAAAACGAATTTAAGCATACATTTTGTTTTAAAACGATTGCGAAACAAGCTTTAACAACTTATATTAATAATCACTCGATGTCGTCAACGAATTGGTTTATGCGGTCAGGGTCTGTGTGTTTTACGTTTATTTATCGTCGCTACCGGTTGCCCATATGAGCGACGCCTCCTGAAGAGATTAGTTATTTTAGATTTTGGAGGATAGTGCAATGATATAGATAGAAACCCATTCCAGAATCTCCTCTGGTTCATTTAAATGCACGGTGTAAAGCACCGACACGAGACCTCGGTTTAACGTCCCATCTGAAAGACTGTTAATTGTATTAGTGTCAGACGGGGGATCGAACCTGCGATCCCTGGATTACCAGTCCAGCGTGTTACCAGTGGACTACATATCCGTCTGTGCGGTCAGGGTCTTTTAGCTACGCCTGTATATATACTTGATCTGCTCCTCAGCTACTAGGCGTATTTTAATAACCCTTGCCAACATATTCATTGCTGTTTAGGTGGTAGGTTCGCGCCCTTCTGTGTGAGAGCTTGGGAATAAACACCAACAGTATAGGGATCAGTGGGTTTGGAAATACAATATATTCATTGAATATTGATTCGGATACATCTTTACAATACGATACCTCGACGGACCCATATCATAAACGACATACTATTACATAACAATTGCAATAAAAGGCCAATGAGGCGGTCGTAGGCCATACACAATTGCGATAAAAGGCCAATGAAGCGGTCGTAGGCCATTCATAATTGTAATATGTTTTGCATGCTACTTAATTGTATTAAAACATTACATTAAGATTAAACACACTGTACCTGTAATCCAGGGATCGCATGTTCGATCCCTGGCTACATCATAATAACATTACTCGTATCATAGTCTTTCGGGTGAGACTTTAAACCGAGATCTCGTGTCGGTGTTTACACCGTACACGTAAAAGAACCAGACGAGACTCTGGAATGGGTGTCTAGACGTATCATTGCATTATCCACAGGAGGCGTCGCTTATGTGGGCAACCGGTAGCATCGATGCATAAACATATATCCTCCATCCAAAATACTTTTATAAATGTGTACAATACGATGCATATATTACTAGTGCAACGAAGCATGTCATTTGTCATCTACATAATTATCTCGTTGTATAAGCAAGTGTCATCCCAGTGGTTAACACGCTGGACTGGTAATCCAGGGATCGTTAGTTCGATCCCCCGTCTGACCATAATACATTTTTTTTTAAAAATAACAGTCTTTCACATGGGACTTTAAACAGAGGTCTCGTGTCGGTGTTGTACACCGTGCACGTAAAAGAACCAGAGGAGACTCTGGAATGAGTCTCTGTCTGTATCATTGCACTATCCTCCAAAAATCAAAAATGACTAATCTCTTCAGGAGGCGTCGATCAGAATGTTTTTGAATTTATTAACACTGAAAGTTGAATAGCTCCCGATAGATCTAAGATATGGGGGAGTGAGATGTTTATGCAGTATTTTCGCTTAGACCTTCACCCAAAAATGTATAAACTTTATATTAGCATATTGTAAACACTCTCTGTCACAGTTTGTTTATGAATTGCTTTCTTCGTAATGATCATAAACAACTTTTAAAGAATGTAAACATTTAGATATCCAGGTCTTGGGGTATGTGGCCACCAGGCCTGGCATGTGGATGTTCTCGGATACACTTTCCTCCGTGTACATACGTTTCCTGTGTAATGCTTTATCCCCCATGCACAGATGTTTCCTCCATGTACATATGTTTCCTCCGTGTACATATGTTTCCTCCGTGTACATATGTTTCCTCCGTATAGATATGTTGCCTCTATGTACATATGTTTCATCCGTGTACATATGTTTCCTCCGTGTATATATGTTTCCTCCATGTCATATGTTTCCTCCGTGTACATATGTTTCCTCCGTGTATATATGTTTCCCCCATGCACATATGTTTCCTCCGTGTACATATGTTTCCTCCATGTACATATGTTTCTTCGGTGTACATATGTTTCCTCCGTGTATATATGTGTGTCTGTATGTACATATGTTTCCTCCGTGTATATATGTTTCCTCCGTGTATATATGTTTCCTCCGTGTATATATGTTTCCTGTGTAATGCTATATCTCCCATGTATAGATGTTTCCTTCGTGTACATATGTTTCCTCCGTGTACATATGTTTCCTCCGTGTGTATATATGTTTCCTGTGTAATGCTATATCTCCCATGTACATATGTTTCCTCCGTGTACATATGTTTCCTCCGTGAACATATGTTTCCTGTGTAATGCTATATCCCCATGCACAGATGTTTCCTCCATGTACATATGTTTCCTCCGTGTACACATGTTTTCTCCATGTAACTGATGTTTCCTCCGTGTACTGATGTTTCGGCTGTGTGCTGATGTTTCCTCCGTGTACATATGTTTCCTCCGTGTGCTGATGTTTCCTCCATATGCATATGTTTCCTCCGTGTGCTGATGTTTCCTCCGTGTGCTGATGTTTCCTCCGTGTACTGATGTTTTCTCCGTGTACTGCAAGCAACCTGTTTCTATCGATACCTTGTCCCTATGTTACCTCAGATGGAGCCATATGACCTAAGGTATTGGTGCGACTTTAAACACCCAAAACAAACAAAACCTATACACATACGTCTCAAATCAATGCACCATTTCTTCTAGTTTGTTTATTTGTGATTGTTCGTAGTATGAGAAATAATAGAAACATCATTGTTCACATTGTTCAAAGCCACTTTATTTACGGATGGCTTTGTATACAATATATCTATTGATAGCTCTCATTCAAGTTAAAGCGACATTACATCGCAAAAGGCGAATAAAATGCATTTTTTCACGTATAAATGCGTTGCTAACTTGCTACTACAAATTCTTCTGATTACATTTGAACACTAACTTTGAATCAATAAACAGTGTTTTTGTCTACAAACTTTCAAAATTGAAAGTAGGATTTCATATAACGATCATCCACGCTCCTTCCTGAATTGACATTTGTTTGTCATCGGAGTCAATACTAAGTCGTTTAAAGATAACAAATTGAACTAAGACTAGTCTACAAATAAATATGCATAGGCACACATGTGAGATATAACGGTAAATATGTACCATAAATCGTGTTATTCAGGATACAAGAGTAGTATTACGCATGAATGTCGACCATACTTATTTACATCAATCTGTTATATCAACAAACCGCGAATATGACGTTTGCTTATTAGTTGAAATACTCAGTATTTGAGGCACATATTTGGATAAAAATTATACCAATTAATAGGAAAATACATTCTGTAGAAATTTGCATTTTCACTAATGTATTGTCGCTTTAAATAATGGAGTGGTTTTCATCTCGTATGCATTAGTGCGCTCTTTAATTATATACTCAATTCCAAAATAAAGTGTGCACTTTTGAATTTAGAATATTTCACTATTTAGAAGACGTATCGGTTAGAAATTTCGCATAGTATACCTCAAGTATATTTGTCATCGATCAATTGCATAATATACAACATGGTATGCAAAAAATGTCAGTCCAGTCTGTGAGACTTGATTTCGCATGATTTGCACGTGCAGCCCGAGGAAAATATACATGTCACCGGAAACTTGTATTTGTGTAATCCTTATGTCTTACATAACGGTTAAATCACATTTGAGTTCACATTGGTACACAACGAACATGCCTAGATTGAGCGAAAATCAACACATCCAAGCATTAACAATGCCTGCCCGTGGTGACAACGTCACTGACGTGAGTAGGGCGTTATGGTGCCACAGAAACACTAGTATTCGTTTGCGCCAACGGTTCCAACAAACAGGTGGTGTAGCAGATCGCCGAAGAACTGGTAGACCAAGAGAGTAACGAATCGGCAAACGGACCGGTTTATTACGTTGACGCACCTGCGACGTCGTTTCCAAACAACGTCTAGTACCACGAGACAGTATATGCATCAACAGCAGAGGTGCGCACACAAGATACTGATCGAAAAAAACCCACCAGAACTGCGATTAAAACAACTTTAAATGCATTATTGAATGTGACCTGATGCTTTGAGTACTTTTGCAACTTTGATTTTAGCACCGTCTCCTTTCTCGCATAAAAAAAGTTACTTAAACTGACCGTGACTTAAAATCTGATATGTCTGCCATATTCTACAGGGTCTGATCTAAAGTTTGGTACCAAATGTATAGGTTTCGGTTAAATAGGCGATGAGAAATCACAGAAAACAAAGTGCACACTTTATTTTGGAATTGAGTATATATTGGTATTGAACGTTCACGGTATGTATAGCAACATTATGTTAATCGATCGAGCCATTGAGTTTATCAAGATGATCAACATGAAACCGATATGCTTTTGTATTATTTAAATTATATTTCATATTGTATGGCCATACATTACGCTGCTGTTTGTAGCAACAAATTGATATTATATTGAATATTTCATGGACGTTTCAACTCAATCAAATGGAAAATGGAAAATTGTAAAGTCGACTACTTTAATATACTCAATTCCAAAATAAAGTGTGCACTTTTGAATTGAATATTTCACTATTTAGAAGACGTATCGGTTAGAAATTTCGCATAGTATACCTCAAGTATATTTGTCATCGATCAATTGCATAATCTACCACGTGGTATGCAAAAAATGTCAGTCCAGTCTGTGAGACTTGATTTCGCATGATTTGCACGTGCAGCCCGAGAAAAATATACATGTCACCGGAAACTTGTATTAGTGTAATCCTTATGTCTTACATAAAGGTTAAATCACATTTGAGTTCACATTGGTAGACAATGAACACGCCAAGATTGAGCGAAAATCAACGTAACCAAGCATTCTCAACAGGAACAACGTTGACGTGCTTCCCTGGCCTGCTATATGCCCGGATATGAACCCAATCGAGCATATTTGGGATTACCTTGGCAGAAGGGTGAGATCCCGAGGATATACCCACAATCTGAGGGACTTGGCAAACGCCCTCGTGCAAGAGTGGGATAACATCCCTGACGCAGTAATCAGACGTTACGTGCGGTCTATGCGAAGTCGAATTGCCGCCTGCATCAACAGCAGAGGTGCGCACACAAGATACTGATTGAAAAAAACCCACCAGAACTGCGATTAAAACAACTTTAAATGCATTTTTGAATGTGACCTGATGCTTTGAGTACTTTTGCAACTTTGATTTTAGCACCGTCTCCTTTCTCGCATAAAAAAGCTACTTAAACTGACCGTGACATAAACTCTAATATGTCTGACATATTCTACAGGGTCTGATCTAAAGTTTAGTACCAAATTTATAGGCTTACGGTTAAATAGGCGATGAGAAATCACAGAAAACAAAGTGCACACTTTATTTTGGAATTGAGTATATATTCAATTCAAAATTGGCACATGTGGTGAACGAACTACAAATTAAAAATAGTATGCAGTTTGGTGGAGTGACATTTCAAGGCTGTATCGGAGAATAAAATATAATACTATTGATAATACTACTACTACTACTACTAATAATAATAATAAAGACTTTATTTAACGATATAACTCATTTGAACAATTAAGTCAATCTACCACGAGGCCCTCAACAAATTAAAACATGAAATAGCATTATGAAACATGTAAACGGTAACCAGTAACACTTTCATAGGAAATAATATATAAGAACTAATACTTATATTCATGTATAATTGTATATTATCAGTTTATTAGGTTATTGGTCTGTACTTTACACCATATAAAGTTTGAAGTGTGGAACAGAATGTGCTGTTTTGGTGTGATATGGGAGGGAATTCCACAAGTGTGACCCTGAATATAAGAAAGATTTCCTAAAAACTTCAGTAGTTTAGGAGGGTAAAGTTAGAGATTGGCGGATTCTCGCATGTTTTGAGTTCAAACATCGTAAGTAAATCTGAATGACGCTTGCACATATACAGGTGCTAGGCCATTGAGTGTTTTAAACATTAAGACTGCTTTTTGAAAGCTAACCCTTTCTGGGAAAGTCATCCAATTGAGAGTTGTTATGTTATATTTCGGGGTTTACGCCTGAATCAGCACAATTTCGGGCTATATCGCCGGTGGGCAGTTTACTTAAAGGCCTGCAGTTTGACCCCGTCCAATTGTAAAGATTTATACTTTACTACCTGTTCCATGTGATTAGTGGCTTGTATCAACAATGTAGCAGTACATTCAGTATAATTTGGCGTATGTAGGTATTTTCTAACGGTTAATATGCACGATCACTCTGTGAGCTGAGAATTAGTCAAAATGAGGCCCTGACAATTTAAGTAAACGTATATTATTGATTGTAAAGAAAATTGATAGTTATGAGTATTCAAACTACATAATCCAGATCAGCCCAGGGACATAGATTACATGTTATGTAGGTGCCTCATCAGCCGTAGCGTAATCACTGAGACTGATAATTTGTATGCATGTATAATGTGCGCTATGGTTGTGATCTGTGCAATCTAATTCAAAATTCAGTTCATGTGTTGACCTAATCAAATATGTATGTATATAATATGTATGTATTTATATGAATAAACTATATGTGTTCGTTATATGGTAACCTTCATACTTCATTTAATTATATATCTACAGTATTATTCGCAAGTTTTTTGTTATATTTTAAATATTTCTCTGTGTCAGTGTGTGTTTACCGATATTGATGCTACATAATAATCACAGTGAATGCTATGAGTACATGTATAATATTATAATTATAATCTCTTGAACATACGAGTATTACACATATTCTGCCGATTTCTACAAGATGCCATTGAGTAAAATAACAATGTATGTAACTGATGAGCAGAGAAAAGAATTGCTGACTTTCTTGCAAAATAAGAACTGGGACGTAGAGATGGAAATAGAAGAAACAGCCACCGCCATGCCCGTTGCAGAGGCTGCTTACGTACCTCCCCCTATGCCTCAGCATGCTGAAGGTGTTGCTGAGTGTCCACTGTGCTTGTGTTCCCCTTGCATAATAAATGAACAGAACAAACAACTTTGGTGGCCTGCTAATAATCGTCCACCGCATAATCTAAATTCACATGAGAGAAAGCTTCTATACAGGAGGTTTTGGGCAATGCTATATAATTGTGGCGCATGGAAAGATGTCAGATATATAGAGAGAAAAGTAGCGGCTAGAAGAGGAGACTGTACTTGGCATAAGAGGGAACTGATGCCTGAATGTGTGGTACAGCAATGCAGGAACTGGCTGCCTAACCCGCGCAACCAGCCTTATTTGGGCCATAAGTGGAGTTGAATTGTTTATACCAGTTGTAAGTACTATAAAAATACAGAACTTCAATTTCAGCAATTTATAACCTCTGATATGTACGTGGGTCATAATAGATATAAGTGGTGCTCATGTATTAGATGTATACCATGCAGGGCCTCGCATGTGGCAAATACGATGTGCGTCGACCGTCAGATTTGTACCGCTATTCCTCGTGTGTTTAGTGCGTCGACCGTCAGTTAAGGCCTGCAGGTTGACCTATATTTGACCTTAAACACACGAGGAATAGCGGTACAAATCTGACGGTCGACGCACTAAACACACTATCAGCAGCCTCTGCAACGGGCATGGCGGTGGCTGTTTCTTCTATTTCCATCTCTACGTCCCAGTTCTTATTTTGCAAGAAAGTCAGCAATTCTTTTCTCTGCTCATCAGTTACATACATTGTTATTTTACTCAATGGCATCTTGTAGAAATCGGCAGAATATGTGTAATACTCGTATGTTCAAGAGATTATAATTATAATATTATACATGTACTCATAGCATTCACTGTGATTATTATGTAGCATCAATATCGGTAAACACACACTGACACAGAGAAATATTTAAAATATAACAGAAAACTTGCGAATAATACTGTAGATATATAATTAAATGAAGTATGAAGGTTACCATATAACGAACACATATAGTTTATTCATATAAATACATACATATTATATACATGCATACAAATTATCAGTCTCAGTGATTACGCTACGGCTGATGAGGCACCTACATAACATGTAATCTATGTCCCTGGGCTGATCTGGATTATGTAGTTTGAATACTCATAACTATCAATTTTCTTTACAATCAATAATATACGTTTACTTAAATTGTCAGGGCCTCATTTTGACTAATTCTCAGCTCACAGAGTGATCGTGCATATTAACCGTTAGAAAATACCTACATACGCCAAATTATACTGAATGTACTGCTACATTGTTGATACAAGCCACTAATCACATGGAACAGGTAGTAAAGTATAAATCTTTACAATTGGACGGGGTCAAACTGCAGGCCTTTAACAACACCTTTCCTGGGCAGGCTCCAGCGGTTAACCAGTACTTGGGTGCCCCAACCTCCGTAAGAAACTGCCAACTTTGTCATATAAATGAGACACGACCTGAGCGGGGATCGAACCCGTGACCATCAGAGATGATAGGTTACAGTGGTATACAAGTCAGAGACCTTAACCACTCGACCACAGAGGCGGACCCAATTGATAATTGAGAAAAGTTCGGAAGGAGGCGTGTAAAAATATGATTAAATGTTAGAATAACATTAAAACTCTATATATCCTTGTATAAAACGCCTATCTCCTCTTTGCTGTACTTAGCGCATCCACACATGAAGTCTACACCAATGGTAGCAAGACCATCGCTTAGAAGGTGTTCTTCCTCCAGTGCAGTATGTCTGCATATACGAGAGGACATAGAAAACGCACACTTCGGATAAGTGTGTTTTACATGAAAAACAATAACTATATAAATACATAGTTTTAAACATTTTGGAATATTTTGAGTTGTTCAGTTTGTGTTTTGTAATAAAGATGTGATATATCTTTGATAGAATCCTTCGTTTTTTGTTTTCACGTAATAATAATCATATAATGTAGGTGTGCGTTTTCTATGTCCACTAGTATATAATGTAAGTGTGCGTTTTCTATGTCCTCTAGTATATAATGTAGGTGTGCGTTTTCTATGTCCTCTAGTATATAATGTAGGTGTGTGTTTTCTATGTCCTCTAGTATATAATGTAGGTGTGTGTTTTCTATGTCCTCTAGTATATAATGTAGGTGACGTTTTTCTATGTCCTCTAGTATATAATGTAGGTGTGCGTTTTCTATGTCCTCTAGTATATAATGTAGGTGTGCGTTTTCTATTGCTTTAGTATATAATGTAGACGTACGTTTTCTATGGTCCTCTATTATATAATGTAGGTGTGCGTTTTCTATGTCCTCTAGTATATAATGTAGGTGCGCGTTTTCTATGTCCTCTAGTATATAATGTAGGTGTGCGTTTTCTATGTCCTCTAGTATATAATGTAGGCGTACGTTTTTTTCTATGTCATCTAGTATATTGTGATCAGCTTCTAAAGCAAGATAACATATGACTAAACGCATGGACTAGTTCGACCTAAGCACATTGACTTACAGTGTATCAATCAAAATAGTTCACATTCAGTTGTCTACATCCGCTCTCATCGCGCGTCGGATATATATAGAATCAGAACGCCGACGCAGATACAGACGTGACGTCACGGCTATTTGGATAATTCTCAGTGCTGTTAGTCAGCTAACCTCAGAACGCACAGTCATACATCATGTCAAATGATTGAATATGTGCCCAATGCATTCATAAATATCACAGGCGTAAAGTAGTTCACACACATAGTGTTCTTCTGCAATGCAACACTAATTACAACTTCCATGATACCTACACACAAACATCTCATTGACTGTTCCGAATACCGTTACCTTTGTACGCCCATCAAACACCATTGCAGACAAACATCAAGAGATTTTCATCGTATCTATAAAAAAAACAATATACCCAGACACACACATTCCAAAACAAGTTTGGAATAGTGCCTATCAAAAGTGTATAGGTGTTATAAGTTCCAAGCACAATGTGTCATGCAGTTAACTTCATATTAAGCAAGCTACAAGGTACACGAATACATGTTGATCATCGCAAATATCTCATAAACAATTCCTAATTTTAAAGCATCAACAAGCATACAAGATATTTCAGTGAATAACAAAATACCTTTCTACCTTATAACAGATCCAACTATAAATGTGTGGATGTCGTGATAGCGCAGTGGTGCGAACGGTCCGGAGTTCGAGCCCTGCTGTAGCCGTTACGATTGTGCCCTTAGGCAAGGCACTAACATTCCACATTGCCTCTCCTCTCTCCTTCATGGCGATGACCGTACATATATTAATTAATATACTAATTAATATAACAAACATGTGATTTTTATAATGTGATATATTTTGTTGCAATATGTCTCCTATTCTATGAACTTTTTATATGATTGTTTAACTTTGTCTTTGCATTATATGTACATTATATGTATAGATGAAATCTGAATACAGATGAAAACTACTATCGCAAGCAGAAAAGGCAAACGTAAAGAAAACAGTTGCCCATGTCACGACCGCCTACCCCGTACCACAGACATCCAATGCCACCCATTCCGTTCAAGTAAGAATCAATATTGTACAAAAGAGTGTCAAAACCTGCTATAACATTTTATTGAGAAGTACATTTTTTTCTTTTGTCAATTATGTTTACACTAATTCAATGTTTCGTTTACGCATATTTTATTGCTCGTGTTGATACATAGAAATACAATATTATATAGTATTCTTTGTTTACATCTCATCATTGTACAGAAGTATTTACAATAATATTATAAGTATAGGTCACATCATAAAAGTACAATACAATTACAATTATGAACATTGTAACTGTATGTGTGTTTACGTCTATTTATCGTCGCTACCGGTTGCCCATATGAGCGACGCCTCTTGAAGATATTAGTCATTTTAGATATTGGAGGATAGTGCAATGATACAGAGAGAGACCCATTCCAGAGTCTCCTCTTGTCCTTTTACGTGCACTGTGTAAAGCACTGACACGAGTCCTATCTGAAAGACTGTTAATTTTATTAGGGTCAGACGGGGGATCGAACCTGCGATCCCTGGATTACCAGTCCAGCATGTTACCACTGGGCTACAGATCCGTCTGTATTGTAACTGTATGAACAAAATGATACAACTATAATGCCCGGTTTATGCTTGAACACAGTGAGAATAAAACTATAGAAGCGAATGGGTTGGGCAACACGTTTTACAAACACTAGCTAGTGCGCAACCCACTATTTTAATATAGATACATACCTCTTTTAAGTTATGCATGTTTCATTTTTATTTTATACAAATTTATTTTAGCTCGATTGCGAAACAAATTATTTTATTAATCACTCTCGAAACCTCATTACTGATGGAATCCATCGACTCGAGGGAGAGAGAAGAGGCAACGTGGAATTTAAATGCCTTGCATGTTTCATTGTTTCATATATCATTGATTCTTAGTAATATGTTAAGGGGTGGTTGCTAATCTGTTCCTTTCTCGTCTGACTAGAGATGATACTGTTATTTTTAAACATTTCTTAATTAAGGCGCTTTAGGACTTATTTTCAAATTCAGTTTTTTTGCTCGTAGTGTGTCGCTTTAACACAATCTTAGTCATGGTTAGCAGACAACTCTTCACTCTTAATATTGTTCATATTCATATGAATTGTCTCATTCCTCTTTTCTACTATACTAGACAATTTCATAAAAGAGGAAGAAGACGTTTTATTTGCATAGAAACCCACACCATGATCATTTACAAGCAACAGTATAACAAATAATGCAAATAACGCAGCATGGCAAAGATGGCGGGATCGCATGACTAAACACACACATGTTTATATTTGTATACACACACTTATGCATACACACCTACATACATATATCTCATACACGCACGCGCGCGCGCGCACGCCGCACGCATGCACGCCGCACGCACGCACGCACGTACGTTTGTTTGGTTTTTATTTTTAAACTTTATTTATTTTACAACGATTGCGAAGCAAGTTTGAACAACTTATATTAATCACTCTCGTTGGCGAGGGTGAAAGCGTATATGTGGTATTTTGAAACCGCATGGCATTGATTGTATTTGTGTCGGTAGCAGTAACCCTTAATGATGTTTTGGTACCATACCTCACAGTGCTATGTTATTGATTGCACCGCGTTGTTAAGAGCTGGCAGCACGCACGTGACCTACCTTTCAGATCATTTAATCTAAATGTACTTTCCTACAGATGATGAAAAGATAGGCTAGAGATAAACAATGAATCAAAGATGTACTGACAGTGCTTTCATGAACTAAAGACATTACTTTATATTGATGTGAAACGTCGAAGGTTCACGTACACATCAACCACTATTAATTAGTGCCACTAACGGATGCAACATATTGTTATCACTGAGAACGATACATCCGAACTACTACCTTCACTAATTAATAACAACTATAAAGAATTAGACGAGCCATTCTAGCAATAACATGTATACATATATAATGCAGAGTTCTAACAGAGTTACAGACGGATCTGTAGTCCAGTGGTAACATGCTGGACTGGTAATCCAGGGATCGCAGGTTCGATCCCCCGTCTGACCCTAATAAAATTAATAGTCTTTCAGATGGGACTTTAAACCAAGGTCTCGTGTCGGTGCTTTACACCATGTACGTAAAAGAACCAGAGGTGACTCTGTATCATTGCACTAACCTCCAACTGTATATTGTAACATCCTCATGGAAAGGAATTTACATAAGCTCTCAGCTTGTTTTCCAATCCATTTCAGATATCCTGTTGTATTTATATACCGTATATATATTGAATGAACTGAATAAAATATGTTTAAACTAACCTCCAGCATTCTAAAATTACTTATATCTTTAAGAGGCGTCGCTCATATGGGCAACCGGTAGCGACGATAAATAAACGTAAACACAGATGCCGGCGACGACTATTTATAACGAAGACTACAAGAAGCTCCAATTTTAACACAAATATTCAATTCTAGCATAAACTCCAACAAATTTCCCAAAGCATTTAAATTAGCCAAAGTTATACCCATTCACAAAAAAGGTGACAAATCAGATAAAAATAATTACAGACCTATATCAATATTACCTGTTATGTCATTGATTCTTGAGCGCCATGTCAGCTTTCACTTGAAACAATTTCTCGAGGAACATAATTTATTATATAATCGACAGTCCGGATTCCGTAAAAATCATTCATGTCAAACTGCCCTTACACGCTTACTGGATGACTGGATATCAGCAATTGATAAGAATGAAGTAGTGGGCACAGTCTTTCTGGATCTTTCCAAAGCCTTTGATCTGGTTGATCATTCTATCTTAATACGTAAATTAGCTTATTATGGTCTTGCTGAATCATCACAAAATTGGTTTTCCTCGTACTTAGCTGACAGGTTCCAACAAACGAATGTTTCTGGTGCTCGTTCTGATGCTGGACCTGTTGTTTCTGGTGTTCCTCAGGGGTCTGTCTTAGGTCCCATTCTCTTTATAATTTACATCAATGACTTACCTATGACTCTTACCAGCACAGTTGCAGACATATTTGCTGACGATACAACTATATCTGCCTCCGATCAATCTCTTGACACTCTTACTACTTCTTTATCTACTGATTTGATAAATGTTCAACAGTGGTGTTTAGACAATCGTATGATTCTCAATACTTCTAAGACCAAAATCATGTATATTTCCTCTAAATCAAAAGCTCATAGTATCAGTGAGTCTGCTCTTGAAGTGAAAGTGAACAACACCGTCATACATCCGAGTTCTGCTGAACGACTACTCGGAGTTATGATTGACAACACACTATCCTGGGATAAGCATACTGACAATGTTCTCAAAAAATGTAACTCTTATTTATATTTATTGTCTCGTATAAAAAGGTATCTCTCTATTCCCAATCGCAACCTCTTCTACAATGCTTACATATTGCCTCACTTAGACTTTTGTTGTGTGATTTGGGGTAACTGCAACTCATCTTTAGAAGATAAAATAGTTCGGTTACAAAAGAGAGCAGCTAGACTAATTCTAGATCAGGACTTTGACACTCCATCGCAATTATTATTCTCCCAACTAAAATGGATGACCTTTCCAGAACGAGTCATATATCAGAAGGCTATACAAATGTATAAAACATTACATGGAGCTGCTCCAGACTATTTAAAATCATCCTTCACTTTTACTTCTGATATACATCCTAGAATTCTTAGATCAACCTCAGAATATCAATTATACACACCAAGACCAAATTGTGAATTATTTCGTAATACATTTGAATTTTCAGGATCATCTATTTGGAATTCATTGCCTCACTCAGTTCAAAATGCTCCAACCATCCAACAGTTCAAAATTCTCTACTTAAGGTGGAACTATAACAATTCAAACTAATCGCGCACTTCTACTGTTATTATAAATGTGTATTGCGATTGCTATATTTATTAGAATCGTAAATAGTGCTGCTGTCTTTAAGTTGATTTCATACATATTTTGAAGATACCACTACAAGTCAAATCTGCATATTGTTAGATAGATCTAGTATCATTAATTGTCTCATTCCCATTTTCTACTCTGCTAGCCAATTCCATATATCATCATATTCCATTACATATTAAATATAGTTTCTCTATTTTTCAGCTTTTACATTACTATATTATTCCAATGTGCAGTTCTCACTTATAGTGCTATCTTTTGATTGCATTTGATTGTATATATGTTGAGGGCCTCATGGTAGATTAACTTTTGTTAAATGAGTACTCTCGTTAAATAAAGTCTTTATTATTATTATTATTATTATTATTATTATAATCAAATTTAACGATAATTATGATGTGACCTCCCTATTCAAACTATAGTCAAACATGTATATAGCATTCAACCAAGGGAATCACAGAAAGTGGCTGTTTAGCACATGTGGCTAATGAATAGAGGGCAAATGTATAATAATACAACATATTGGGAATATGGAATATGACTGCTTAATGGGGGGGGGGGGGAAGTGACCGCTAACACACGTTAGTTATTATGCGTGCACGTTTCCATATAGATGGATATGTGCATTCACATAGTGACCTGCTAAATAAAATGCATACCAGTTGGCGCACACACGGAATTAATGTGTTATCTTACATGCTATTGCTATGCGTGTGTGTGTGTACGGTTATTTATCGTCGCTACCGGTTGCCCATATGAGCGACGCCTCCTGAAGATATTAGTCAATTTAGATTAGGTATTTCACACTTCCCCTATTTTATACAGTGAACTTAGGTTGTAGTTTTAAGTTTCAAAGTTTATTTGGCATTACACATACTTGTTCGTCGCGCATATAATATGTAAGACGGAACAGTACATACACCACAAGTACATAGATCTATACAGTGAGTTTAGGTTGTATATGGAGCACATATTTTCCTCCCAGTGTGCAGCCAAAAATAACAGCGTATGCACATAAATCGTTGTATTCTGTCAAATATGTCAAAGCTTGGAGGGGAAGGCATTCACCAAATATTCAATGACAGCATCATAAATATTCTTCGGCATCCGTCAGTCTTGTCAGACTATGGAGTTAGCGCCCGTTGAGTCTACAGATGAGCACCGTCTGCTGTGGCTTTACAGTCCGATGCGTGATCTGCAGTGGCGGTTGCAGCCTTCGCACGTGAAGACAGAGTCACTGGAAGGCGATACAGTTGGTGGCGGCGCACACTGTTTGGCTTTCCTCTTCCCGCGTTTGTCGTCAGAGGCTGCCTGCAGAGCGAGTTCCCCACTCTTTAAGCCCGTTGACAGCTGTTGTCTCTACGCTATTATGTTTACTGCGAGGGATTCCCAGTGGGTGGTGTCCATCCCCAGCGCTTTCATATCCCGTTTGCAGACATCCTTGAAGTTTGAGTCGACATTTAGTTTAAACATAGTTTATTTCAAACAATGATACAACATGTACAACTTTACATTTTACACAACATTTAGAAACATGTAAGAAAAAGGATTAGAACCGGAAGCTATAGCTTATAGAGGTCTTCTCCTATAGTAAGGTACTTAATGTTACGGTATGACAGTGTTGCAATCTTGTCTAAACTATTAATTTAAATTTGAAAAAGGTCAGTATAATTCATTATTGTTTTTAATCATGGACTGTAAGTTAGAAAATCAATAGGATAAGTACATGTAGTAATTAATGGAGAACGTTGAAATTGAGATTGACTCAGAAGAAATGGGACAGAATAAAAAGAGAATAATAATAAATATATTCATTCGGATTGTTTAATGGCCGGAGCAAGCATTCTACATTTTGTGAACTGATGCTCATGAAAATCGTCTGCTTTCTCGTATGTAGTTTTGGACTGCTGCAAATATATGTGCGTTGAAATTATCGCTAAGATTCTGGTCTCCGTGTAATAGAGTGTATAGTGTTGTGGTGCAATATTTAGAGGTAGTTGCTAAGAGACGGACCCTGATGTCATTGTAGTAGAGACATTCAAAGAAGAAATGACGATTACTCTCAGTTAGACCACATTGGCAGAGGGGTGATGGAGAAATGTTTTTGCTGAACAAATGCTGGTTTAATGAGCTACAATTAGTACGTAGTCGAGCATGATATACTTGCCATTTCCTGTCACCATTGTAGAAATATTTGGGGCATTTTGAGACGTTACTCTTTAATTGCGATTTGAATGATGCCAGTGATGGTGAGTTTTGTAGTTCGTTTGAAAGTTCGTTCCAGTCCCTCAGAGCCGATGGTAGAAAAGCATTGTTGTATAGAGATGTTCTCGTCCGTATAGATTGGATATCGTCTGCATTGCGCAAATTATACCTAGAAGTTTCCCCTACAGTAGGTGGGACTAGAGAAGAAAGATAATCAGGAGTTAGGCCATTCTTCATCTTGTAAAGCATGATTAGTTTATGGTTATGTCTTCGGCCCTCAAGCGATTTCCATGGAACTTCTCTATGGAGTTCGTGAAGTGATATTAGTTTGGTAGTCCCAGAAACAATACGGGAAGCTTCATGCTGAATTTTATCGAGTTCCAGTTTCTCATAGTGTGTACAATTGGTGTAAGCTACGTCTGCGTATTCAATAAGAGGTCTGATGAAAGATATATATATGACTTCTAGAGATCTTCTATCTAGTTGGAACTTAAGCTTTCGCATGATATGTATTCTTTTCCATGCCCGCTCTTTGATGGAGTTGATATGAGCATGCCAAGAGCCATCGTCAGAAAAGTGGACACCAAGATGTTTATGACAATTTACTAAAGTGATAGGTTGATCGTACATGTGTAGTGGTGGATGGAATGGTTTAAGGGTCTTACGTGATATGGTCATAGTTTCTGATTTGGAAGGATTAAACGTGACTAACCATTTGTCCGCCCAATTTGATATTTTTTCAATGTCGGATTGTAGAATTTCCGCAGCTGAAATTGGATGATCAACAATTATGTGTAAGCTGGTATCGTCAGCAAATAGATGTACCTGAGAACCCATATCATCGACGATATCGTTGATAAACACTAAGAATAAAAGTGGACCAAGGATTGATCCCTGTGGAACTCCTGCATTTACAGTTGACCAATTTGATTGTGTACCAGGTAGAACAACAGATTGGCGTCTGTTAGAAAGGTAGTCAGAAAACCAGTTAAATAAACAGCCATCTAGTCCAGCATTTTTTAACTTGTGGAGTAGACCTTTATGCCATACTTTATCAAAGGCCTTACTAATATCGAAGAATACAGTTCTTACTTCAAGTCCTTCATCGAGAGCCTTGCAGAAGGTATTGTACAAATAGGTGAGCTGATTCACTGATGAGTCTCCTTGTCTGAACCCAGATTGTAGGGGAGAGAGGAAGTTATTATCACGAAGAAAGTTGAACAGATACTTGAATATGATACGCTCAAATACCTTCTCTATACAGCAGAGCAGGGAAATCGGTCGGTAGTTGTTTAGTAAAGATGGGTCACCTTTTTTAAAGATAGCACAGACATTAGCATCTTTCCAAGTATGCGGTACCGTACTGCGGCTTAGTGAATGATTGAACAGAGAACACAGAGGATACTTAATCACAGGGTCGACATTTGGCTTTGTGCCCTGCGGCCAGTTCACCATACAACATATCTTTTGGAATGCGACCGTCGTCCATCCAGCGTACGTGCCCGAGCCAGCGTAGACAGCGTTGGCGGAGTAATGTGTATATAGATGGGATGCCGGCTCTGCTGAGGACCTCGTTGTTGGTGACCTTGTCCTGCCAGGATATGCCTATGATGCGTCGCAGACAGCGGAGGTGGAACACTTGCGGTTTTTGCTCTTGAGTGGCGTATGACTCGGTGTTGGTTGTTAGCTGTCTGTTTTCCCACACCTTCTTGCTGAGCCTGGAGAGGGTGGATACCGCTTTGTTTGTCCAGCTCCACGTCGGGCGAGAGGTTGTTCGTGGCTGTGGAACCCAGGTAGGTAAATTGGCTGACGACCTCAAGCTGATAGTCTCCTATGACAATGGCGGGTGGGATGGCAGTTCCTTGGCACATGACTTGGGTCTTCTTCAAGCTGATGGTTAGGCTGAAGAGGTCGCAAGCTACAGAGAAACGGTCCATCAGTGACTGGAGCTGTTCTTTAGAATGGGCAGCAAGTGCAGCGTCGTCGGCAAAGAGCACGTCTCTGATGAGGACTTCTCTTGTCTTTGATTTTGCCTTTAGACGGGTGATGTTGAAGAGCTTGCTGCCGTCAGATCTGGAGTGAAGGTAGACTCCATCTATAGCTCTCTTGAAAGCATGCCTGAACAGCATGGCAAAGAAGATGCCAAAGAGTGTGGGGGCGAGTACGCAGCCTTGCTTAACGCCGCTCTTGACCTCGAATTCTGGAGAGGTTTCACCGTCGTACTGCACGGTACTCTCCATACCATCATGAAAAGACATTACGATGCTGAGAAACTTGGGCGGGCAGCCGATCAGAGGTAGGATCTTGAATAGCCCATCGCGGCTTACCAGGTCGAACGCTTTGGTGAGGTCTATGAAGGCGATGTAGAGAGGCTGATGTTGCTCACGACACTTTTCTTGTAGCTGTCTCAGCGAGAATACCATGTCGACTGTTGACCTCTTGGAGCGAAAGCCGCACTTGGACTCTGGGTAGACCTGCTCAGCTAGCTTCTGGAGTCTAGTGAGGGCTATGCGGGCGAACAGTTTCCCAACTATGCTATGTTAATGCTATAATCTGTTAAATATGTCAAAGCTTGGAGGGGAAGATATTCATTAAATATTCAATGACAGCATCATATATATATTAACATATATATACTCTTAGGTACGCGGTAGCATTCTTACCCGCTCATATTTCCATAAACTTGCGAAATACTATATCCCGGACAGTTGTTGATTAAATATGATGCAATAATTTTGAATATTTTATCCGCTGGAGCCTGCCCAGGAAATGTGTTGTTAGGTAAACTACCCGTCGCTCATTTGAGAAATCGGTAGCGAATAAACTTATAAACAAAATATAATTTGAACATGATATTCGATATTTAGATCGACAACAGTCTTACAGTGTAGGATGACAATGTCATAAGGTATTTGATATCCATTGTAACCAAATATAACAGATTATTGTAGAAGACAGATAAAACAACCATGATTACATTTCTATAGTTTTATTGTTATTTTTTGGCAATGTTTGGCCACGGCTCAATATGTCGGGCTGCTTCAAATAGTGTGTGCAAGCCCTCAGCAACAGCAACAACATCAGCAACAACATCACAACAACAACATCATCATCATCATCAGCAGCAGCAGCAAGCAGCAGCAGCAGCAGCAGCAGCAGCAGCAGCAGCAGCAGCAGCAGCAGCGCAGCAGCAGCGCAGCAGCAGCAGCAGCAGCGCAGCAGCAGCAGCAGCAACATCATCATCATCAGCAGCAGCAGCAGCAGCATCAGCAGCAGCAGCAGCAACATCATCATCATCAGCAGCAGCAGCAGCAGCAGCAGCAGCAGCAGCAGCAGCAGCAGCAGCAGCAACAACAACAACAACAATCCCCAACATGGGATATTTACGTCACAATTCACTTTCAAATGTGCATTAAAGTAAATATATACGTATACTCCGGCCCTGGGTGCAGTGACCGGACTCCAAAATATCATAATGTCATATTTCGCTGAATGCCACCGTCTTCCATGATAATTGAGCCGTACCGTTGTGTGAAGCTAGAATCCTTGAAGTGAGACTTCCTGTAAATATATAAACATAACAACAGTTCCTCTGTCGAACAACTAAACCTTACATGAATGTGCGGGTGTGGAGGGTGGGTAATCTTCGACTTACACCTCGAGAGATATCTGGAAAAGGGAGTGGTGAGCCGGGCAGAGCGTTAACCGTAATAATTACGCATTCGGTTATAGACCACCAATAAGGCACATCACTACAAAGTTTCTGTTTCACAATAACACACAGTTATCATCAAGTGATAACTGCATTTATTACAGAAATAAAGGATTGTCACCGATACAAATACAAATGTGTTACTCAGTTTTATTTTTGTGGGTTAGGTAGCTACACCAATATATTAGGTCATACGGCTACGCTCCAGCTATCATTAGTGTATGAAGACCCTGTGTGCCCCCCGAGTAGTATTTCAGGTATGAACGGACTGCAGCGGTAGAACCACCGACCTTCCGCAAGTCAGCTGAATACCTTCCTGGCCTCACATGATGTAATCATTCGATACACCAAGCGGGATTCGAACCTAAGGTTGTGACGGACAAGTCAACGACCGTAAACACTCGCCCACGGAGACGTCCGCGTTTGTATTGAAGTTCACTTTCAGCAGCACTACAAGTATGTGAGTTATTTATATTTGATCTACGAAATTGAAAATAATGCCACTATCTTACGTCACATACCAGCGGCGTTGAGTACTAGTTTCTAAAGAGCAGAACGAAATATTGACATTGTTGGCCAAATTTAGTTTATACAAATTTATTTTAACTCGTTTGCGAAACAAGTTCTTACAACTTATATTAATCACTCTCGAGACCTCATTCCGGATGGAATCCATCGCCACGAGGGAGAGAGAAGATGTAACGTGGAATTTAAATGCCTTGCCTAAGGGCACACACGTAATGGCTCCAGCTGGGTTCGAACTCCGGGCCTTTCGCACCTGACAAATGTAACTGAAACTCTCGGTTATTGATTCACGTGTTCTATAATATCATGCTGCGGTTGACTATTCGGCCCTAACGTGTACGTGTTGAATACCAGCGTATGTGTACATTCCCACTAATCAATACTGACTATATTACATCACATTTCATTTTGAACAACCATTAAAGTTGGTTCAAAATCAACTGTCTCAGTTAACTATTATTTGCATACAATTAAGGATAGTACACTTTATTGATATACGGATATCATAGGACAATTGTAAACGTACCCGAAACTGAGTGCAATAAACCAGAGGCGGATTAAGGTTGCATGGGACCCCTGGCTGTAGCTCAAACAGGGGCCCTGTCATCAAGATAAATACTAGTGTAAGCAAACAAGAACATTCTATGAATACACCGTTCTCACATTACCCCCGCTTGGCCGAAATTCACCGAAATTACGGCTTTCCGCTATCGCATCGTTTGGTAAGAAGGGATTTCACCTGTCGACGCGTATTGCGGAACTATTAGACGCGGGGAACAGTGCAATATACGTTATTGCTGCAATTGACTAAATACAAACTATTATTAAAGTCATGCATCGTTGGAAAGCTCAGGATATCTTCTAAGTTCTATCTATTTATGTAGTCATTTTAAAATTGTTCGTTAAATTTTATTCAGTTAATTATGATTTAAAATACTAATTTGGGGGGCCTCTGGCTTCAGCCCAGTCAGCCATCGCCTTAAACCGCCACTGCAATAAACGTACCATTGCTCAACAGTTACCTATTTTCAACAACATTAGACTATACCATATGAATATTCGTGTGACCTTTAAAAGAGACAGTCCAATTTGTACGAACATCTCTGGTCTTGTAGCTCTGTTTATAGTGGCCTCTGCCGAGGCATGTGGATGATTGGTTTCTCTAAGAAGTTTATGTTGCTACGTTGCTTATGTAGACATCCCGATGATATTTGTTTCTCGCTTCCCGGGGTGACACATCCTGTATCGGTACTGTTAATTTCTTTCGAAAACGGACCCTTTTAGTTTATACAAATTTATTTTAGCTCGATTGCGAAACAAGTTATTTCAACTTATATTAATCACTCTCGAGACCTCATTCCTGATGGAATCCATCACCACGAGGGAGAGAGAATAGGCAACGTGGAATTTAAATGCCTTGCCTAAGGGCACAATCGTAACGGCTCCAGTGGGGATCGAAGTGAACGCGCATCAACTGCGCTATCACGACTTCAACTTTCCCCTTCCCTTTTATGGCCACACCTCCACATTTGTCATTCCGCAGTAGCAGAAACTGGCATATATATCCTCTTCAAGTGTCTTCGTAACGTCAATGTATATCCGGGCTGTTCCCTTCGTGCCACACCTACACGAGCATCCGAGTCTGTGTCAAAGAGACGCAGTCTTGAATAAGCTGCTACTGCGGGACGTGTCTATGTCACGACATGCACGTTGTGGAGGTTCGTCTGATCTAACCTAATAGTGTAGCTTTATTTATAATCCCCTCCGCCGAGGCATGTGGGCGACTGGGTTCTCTAAGTAGTTTATGTAGACTGCTAAGATGCTTATGCAGACATCTGAAAAGGCATCCTCTTTCTTCACATGATGACAAATCCTGTATCCTTTCTTTCGAAGGTGGTCCCTTTTAGGGCCACACCCGTCACCATTTGTAAGCTCACAGCAGCAAGAATGGTTCATGTTTCTTCGCTGGGGTCCTCGCCGCAACATGATCAGGGTAGAAGCCGCATCCCATAGTCAGCTTGAAGGAACCGGCTGAAATCAATCGCCAGCTGTCCGCATTCTACAACACCGATCATTGCTGTCTCGCCAAGTAGGTACGTTAGTCTGTTGCCACTCATACTGAGTCACACGGCTTCTTCTGTTCCGATAACGAGGTTGGCTTCAGTGAAATCCTTGACCCAAATTCCTACTGTGAGCTGTGCCTAGGTCACGACGTGCACGTTGTGTATGTAGACATGGTATGTACCTACAACCGTTATCTAGTTGTATGTCTAGAGTCTAACCTCAAGAGACTGTGACCTAGAATGATAACACGATCCTTACGTTATATATAGCTTTGTTATTTCATTAGTAGATAGAAAAATGGCGTCAACGTGTGAATCAATACCTGTGCTGTACATAAAGGCGGAAAGTAATTTTGATGTTGGATATCGAATCGGGAAGACCTTCAAACATTTCATCTGCGAGCACAGTTCTTCCGGAACAGCAAACTACCTGTATTCGTTCTATGAGACAGATGAAGGGAGACGCTTGTATAATTCCTCACTCGCAGCAACGGAGAAATGTTATCCGCATATTGTGGAAGAAATCCGAGGCATGGCAGAGGGATCAAATGTGCCATTTGAGAAGTTGTTTCTCCAAGGTATGGTGTCTGAGATTCTTCTGCACCACTCAAAGACAACACAGAAAGAAGTAAAAGAAGTGAATAGCGAACTCGCTGGATGTAGTGATATCATGGTTAATAATGAACAGTGTAGAGTACTGGCTCATAATGAAGATTGGGGTTCAGAAGTTCAACACATTTTCTTCATGGTCGACGTAGATCTTGATAAATCATCATCGAATACCAGTAGACTCGGTGAAGGTCTGGGGAATGGGAAGATTAATGAACAATTGTCAGGAAGGAACGAGAGATATCTTGCTTTTATGTTTCCGGGCTATCTTGCGGGAAATACATTCTATGTAAATAAATGGTTTACAGCGTCTGTTAATTCTCTCGTTCCAAAGAAAGTGAATTCAGGAGCGGTGCCGGTTGATATATTAATGCGTGCGATGGTCGGATGTGAGAGTATAGAGGAATGTGTTGAGGTGATGAGAAATGATCCTATTGGCTGTTCCTATGGCATCAATATCAACATCGCCAGTAGGGTGCTACCAGAAATGTGGTCACTGGAAGTGTATCCGGATAAGGTAGGAGAATATTTAATAGTCGTGATAGTGGAGTGGTAACACGTTCGCTTCAGGTGTGAAATGGCCGGAGTCCGTGCCTGCTGTACTAGTTAATGTAGCCTTTACTATGGCATTAATTAACCCATTCAGCACCAAGTAACTGACATGAACTTGTCCATGATATTTTTAGACAAATGAATTAAGAAAATTACATTTGGATCAGTTCATTTACAGAATGGATACTTTTGTCTAAAAATAATAGTAATATTACTGGCAAAAAGTGCAGATCCTGATGAGACGGATCTACATTTTGGAAGCCTATTTAGAGGTATGTAGTGTTGAGAGGGTTAAGAAATAATTCCACACAGATTGTAATGCATGTTTTTGAATAATTATACCACATGTATTTTTTTTATCGTACTTGTATCGTACATATGAAACGTGCCTGCAGGCGTTGCTGATTGGTTATTTAGTCAGCAGTGATTCGAAATCTGGTGCAGGCATATATTATCTGTAGTTTTATTATTTTAATAATATCATAAACCATGCATAATTGTGTTTCTGTTTCATGTTATACCAATTCAGTGGTATCATACATAACGAAGTACTCATTGGAGATAACATTGTTTGCTTTAGAAGCATCGTTTGTTAGATCAGTTACTATACACAGCTCAGTTAATAAACATTTGTTTGCGCTTTGGGGGTGGGGGTGCGGGTTAATGTCGCATCAACAGATTAGGTCATTAGGACAATCGCCATGTAAGCGAACGGTCACGGGTTAGCAGCACAATCTTCTCACCCTGTGATATTTGGCGCCAAACGTGGGACAATGATACTTAGAAATCATGTTTACTTTATTCTGTATCCCTAGAATTTGTGAAAGAATTCCAGTTCGGTGCGTAATATGTCGCGATATGGACTTGGTAACCCTTTGAGGGATTAATATGTGGTTCCGGGTTGAGATCCCGTTTGAACAATTAAGACAACCTACCATGATTCCCTCAAAAAATTAAAACATGAACAAACCAGGAAGCAATGACCAATACTACAGAATGGCACGTGAAATGCGAGTGTGACATGTTATGCGTTCACTATAGCAATAATAGGAAAGTAACTACAATGGTTTATTAAAAAATGAATGCGTTTTTAAACTTTTTATAACAAATTACATCGCTGCGCTATCACGACATCCACATCTACATCGTTATTAGACGATCAGTGTTGAGAAATGTGAATGTACAAGCTTAATGTTACGTGTTTTACAGTACACACAGAGAGTATAGTCTCTGACGTCACAAACACAGCAAACTACAATAAAGCAATAATAAATGTAGCTTTCCGTTTCTATAAAAAGAAAGAACGCATTCCAGACTAAAGCTAAATGTGGAAGGCTGCAGTTAAAACCGATACACTACCTCTGTTTATTGTTCAACTGTTTACACTATGTCAGTTTACATTGTATTATATTTCAGAATATTTGAAACAATGTAAGGGCAAGGTGAGCCATAACTCGCTTTAAGCTTGTTGTCCACTTTCACCTAAGCTATTGATATACACATCTAAAGTTTAACCTCTTAGATTATGTTACGAAACAGTTAGCAAAGCGGATGAATTGGGAGTATACAGCCCGGACCTAAAGTGCATATGTGTTGATATACCAATGCAGTTTGGCTACAGTAAAGGTATCAAAATGAGTTGGAACAAACCGACCTCTATAATTAAATTGCACAATAATTCTGAATACCTACACATTTCAAATGATATCCAAAAAAAAATGTGTTTATATATGTATACTTTGTATGTATTTGATCCGAATAAAATATGTTTAAACTAAATGATATCACTTTTCTTTTCATTTCTTACAGGGTAAGACGGTGGTCGACCTACATCGGATACCATATTCAATCGCGCCTGACACAGGACCACAATACGTCCACACAAACCATTACAAGCACACGGACAATGCTGAAGAATCACCTACCCTAGTTGGTTCTAAGGCAAGGGAAGCAAGGGCCGCTTCAACAGCCACACCATCATGTGTCCAAGACGTGTGCAACATTTTAGGGGACACATCGAGCCCCGTCGAGCCTATTTACAGAACGCCTGGTAAAAGTTTCTACAGCAAGCACGTGGCTACAGTAGCGACAGCAGTGTTTGACATGAAAGGAGATGTGTTGCATGTGTATCTTGATAATCCTAAAACAACCAGGAAACCCTGCTTAAGCTTGCCATTTATTAATTAGGCAATCTAGTATATTTGGTTTAAACTAGGGATGGACTGAATAGCTAAATGGTATTCGAATATTCGATGAATATTACAAATCAAATCCTAACTTTTCCCAATCTGACCTATACCTGTAATTAAGCTTACGTCTTTATAACTTCTTAGTATTAATTTTTACGTAATGCATATACTTATATAGAATTTTATTTCATACACTCGACAATAAACATAACTTTAATGCGCGCTACATGACCTTAGATGTCGATGCGCCGTAAAACACCATTCATTCATTCATTCATTCTGACCTATTCACCGGTTCACCGGTACATGCGTGTACTTTACACGTCGTGAAATTGGCTTCTATTGACATGGATTTAGTTACGGCTTGTGGAGATCTCTATCAACTACCAGTATATGCTAAGAACGGCTGTTTCTATTGTTTAATGAACACAAGGATAAATGGGTGCGGCATGCGGCATATTTATTAGAATTATACGATGAGATCTTTAAAAGAATAAAAACATCTGTGAATGTCATTGTGTACACAAAATACATAATATATGCGTCGTATTTAACATCAGTCTTAGTAAAATCCTTGCCATTTTAATCCCCTCGGGGTAACGCTTTGAAATAGTATGATGTTCACAAACAGGCAATTACCATTGTTTTTCGTTTTATGCGTGTTTTTACGTTTATTTATCATCGCTACCGGTTGCCCATATGAGCGACGCCTCCTGAAGAGATTAGTTATTTTAGATTTTGGAGGATAGTGCATGATACAGACAGAGACCCATTCCAGAATCTCCTCTTGTTCTTTTACGTGCACGGTGTAAAGCACCGAAACGAGACCTCGGGTTTAACGTCCTATCTGAAAGACGGTTATTTTTATTAAGGTCAGACGGGGGATCGAACCTGCGATCCCTGGATTACCAGTCCAGCGTGTTACCACTGGAATACAGATCCGTCTGTGACTTTCGTTTTAGTGACCATATTGATCATTTTATGCAAATAAGGTACTGGGTACTGATCGATTTGCATATGTAATTGCCCCCATTAAAACAACACATTGTACAAAGTTGAGACGCCCCAGGGCGCGCTTGATTGGGAAAAGGTGACCAAGTTGCTGCACTTAAACAAACACACAAGGAGGTGCGAATCAGTTGACTTTATGGATTGAAATAACTAGGAAATGACCAAAATTAAAACAAAAACTGAACATAGACTTATTTATTTTATTTTTTGGTATTCGAATATTCGGTCCGATCCCTAGTTTAAACATATTTATTTTCTATCATGTAACTGGTTATTTACAACAATTGAAATAAGGAATTGGACAGAAAGCTATACAGCTTATTGTTGTCCTCTCCTTCAAACTAGTATATTTCTCTTTTATCTCCTGTTATAATATATGTTATTATGTTTGTTGACAGGTTATACGAGTATATAGGGCCGGCCTGGGGTGATAAGACATTCAACATAATTAAATGGTGACACATATAGCAGAATTACATACATATGTATGTCGGTGACTTGTACATATGCATTGCTCATAGTTCAACCGTATGCGCAGCTTTCGTTCTTATTCTAAGAATCGCGAGGCACGCGAAATATATGTATGTTAATAAGTATGCACCCTGGCTATCACGGAACTATCACACTATATTTACGTCAGGGTTATCCAATCAAAATGCTGGAAACTGCATTAAAGCATATTAAACTCCCACAAGAAAATGAAATGGACAAAAGAACAAATGCTGATAAAATATTTCCAATTATGTTTGTTTAAGTTTATAATGTTATTGTGGAAATATTCATAGATTAGATAAGATTTCCAGAAAGGTTTCAGCAATAAAGTGAACTTTGTAGGACCAGCATGTATGCCAGTCTAGAGACATCAAATAAAATAATAAGTATACCTATATATGCAATGGTTTATGTTTTTGTCAGGCTGTATTATGCATATCAAGTGGAGAAGTGGAGCCTCCGTGGTGGACTGGATACTGCATCGGACTTGTAACGAGAGGTGTGAGCTGGAGTCCCGTTAGAACCACGTTGCTGGTATCATTGGGCAAGACATCGGCGGCCTCCCATGCTACTGATAACCCCGAATTTTAAAATCCACCGTTTCCTGATTAAATTCAAATCGAGCAATGCAATTAATTCCTGTCCAATTTCGCGATTACAGAAGAAGAAGAATGCTTTATTAAGACTTAAACTTTACAGTTTCTCGTCTGTAACATTTAAACATATTTACAATATATATAGTACACTATTATGATATATGCAATCATGATGAGGATGGACAAATGATGTAATGATTATGGACATACATGGAAAAATAATGACAATGTCATGATGGATTTTAGACTATGCAAAACATGATCATGACTGTATTATGAGTGTAGGGAGTATTCAACTGGTAACTCATATATCCTAAACAAGTGAATTACGAAGGGATAAAGCTTCATGAATATATTTACTAAAGTTAACCAGCTCTAGGGATTACAGTTGATGTATAACACAAAATTATACCACAAGCAGAAGATTTCAGCCAAATATAGTTAAATGTTAACACAATGTTCACATTCAACTTAGTGAAAGTTTCTTTTTTCGTTCAGTATGTAAAATTGTTTAACAATCGAATTAAAATAATTTTAGAATAATGAATAATTATGTAGAAGCATGCTGCACCATAACATAATTACATTATTACAAGTATACGCCATTAATCGAAATGAATTGGCTCATCTTGGGAATAGCTCATTTCAATAACATGCATTAAGACGTGCACTTCCATATTGTTCGTTATCAAATATTAGTTTGGGCGCGTGGCCGAGTGGTTAAGATCGTTGACTTCAAATTACTTGCCTATCACCGCATTAGGTTCGAATCCCACTGAGGAATTCGAGTTATTAATGTGGGGGGAACTATTCACCTGGCATGCGGTAGGCCGGTGCTTCTACGCGGGTACCAGTATTAGCTGTAGAGTAGTCATATGACCTAAGCTGTTTGTGTGACTTTAAACCCCAAATTCAAATAAAATCGACTAGTACCGTACTATACAGGTATAGTGCTAGTTCTAACATTACCGATAACACATGTTGCCGTTTGATAAAGTCGAACATCATTACCCTCCCTTTGTCTATACAAAGCGCACTTTAGTTTATATTAACAACAGCCGAAAAGTATTATAATATAATAGTGGAACTCGTGACAGGGCGTTCGCTTCAGGTGCGAAAGGTCCGGAGTTCAAGCTCCGCTGGAGCCGTTACGATTGGCACCCTTAGACAAGGCATTTATATTCATGTGGCACATGCCTCTTCTCTCTCCCTCGTGTCGATGGCTTCCATCAGGAATGAGGTCTCGAGATTGATTTAGTTGTAAGAACCTAATTCGCAAGTGAGTTAAAATACATTTGTATCAAACAACAACAGCCGATAGAAGTTGCTACATATGTAAATTCAAATGGAAAGATTTGAAATGTTGAAACTTATCTATTTTCAGATTTCATGTCGAACAGAAAGTAGATTGATATATGCGTAAGTCCGATTAGCGCAGTGGTTAGCGCGCTCGCTTTTTTCATCGATGCAACCCGGGTTCGATACTCGTACCGGGAAGTATATGAGATGGTACGGTGGTCGCCAGATCGGTTTTCTCCGGGTACTCCGGTTTCCTGCCACACGAATGACCACATATATGCTGTCATCTGCGCCAACGAGAGTGATTAATATAAGTTGTTAGAACTTGCTTCGCAATCGTTGTAAAATAAATAAAATGTAACAATAATTCAAGTAACGCTTTTGAATGAAAATACGTCGAAATGAACACATGACTTCGCACACATGTTCTTCCTGTTGAGTTGACTCATCGCACTCCGACACAAAGCCCCGGTCCATACACAGGTCAATGCCACACTAACCAATCAAAGATCAGAAATGGATGCACTATCGTTTGTGTCAACTCCTACCTTTTAAACAGATCGGCAAAGTTGCGACATAACTTCAGAACCCCTGCATATTGTAATTTACAAACATCCCTCTTTACTATACATGCATATATGTTTTGGACGTGTTATATCATTACCCCTTTCAACAGTAACTTTCAAAATCCGTACTTTTCCGCCATAAACGTCTAATAGTTGCGGAGGTCGATAGTTGAAAAAAATCATTCTTTTGTATCATTTACGAACAATTGTAAGTGGCATACTTTCCGTCCGCGTTCGATATTTCGGATAAATGGGAAACATATACGATTTTTAACGCTTCTAT
Source organism: Archivesica marissinica (assembly GCA_014843695.1). NCBI lineage: Eukaryota > Metazoa > Mollusca > Bivalvia > Venerida > Vesicomyidae > Archivesica > Archivesica marissinica. The sequence goes on from CM026391.1 coordinate 87,182,720, forward strand.
TTATTAGATTATAGCTCAATCGAGCTATTATAGCTCGTTCTGGACTGTTCTTCAACCTGTTCAAGCCGTCGTATACAATTGCACGTACTGTCAAGCACTCTCCCAAAGGAAACGGGGTTTCGCCACGAACAAGAACCATATTACCGGGAAGACAAGTATACACAATTATGTGGCAACTTAATTGATCACACACATCATGTTTTCAGCGACATTTCGACAGTCCAAATGTATGGGCTACCCAAATAACATGATACATAACACCTATATACATAATAAAGCCGAACTCACCAAGTACAGAGCGATATACAGATACACACATGAACAGACGACAATTAAAGGTAAAGAAGAACTTTCAGATGAACAGAACCTAAGTATTTTTAATTCAGTTCAAACGTTTATACATGGTACTGCGAGGTTTTCAAATTAGCGTAATAATAGTATTTCTATTTCTTATTATGCGTGGGGGGGGGGGGGTTTCGAGGTCGCGGACCGGGGCGAGCATCACACGAGCACATTCACGTGAATACTTCTGCTGGCATTTTTTCTTTAAAATAACATATCTTTTTCTTAATTGTACTTTTGTAGCCATAATATATTTCTGTAAATGAATTGTATTGGGGAGGGCCGTTTTATAATGTGTATAGCACTTGTGGCCCAAACCTTTTGCTGTATATATTTGGCAATAAATTATGTTTAAACTAGATGACAATTGTATAAAGAACATCTCGTGCATTCCACAGACGGATCTGTAGTCCAGTGGTTAACACGCTTGGCTGGTAATCCAGGGATCGCAGGTTTGATTCCTCGTCTGACCCTAATACAATTAACAGTCTTTCAGATATCTCGTGTCAGTGCTTTACACCGTGCACGTAAAAGAACCAGAGGAGACTCTGGAATGCGTCTCCGTCTGTATTGCATTGCACTATCCTCCAACAATCTAAAATGATTAATCTCTCCAGGAGGCGTCGCTCAAATGGGCAACAGGTAGTGACGACATATAAACGTAAAACACATACTCGTGCATTCCTCTAACGAGAACGTATGTTTGGGTCAGACAACAATTTAATTCGCCAGAAGCGCAAACATCGAGTGCAGACGTATGTTTGACGTATAATTAAGTTTCTCATTAATGAATAATGAACATTATTTGATCTTACTTGAACAAAAATGAGCAGACATATCGACACCCTCTATGCACAACAACGTATCAATTCGCAGAAAAATGATGCTGAACATTCCTCTTCGTGTGGCGTCCGTGGGTCCAGTGATGGAGTGTCTGATTGGGAATCGATGGGTCTCTGGTTCGATTCACGGTCATGCCACGTATGTTATGTCATTGCGAAAGGCACCTCACGTGGAGAGAATTACTATAGGCTCCTGTAGCTGTCAATTCAATCCACTTGTCTTGATAGTTGTATTGTATGGATGTTATATGTACAGATGTAATATGTCATGTTTATTTTGATAAATAAAATATGTTTAAACCAAGGCACCTTACACACATTACTTAGTACATGTACTGGTTAACCACTTAGGTCGGCTAAGCATGCCCGGAAAACATGTATACGTCCCCGCAAGTGGTTTGGCATTAATAGCACATACATAGATACATACATTTCATATTTATTAAATATGCTCAACACTGTCTTACACGTTTCTTTGCTCATCTTTATGTTCCCAATATGCCTAGCAACGAACAATATTATTTCTTGAAATTGGTACTTCAATTATGGTACATTTCATTTCAAAAAAGGTCCACCTAATCCACCCACGGGGAAACCTCATTTTCACATACAATTCAAGATGGCCGCCATTATACAGTGTCGAATATTGAAATGGACATAAGTTTGGAACTGGCGTCCGTGGTCCAGTGGTAGAGCGTCGGATTTGGAATCGAACGGTCCCGCGTTCGATACTCGGTCAGGCCACGTATGTAGTGTCATTGAGCAAGGCACCTCACACACATTGCTTAGTACTGGTTAATCGCTTAGGTCGGCTAAGCCTGCCCAGGAAAACATGTCTAAGTCCCCGCGAGGGGTTTGACATTAAAGGAACATACATACATACATACATACATACATACATACATACATACATACATACATAACTGTACAAGCTAGAAACGCATTTGAAGTGACATTTCCAAGTAATACGAGGTATGAGGACGCCCATTCATTTGATGATACTACAGAGATCGAATAGTTCCAGGTGTTATTTAACGTGTACAAGCATTTATGAGATGAATGTATTACACTTAATGCAAGCAAAGTGTGATAAATACATAAATAAACTAATGAAATCAAAAATATTTTAAATGTATTCGAAAAAAAATGAAATTAATTTTCACTATCACATACTTTATCAATATTACAGTGAATTTGGTTGAAAACATCACCAGCGTACATTGTGCGAGTACTTCTCTGCTGAGATTGACAAAAGCAAAGCAAACAACCAACACGCGTTGCATCTGGCTCTATGATAAAGGAGATTATGTCAAATTTACGAAACACTTAGAACACTCTACTGGAGTTTCATCGATAATACACGCAACACCAGACGGTATTCTTTGATAATATTGCTACTCTTAATGATACTGCAGACTGCATCGCTGACTCAATAATACACGCAACACCAGACGGTATTCTTTGATAATATTGCTACTCTTAATGATACTGCAGACTGCATCGCTGACTCAATAATACACGCAACACCAGACGGTATTCTTTGATAATATTGCTACTCTTAATGATACTGCAGACTGCATCGCTGACTCAATAATACACGCAACACCAGACGGTATTCTTTGATAATATTGCTACTCTTAATGATACTGCAGACTGCATCGCTGACTCAATAATACACGCAACACCAGACGGTATTCTTTGATAATATTGCTACTCTTAATGATACTGCAGACTGCATCGCTGACTCAATAATACACGCAACACCAGACGGTATTCTTTGATAATATTGCTACTCTTAATGATACTGCAGACTGCATCGCTGACTCAATAATACACGCAACACCAGACGGTATTCTTTGATAATATTGCTACTCTTAATGATACTGCAGACTGCATCGCTGACTCAATAATACACGCAACACCAGACGGTATTCTTTGATAATATTGCTACTCTTAATGATACTGCAGACTGCATCGCTGACTCAATAATACACGCAACACCAGACGGT
>CM026391.1:87186912-87305685 GCA_014843695.1 Archivesica marissinica
GTGAGATGATACGGTTGTTGCCAGATAGAAAAAGGGAAGTATGTGAGATGATATGGTGGTTGCCAGATCAGACAGGGAAGTTTGTGAGATGATACGGTGGTTGCCAGATCGGGACAGGGAAATATGTGAGATGATACGGTGGTTGCCAGATCGGACAGGGAAGTATTGAGATGGTACGGTGGTTGCCAGATCAGGACAGGGAAGTATGTGAGATGATACGGTGGTTGCCAGATCGGACAGGTGTTTTTTTTACTCATAATACCCCGGTTTCCTGCACCAACGAGAGTGATTAATAGATGTTAAAGCTTGTTTCGCAATCATAAATAAATAAAGTTTAAGCTTGTTTTACTTCTCCAAGTGAATATAAAAACTGTGATTCCTGCGACATTAATAGTCTGGTGGAGTACTGATGCTCCATTCGAACAAAATGTATTTAAATGTCTGTAGGGGCGGTAAAAGAGCATGTATCACACTGGAAACCCCATAATTAAGTCCCATAACTTTATTCTCAAAATCGAAGTTTATTATTGTGGACGGTCTGTATGGAACTGTTCTGTACTATGGATGCAATACTACAGTAAATCATGATGTTAATAGGCGTATAATTATGACGCAATGCCACCAAAGCAAACTTGATGGAACTGTTCTGTACTATGGATGCAATACTATAGTAAATCATGATGTTAATAGGCGTATAATTATGACGCAATGCCACCAAAGCAAACTTGATGGAACTGTTCTGTACTATGGATGCAATACTATAGTAAATCATGATGTTAATAGGCGTATAATTATGACGCAATGCCACCAAAGCAAACTTGATGGAACTGTTCTGTACTATGGATGCAATACTATAGTAAATCATGATGTTAATAGGCGTATAATTATGACGCAATGCCACCAAAGCAAACTTGATGGAACTGTTCTGTACTATGGATGCAATACTATAGTAAATCATGATGTTAATAGGCGTATAATTATGACGCAATGCCACCAAAGCAAACTTGATGGAACTGTTCTGTACTATGGATGCAATACTATAGTAAATCATGATGTTAATAGGCGTATAATTATGACGCAATGCCACCAAAGCAAACTTGATGGAACTGTTCTGTAGTATGGATGCAATACTATAGTAAATCATGATGTTAATAGGCGTATAATTATGACGCAATGCCACCAAAGCAAACTTGATGGAACTGTTCTGTACTATGGATGCAATACTATAGTAAATCATGATGTTAATAGGCGTATAATTATGACGCAATGCCACCAAGCAAACTTGATGGAACTGTTCTGTACTATGGATGCAATACTATAGTAAATCATGATGTTAATAGCGTATAATTATGACGCAATGCCACCAAAGCAAACTTGATGGAACTGTTCTGTACTATGGATGCAATACTATAGTAATCATGATGTTAATAGGCGTATTATTATGACGCAATGCCACCAAAGCAAACTTGATGGAACTGTTCTGTACTATGGATGCAATACTATAGTAAATCATGATGTTAATAGGCGTATAATTATGACGCAATGCCACCAAAGCAAACTTGATGGAACTGTTCTGTACTATGGATGCAATACTATAGTAAATCATGATGTTAATAGGCGTATAATTATGACGCAATGCCACCAAAGCAAACTTGATGGAACTGTTCTGTACTATGGATGCAATACTATAGTAATCATGATGTTAATAGGCGTATATTATGACGCAATGCCACCAAAGCAAACTTGATGGAACTGTTCTGTACTATGGATGCAATACTATAGTAAATCATGATGTTAATAGGCGTATAATTATGACGCAATGCCACCAAAGCAAACTTGATGGAACTGTTCTGTACTATGGATGCAATACTATAGTAAATCATGATGTTAATAGGCGTATTATTATGACGCAATGCCACCAAAGCAAACTTGATGGAACTGTTCTGTACTATGGATGCAATACTATAGTAAATCATGATGTTAATAGGCGTATAATTATGACGCAATGCCACCAAAGCAAACTTGATGGAACTGTTCTGTACTATGGATGCAATACTATAGTAAATCATGATGTTAATAGGCGTATAATTATGACGCAATGCCACCAAAGCAAACTTGATGGAACTGTTCTGTACTATGGATGCAATACTATAGTAAATCATGGTTAATAGGCGTATAATTATGACGCAATGCCACCAAAGCAAACTTGATGGAACTGTTCTGTACTATGGATGCAATACTATAGTAAATCATGATGTTAATAGGCGTATAATTATGACGCAATGCCACCAAAGCAAACTTGATGGAACTGTTCTGTACTATGGATGCAATACTATAGTAAATCATGATGTTAATAGGCGTATTATTATGACGCAATGCCACCAAAGCAAACTTGATGGAACTGTTCTGTACTATGGATGCAATACTATAGTAAATCATGATGTTAATAGGCGTATAATTATGACGCAATGCCACCAAAGCAAACTTGATGGAACTGTTCTGTACTATGGATGCAATACTATAGTAAATCATGATGTTAATAGGCGTATAATTATGACGCAATGCCACCAAAGCAAACTTGATGGAACTGTTCTGTACTATGGATGCAATACTATAGTAAATCATGATGTTAATAGGCGTATAATTATGACGCAATGCCACCAAAGCAAACTTGATGGAACTGTTCTGTACTATGGATGCAATACTATAGTAAATCATGATGTTAATAGGCGTATAATTATGACGCAATGCCACCAAAGCAAACTTGATGGAACTGTTCTGTACTATGGATGCAATACTATAGTAAATCATGATGTTAATAGGCGTATAATTATGACGCAATGCCACCAAAGCAAACTTGATGGAACTGTTCTGTACTATGGATGCAATACTATAGTAAATCATGATGTTATAGGCGTATAATTATGACGCAATGCCACCAAAGCAAACTTGATGGAACTGTTCTGTACTATGGATGCAATACTATAGTAAATCATGATGTTAATAGGCGTATAATTATGACGCAATGCCACCAAAGCAAACTTGATGGAACTGTTCTGTACTATGGATGCAATACTATAGTAAATCATGATGTTAATAGGCGTATAATTATGACGCAATGCCACCAAAGCAAACTTGATGGAACTGTTCTGTACTATGGATGCAATACTATAGTAAATCATGATGTTAATAGGCGTATAATTATGACGCAATGCCACCAAAGCAAACTTGATGGAACTGTTCTGTACTATGGATGCAATACTATAGTAAATCATGATGTTAATAGGCGTATAATTATGACGCAATGCCACCAAAGCAAACTTGATTAATATATGCAAATGGTATACATTTCACATCCGTTATGTCGAATTCCGTCGGACCGAACAAAATACTTCGACATAACCGTTTGACACAAAGTTTGACACAACGAAATTCTATATAAAACGTAGCTAGTTATATGTAAAATGATAGTGTCTGAAACGAGACTTTGATCCGACTTCGACATAACCGACTTTGACATAACGGATGTAGACTATATATGTTTTGGGTGCTGACGGGAAAATAAACTTCGGAGAGAAACGTCAGATCAGCTAAATTAAGCCTACTTTTTCGGTTTGCACATGCACTATAAAGGATGCGTGCTGGTTTATTGTTCGTTATACTAGTATATCCACAAAGTGTATAATTAAGACGATAAATCGCATGTGAGAGGCAGCTTCATTAGTTCATCGTCTCTATTAATTATATTTATAAAAAGAGAAAAGTTATTTTTGGAAACCGATCAAAATTTAGAGTACGTAGGTCGGACACGTTTCTTTATACTTAGATGTTCCTGGAATATTTGCTGAAGCTGATTTTGTTTCTAAATCATGGTTGTGTGATTATTATAAGTACAGGTTTGGCATCGTATTTTACCTCGTTAGTTTAACTCTTTCAGCGCCGTATACATTCAAAGCAATGTGCAAACAATGTTTGCTATTCGGACAGGTGCTTCAGCTCCACTGTCTGACGAGCAATCAGCATAAAGCCTGATCAGACGTCACGTTCTGTTCTGTCTGACGAGCAATCCGCATAAAGCCTGATCAGACGTCACGTTCTGTTCTGTCTGACGAGCAATCCGCATAAAGCCTGATCAGACGTCACGTTCTGTTCTGTCTGACGAGCAATCCGCATACAGCCTGATCAGACGTCACGTTCTGTTCTATCTGACGAGCAATCCGCATACAGCCTGATCAGACGTCACGTTCTGTTCTGTCTGACGAGCATTCAGCATATAGCCTGATCAGACGTCACGTTCTGTTCTGTCTGACGAGCATTCAGCATACAGCCTGATCAGACGTCACGTTCTGCTCTGTCTGACGAGCAATCCGCAAACAGCCTGATCAGACGTCACGTTCTGTTCTGTCTGACGAGCATTCAGCATATAGCCTGATCAGACGTCACGTTCTGTTCTGTCTGACGAGCAATCCGCATACAGCCTGATCAGACGTCACGTTCTGTTCTGTCTGACGAGCATTCAGCATATAGCCTGATCAGACGTCACGTTCTGTTCTGTCTGACGAGCATTCAGCATACAGCCTGATCAGACGTCACGTTCTGCTCTGTCTGACGAGCAATCCGCATACAGCCTGATCAGACGTCACGTTCTGTTCTGTCTGACGAGCATTCAGCATATAGCCTGATCAGACGTCACGTTCTGTTCTGTCTGACGAGCAATCCGCATACAGCCTGATCAGACGTCACGTTCTGTTCTGTCTGACGAGCATTCAGCATACAGCCTGATCAGACGTCACGTTCTGTTCTGTCTGACGAGCAATCCGCATACAGCCTGATCAGACGTCACGTTCTGTTCTGTCTGACGAGCATTCAGCATATAGCCTGATCAGACGTCACGTTCTGTTCTGTCTGACGAGCAATCCGCATACAGCCTGATCAGACGTCACGTTCTGTTCTGTCTGACGAGCATTCAGCATACAGCCTGATCAGACGTCACGTTCTGTTCTGTCTGACGAGCATTCAGCATATAGCCTGATCAGACGTCACGTTCTGTTCTGTCTGACGAGCCCATATAGCCTGATCAGAGGTCACGTTCTGTTCTGTCTGACGAGCATTCAGCATATAGCCTGATCAGACGTCACGTTCTGTTCTGTCTGACGAGCATACAGCATACAGCCTGATCAGACGTCACGTTCTGTTCTGTCTGACGAGCATACAGCCTGATCAGACGTCACGTTCTGTTCTGTCTGACGAGCATACAGCCTGATCAGGCGTCACGTTCTGTTCTGTCTGACGAGCATACAGCCTGATCAGACGACACGTTCTGTTCTGTCTCATCTGGTTCTCGGATTTGTTTGCAAAGGCGCTTTTATGCGACATTGGCGATGATAGAGTTAAAAGAACGAATCTCAATCATGCATATATATATACACACTGTCAATTGAAGGAAATGTCCAGAATGAATTAAAACGGACATACATACTTATTGCTATACCTGCAGTTTTATTTATTATCAATATATTATCGTACATTTATTGTCAATATATTATCGTATATTTATTGTCAATATATTATCGTATATTTATTGTTAATATATTATCGTATATTTATTGTTAATATATTATCGTATATTTATTGTCAATATATTATCGTATATTTATTGTCAATATATTATCGTATATTTATTGTCAATATATTATCGTATATTTATTGTCAATATATTATCGTATATTTATTGTTAATATATTATCGTATATTTATTGTTAATATATTATCGTATATTTATTGTCAATATATTATCGTACATGTCTTGTCAATATATTATCGTATATTTATTGTTAATATATTATCGTACATTTGTCAATATATTATCGTATATTTATTGTCAATATATTATCGTACATTTATTGTTAATATATTATCGTACATTTATTGTTAATATATTATCGTATATTTATTGTCAATGTATTATCGTATATTTATTGTTAATATATTATCGTATATTTATTGTCAATATATTATCGTATATTTATTGTTAATATATTATCGTATATTTATTGTCAATATATTATCGTACATGTCTTGTCAATATATTATCGTATATTTATTGTTAATATATTATCGTACATTTGTCAATATATTATCGTACATTTATTGTTAATATATTATCGTACATTTATTAATATATTATCGTATATTTATTGTCAATATATTATCGTATATTTATTGTTAATATATTGCTGTACATGTACTGTCAATACAAATCACAGATGCTTTACTAATGTGGGGAAGTATGTAAGATGGTACGGTGGTCACCAGATCGGACATGTGGGTTTTCTCCGGGTACTCTGGGTTTTCCTCCCACACGAATGACCTCATTTACTCTTTCATCCGCGCCAACGAGATTGATTAATATAAGTTATTAAAACTTGCTTCGCAATCGTTGTAAAATAAATAAAGCTTAAACTTATATTTGTTCTCATTAAGTGTATGCATAGTTGGCCAATGACGTTACTAATGCTTAAATTGTTTATTGTTTTTATCGCGATCGTGTGGACGTACACGTAGACCTCCCCACACCACACACACACAAGAAAAATAAAACAACAACAGAAAATGATAATTCATTGTCAACACATCTGTTATTCTATGGTCAAACATTGTTATCACAGACGGATCTGTATTCCAGTGGTAACACGCTGGACTGGTAATCCAGGGATCGCAGGTTCGATCCCCCGTCTGACCCTAATAAAATTAACAGTATTTCAGATGGGACGTTAAACCGAGGTCTCGTGTCGGTGATTTACACTGTGCACGTAAAAGAACCAGAGGAGATTCTGGAATTGGTCTCTGTCTGTATCATGCATTATCCTCCAAAATCTAAAATAACTAATCTCTTCAGGAGGCGTCGCTCATATGGGCAACCGGTAGCGACGATAAATAAACGTAAAACACACACACGTTATCTCAAGTTCTCCGAAAAACTTGACTGGGGTTACTAATCACGATATTGGAAATGTATGGACTTATTTGTAATTCAGTTATATCTCGAGACTGTATTTAAATTGATACATGTTTAGCATGTTCAATCAGAGGATTGCGGAGGTTGTTTACAGTTCAAAGATTTGTCTACCTGTTCAACAGTATTATTTAGAAGATAGCAAAAACCCCATTAACACAACACGAATATTGCAAGAACATCACATTTACAATGGTTAGGACACGATTAATTGACCGGGGACATTATTAACAACATTGAAGTAGCTATGAGCAACACGTCTACACCACAAGGTCTCAAAATCAAATCCCGAACATTTCAATGACGTGCTACCATCATTTATGGTCTGGTGTGACGTCAGTATTTGTTTACTATCTTTTTTTAAAACACATTTATTTTAGCTCGATTGCGAAACAAGTTCTTACAAGTTATATTAATCCCTCTTGAGACCTCATTCCTGATGGAATCCATCGCCACGAGTGAGAGAGAAGGGGCAATGTGGAATTTAAATGCCTTGTCTAAGGGCACAATCGTAATGGATCCAGCGGGGCTTGAACTCGCACCTGAAGCGAACGCGCTACCACTGGGCTATTACGACTTCTATTCAAGAAATGCACATATATAAATAAGATAAGAAATTTGGGCAACCGGTAGCGACGATAAATACACGTAAAACACACACATCTTATTGTTCACATCATCATCATTCACATTTATAATCCACTACTTTCGTAAATAATTATCATGATTTGACCAAATACATGTAACATGCCATTATCTTGTTCTAGCAAAGTGATGGGCTTCGAAACATTGTTACAACAGTTTCGGAATTGTTTGCGCTAACTGATATCGGAATATGAAATTTAAACGGCATAGCTTTACCTAATAATCGCTTGAAATAATACCTTACGGTTACGATGTGGGGAAATGTGTAATTTTAATTTAATTTAAGCGATACAAAATGTTATGTTTTTGGGGTACACGAATTTGGTTTTGCTCTATAACTTTAGACCTTATCACAAACAGTATTCATATTGGGTATGCCATATGATGCAGTATTATTATAACGATATATAATAAAAGAATAAAAAAAACAAAGAACAAAGTGTCGGTCGGCTCACCAGAAACATGCATACCGTGAGCATGTGTTTATCCATAGGTGAAAATAAGGTCTTCAAAGGGACAAGAGTCAAGCTTGTCTAAACTGGACATCTCAAAATAGAGTCACCAAACATGAGATTGGCATTACCTTGCCAAACACCTGGCATTAATTAATGATTAACGGCAGAACCAGACTCATATTAAGTAAAAGAAACACGTTGTTGGTCTTTATAAAAAATAGTGCAAGAGATATATCACCTAACCTACTAGTATGCCAACACGGCTGTAATCGGCGTCATTCGGGGCCTGCGTTTGGAGGTTTGGAAGGGTGGTATATCATAAATTCCATTCCACTATCCTGTTTCAAATTTGTTTTCGTAGTAATATATTTCCCTCGTTATCCTAATTGTATTACTTTGTACCATACATTTCCAAGAATTACTGAATCAAATATCTCTAGTCTCTATACAATTACTTTCCCTGCTCCAGAAATACAAGTATACTTATTATGAAATCAGAATATGTCATGCAAAACTATTAACTGACATACTCATTTAGGCCTATGACATCTTAGGGCCTGAACATGGTATATATTAGTTTACACGTTTATTTTAGCTCGATTGCGAAACAAGTTCTAACAACCTATATTAATTACTCTGGAGACCTCATTCCTGATGGAATCCATCGCCACGAGTGAGAGAGAAGGGGCAATGTGGAATGTAAATGCCTTGCCTAAGGGCACAATCGTAACGGCTCCAGCCGTATATATTATAATGTTCTGGTAGTTTGTTATTGACAACACAGCTAAATGTTTAACCATGCTGCTATACAAACGAATGTATTTATATTTTTAAACCCCATTGCTGCTCCTATATCATGCAAAGGGTCATCTGCTGGCCCCGAGTTCAATCACAAGCTCAGCTTAAGTTAGTTGCTCAACTCCAGTCTCAACCTCAGAAGCGAAGGTCATACCAGTTTGAATTTGGTCTCGTGTTGAGTTTGAGATTGAGAAACACTTGAGATAGATTTTGAACAAACTCAACAAATAATCTCAGTCTCAAAATGTTATGACGTTTTAAGCCCTCGTATGAGAGTTTACACTCAGTTGAGCAATGATCTCCGAGTACAGTCTCAAAGAGTTAATGACATACGCTTGTGTCTCAAGTCACCAGTGAGTGATTGATCTTTGAGATTTGAGTTGCGTTTTGAGCTGTGATCATCAGTCCGGAGGTTAGAAAGCTTTTCTAAGAGAGTTTACACTCAGTTGAGCAATGCTCTCCGAATACAGTCTCAAATAGTTAATGACGCGTGTCTCAAGTCACCAGTGAGTGATTGAGCTTTGAGAATTGAGTTGCGTTTTGAGCTTGAGATCATAAGTTCGGAGGTTAGAAAGCTTTTCTCAGATCTCAAACGCGAGCTCAAGAAATTCGATTGAGTGCATCTGAGATTTGCCAATCAGAAGTTTGAGACATAGCATGATATTGGTGAAATGTTTCACAACAGCCAGGCATCCATACATGGCCATTTATACTTCAACTGAACGATTGTAGGAATAATTTGATATATTGAAATCGAAATATATATTGCCCAAAGCATAGCGTTAACTTCAGTATTTACAAATCTCACAATGAAATGCAAATCTCTTTATTGATCAGGAACAATCTACCATTACCTACCACTGCAATATCCACGCATCCATCCAACATAACTCGTTTGATGAACTGCTATGCAAATGAATGCCACCATTCACGGCTTTCGAGAATAAAGAACGCACACTTGGCAGCTGAATCGAAGATAGTTAATAGGAAATAAAAACACACTCATACATCAAAAATAACCACTGAAAGCCAATGTTAATAGTAAAATAAGCATGCTGTGTTAATTGTAAATTTTCCATATATTATCCGATGATATTAAATATGTAAAACAGACAAAAACAAGAAAATATAGATGCTTCAGATAATAGCATTGTCATTATTTGAGATGGCTTTATATGTACTAATGAATGATGTACTTTACCAGTATCCATCGACGTCCAATCAATAAGTCTCCGCCGTAACATATACATATAAAACAGGTTGACAAGGAATGTAGTCCAGTGGTAACACGCTGGACTGGTAATCCAGGGATCGCAGGTTCGATCCCCTGTCTGACCATAATAAAATTAACAGTCTTTAAGATGGGACTTTAAACCGATGTCTCGTGTCGGTGCTGTACATCGTACACGTAAAAGAACCAGAGAAGATTCTGAAATGGGTCTGTATCATTACACTATCCTCCAAATATCTAAAATGACTAATCTCTTCAGGAGGCGTCGCTCATATGGGCAACCGGTAGCGACGATAAATAAACGTAAAACACACACACAAAGGAATGTTGACCTTTTTTATAACATGTCTTCTTCGATTGTCAAATGTTAGAAGTCTTAGAGTAACCATATGGTTCTAGAATATGAACACATTAAAACACTTTTGAACAAATCTGGTTTCTGGGGTTGAATCTCAATCTGGCAATAATGATTTTGTTAACAAATTAGGCATAGTACAGACACTTCTTGGATAGTTCGCATGCGGACTTTAATAATTCGCTTCTCACCAATGCAACTCGGGTTCAATCCTCGGACCGGGAAGTATGTGAGATGGTACGGTGGTCGACATATCGGACAGGTGGGTTTTCTCCGGGTACTCCGGTTTCCTCCCACACTAATGACCACATTTACGCTTTCATCCGAGCCAACGAGAGTGATTAATATAAGTTGTTAAAACTTGCTTCGCAATTGTTGTAAAATAAATAATAACGCTTAAACGGCCATATGCAAACTATATATTGCTGATAATGCCAGTAGACTTGAAACTTGAAACCAGTATTAGTGTGGGCAGGTGAATCGAGCTCACGGCCCCTGTTGTTGTTGGCCATTGGCTTAAGCACTGGACATTGACCCACTCTACTGTACAACTCCAAACACTCATACACAATCGACTAGTTGCAGTTCATTCGAAATATGCGTAAACAAATGTAAATGCATAATTATTATAGCTAATAACATTTCTGTCATATAGGTGACTCTTATATCAACCAGGTAGACAGTCAGATCGAACTATCGATTTTAACAGACGCTTCACAAACTTGCACATCTTCCGAAGTGCAAATCGAAGAGTATAACAGATTGTAATGTGGCAGCATTATCTATCACAACTAATTGATTGGATTTCACCATGGATCTATCATTTATAATAAGCCTTCTGACTTCGACTAATGAAGCAATGTCTGTAATTTAAAAGCAGTTAAGCCGGGAAACTCTGCTAGCTTTGTAAACATTTTGAGATTCCCGGTAAAGCTGATTGCAAACCGAATAAGAATCAACGCATCCATGAACTAAATTATATATTCGCTGAAAAAATATGTTGGCAGATTCACGGTGTCCGTCTATATGTACGCAACGTTAGGTCAATTACATTTTTTGTTGCGAGCATTTGCGATACTCTTTCTTGATTTATGGAACACACTACTTTTTCAAATTTTATTTGATACCTGCATACTGTTTACATAATGAAAACAGAATTGGCATTACAATATGTATATACGTATCACCTTAAGTCAAAAACTCAGTATGCATACTTCATTTATAATAATATTAGCAATTAGTACAACACACAGAGAGAAGGAAATAGTGGAGAGGAAAAACTGACAAAGTGGTCTGGATAAAGAATCTAAATAGTGTTGTGAAAGAGAGACACATCCACCCCAGATAGCTTAAATATAGTGTGGTACACCGGCCCAATGTGGGTGTATACACTGCTTGTCCAGAATCCACCAATTTTAACACCTGTTCTGAAATTTGCTAATACTACAAAACATTGAAATTTAGGGGTAGGGCGAAAACGAATTACTCATAAAGTTTTCAACATAAAAGAATCAATGATCACCCAGAATACAGACATTCATGTTCATTACAAGATAAACTATGTCAAACAATTATGGATACAGACGGATCTGTAGTCCAGTGGTAACACGCTGGACTGGTAATCCAGGGATCGCAGGTTCGATCCTCCGTCTGACCCTAATAAAATTAACAGTCTTTCAGATGGGACGTTAAACCGAGATCTCGTGTTGGTGCTTTACACCGTGCACGTAAAAGAACCAGAGGAGACTCTGGAATGGGTCTCTGTCTGTATTATGCACTATCCTCCAAAATCTAAAATGACTAATCTCTTCAGGAGGCGTCGCTCATATGGACAACCGGTAGCGACGATAACTAAACGTATGAAACAAAATTATGAATATGTTCTAAGGTTCACAGGGGATTGAAACATCACTTGAGCCTGCAAATCACCACATTTCGCGCACTATTCAATGCTGTACTGTAAAATAAACATATTTTACACTTAATGTGAACTGTAAAGTTTAAGTCTTAATAAAGCATTCTTCTTCTTCTTTTTTTTCTTTCTTCTTCTTCTTCTTCTTCCTCTTCTTCTTCTTCTTCTTCTTAATGCATACATTATCAATATCAGATAAGTTTATGAACATGGTTTACCAAATATGGCCATTGAGGTACGAATACTGGGGATCCAAACAGGTCCGTGTTGCTAAAATTGGCAAAGGAATGTTGACGAATCGATTATGTTTATACAAATTTATTTTAGCTCGATTGCGAAACAAGTTCTTTCAACTTATATTAATCACTCTCGAGACCTCATTCCTGATGGAATCCATCGCCACGAGGGAGAGCGAAGAGGCAACGTGGAATTTAAATGCCTTGCCTAAGGGCTCAATCGTAACGGCTCCAGCGGGGCTCGAACTCCGGACCTTTCGCACCTGAAGCGAACGCGCATCCACTGCGCTATCACGACTTCCACAAGTCGATTATAGTTTGGGGAATGAGCAGCTCCTTTTGTGATACACTTTCTGGAAAAATCATGTTTTTCCACACATTAGTAAGAGGGAAAAACAACAATAAAACACCACTTAATTTCAAGTTATGGAATCTCAGTTATTTGCATTTCGCTTTTAATATTTTATTTCTGAATTCCAATAGGCTCAAAAGCCCATGAGGACATTATACATGCATACTTTATGGCAAACAGCATAACTGGTACTATGTACATAGATAGCAAACAGAAAGAAATATATAGTTGTTCAAATTTGGAGAAGGTTATACGTATTCATGATCATATTTTACATATAGTATAATATAAGTTGTTAAAACTTGCTTCGCAATCGTTGTAAAATAAATAAAGTTTAAACAAAAAAAGTTTAAAGCAAATGAACAGAGTACCATTTTTATTGCGTTTGTTTCAGTATCCGCTCAATATTCTTTCTTAGAAACGTTTAATACACTGCAAGTACATGCATCCACGAGCAAACATGTACATACAATACGTTTCAATATCAACTGTACAGCCTCAGTTCATGTAGCGCATTTGCTTTAATAATAGGCCGATTACTCTAGTGGTATCACGCTGGACTGGTAATCCAGGGATCGCAGGTTCGATCCCCCGTCTGACCCTAATAAAATTAACAGTCTTTCAGATGGGATGTTAAACAGAGGTCTCGTATCGGTGCTTTACACCGTGCACGTAAAAGAACCAGAGGAGATTCTGGAATGGGTCTCTGTCTGTATCATGCACTATCCTCCAAAATCTAAAATAACTAATCTCTTCAGGAGGCGTCGCTCATATGGGCAACCTGTAGCGACGATCAATAAACGTAAAAACGGGCCGATTACTAATGTTGGTAACACTTGTGACCCAAACCATTTGTTTTATCAATTTACATGTATCACCATTTATGTATTGTATCTATTGCTGTTGTATTACACATGTAATTGATAAAAGCAATAAAATATGATTAAACGAATAATAGGTCATTTATTTGAAAATATCGTATACTCATGTTATATTATATAATTAATGTATAAATTATGTCGTGGTCTGAATACTGGAATGTTACAGACGGATCTGTAGTCCAGTGGTGAACACGTTGGACTGGTAATCCAGTGATCGCAGGTTCGATCCCCCGTCTGACGGATCTGTAGTCCAGTGGTGAACACGTTGGACTAGTAATCCAGTGATCGCAGGTTCGATCCCACGTCTGACGGATCTGTAGTTCATTGGTGAACACGTTGGACTGGTAATCCAGTGATCGCAGGTTCGAGCCCCCGTCTGACGGATCTGTAGTCCAGTGGTTAACATGGTGGACTGGTAATCCAGTGGTCACAGGTTCGATCCCCCGTCTGACGGATCTGTAGTCCAGTGGTTAACATGTTGGACTGGTAATCCAGTGATCGCAGGTTCGATCCCCCGTCTGACCCTAATAAAATTAACAGTCATTCAGCTGGGACTTTAAACCAAGCTCTCGTGTCGGTGCTTAGTGGAACTATATGGTGACACTGAATGTTATTGAACTACACTCAGCACATTTCCTAATCTGCCATCTTCCGGTGTTTTATAATATTGGGAGTCCAACTATTAATCGCACAATATCATTAAAGCAGCATTACATTGTATGAAATAACAGATATTTGAAAAAATCAATTTTTACGTATGGGTAGCAATGCTGCTTTTGGTAAACATTGTTTTTTTGCGATTAAACAAACTCGAAAGCGAAAGTAGGACTTTCCGAGTCGATCGGTCACGCACTTGTTTACAATCGGAACGCATCGTCCGCACTTGTTTACATTAGGAATGCATCGTCCCCATTTGTCCCACGTTGTCTTTTTAAATTAAATTACTTGATATGTTGATTCATACCTCTGTTAGCTAAGTCGGTTCGACATTAGAGGAAGATAGATAGATAGTATTTCATGTTCAAAATATATACGTTGTTTTCTATATCCTCTGTTGTTTCACGCATGCGCGCTGTGCGTGTTTACATTTCGTGTGTTGATATACAAATTATATACACGCGTATACGACGGTTTAATTATTTTGGAATTTTAATGTTTTCTGAGCGACTATTTCGATTTTTGTAAACACACACATATTAGTATTTATATTTTACCCAACACATCCTTTATTACGATGTAATGCTGCTTTAGAATGTGTTCATTTAATGCAGTTTATTACATGTGATTATACAGCTATTCAATGCATATATACACATCTGTAATAAAATGTATCAAATAAGATGATACATGAATGTATGAATATTGTTATTATTTAGGTCAGGTGACGCTAGTGTCAAAAGCACAACCAGAAGCAATGTTGTAATGCTGTACACATTCTTAGAATAGGATTTCCTAGTAAAGTGTTGTAGAATGTAAAAAGTGTGCTTACCAATAAAGCGACATTACATCGCAAAAATAAAATAAAATGCATTTGTTCACGTATGCATTGCTCCTACAAATTATTCCGAATACATTCGAACATTCGACGTTTGTTTATTAGTTGAAATGCTCAGTATTTGAGGCAAATATTGGGGGGGGGGAGAAATTATACCATGTAATAGGAAAATACATTCTGTAGAAATTTGTGTTTTCATTGATGTAGTGTCGCTTTAATTATCATGTAGCGATTTCAATATTAGCATATTTATTTTGACAGGGTTCGGAGGTATGTGGATTCTCCATGTTGTCTTATTGGAGATGAGGAAGTTGTCATAGCACAGTGGATGCGCGTTGGCTTCAGGTGCGAAAGGTCCGGAGTTCGAGCCCCACTGGAGCCGTTACGATTGTGCACTTAAGCAAGGCATTTAAATTCCACGTTGCCTCTTCTCTCTCCCTCGTTGCGATGAATTCCATTAGGAATGAGGTATCGAGAGTTATTAATATAAGTTGTAAGAACTTGTTTCGCAATCGAGCTAAAATATATTTGCATCAACTGGAGACTGTCGGATTTTGAATATTCTCTCAACTTTGTGATGGACTTAAGTATGGCCCGTTTACATTGGTTATTGTTGAGTTGTATCATCTCCTCTAATAGATATATTTGACGTATGTACGTAACACCCAATGATGGATTGCGATGTAAGCTTATGAACTGCAATTTCCACTCATAATAAGCGGTGTTCCATAGCGATTCAGGGGGCGAATCAGACGCTGGCTTTAAATTATTTCTATCAGAACAGATTTTTGCACAGCTTAAGTCTAGACAACGTCGTAAGATAATTGCAGATAATAGTACTGTTTGAGGTCGTCAGCTTACTTGTCTCCAATGCTCTGATGTGTCTGGTGCTCATTGGCGTTTCTTTGAAAGTCTGCCCACAGAATCGAGCATTAATTAAAAAAAATAGGCTAGTATTGAATTACTCTATATTACACGTATATTACACGTCACTGTCTACAGCATCTCATAGTAGATCACGTAAGGTCACTCTGGATTGTGCATGGAAAATACTATATAAAATGTTTATTATAGATATGGCCAGCCATTTCTGACTTAACCGCATTTCTGACCTCTTTTTATGAACATCGGTACTTCATAAATCCTATGATTGTATGCCTGGCGGCTGGCTGTAGGCAATCGGTAACCATTGTTTAACTAGCTGGCGGCTTACCAACCGGTGACGGGGTTAGAACCTACGACCTCCCGCTCCTTAGGCGGATGCATTAACCACTAGGCCACGGAGACGGTATATATGTCGCGAGCAAAGTGTTCTATATATCGCTTTACGATCATACTCGCATACTCGGGGATTAAGTCCTCTACAACTCGTTAATACAAATTTATTTTAGTTCGATTGCGAGACAAGTTATTACAACTTATATAAATCACTCTCGAGACCTCATTCCTGATGGAATCCATCGCCACTAGGGAGAGAGAAGAGGCAATGTGGAATTTAAATGCCTTACCTAAGGGCACAATCTTAACAGCTCCAGCGGGGCTCGAATCCCGGACCTATCGCACCTGAAGCGAACACGCATCCACTGCGCTATCACGACTTGCACGTCTCGTACATGGAGGGTACCCATAGTTTCCATGATCAGACACTATATATATTTTGCTTGGATTATACTAAGTCGAGGGTTAAATTGTGCATGGCTCGCGCCGGAATTGTACCCGCATTGTCTAGGGTCAAGTAGGCTACAGTGGTGAAGTACACCACACCTACTTCCTGGGTAGAAACAAATACTCAAACCAACTCAATTCTCCAACCTACGCATAGACTACTTAACTCTAGACGATGCAGGTACCATCACGGCACGTTCCACAGACAACTGAATCATAGACGATGCGGGTACCATCCCGGCACAATCCATTGACTAATTAACCATAGACGATGCAGGTACCATCCTGGCACAATCCATTGACAACTTAACCATATACGATGCAGGTACCATGGCACAATCCATTGACTACTTAGCCATAGACGATGTGGGTACCATCCCAGCACGTTCCATTGACTACTTAATCATAGACGATGCTGGTACCATGGCACAATCCATTGACTACTTAGCCATATACGATGCAGGTACCATCCCAGCACGTTCCATTGACTACTTAACCATAGACGATGCGGGTACCATGGCACAATCCATTGACTACTTAGCCATAGACGATGCAGATACCACCCCGGCACAATCCATTGACTACTTAACCCTAGACGATGCGGGTACCACCCCGGATCAATCGATTGACTACTAAACCCTAGACGATGCAGGTACCACCCCGGCACAATCCATTGACTACTTAACCCTAGACGATGCAGGTACCACCCGGCACAATCCATTGACTACTTAACCCTAGACGATGCAGGTACCACCCCGGCACAATCCATTGACTACTTAACCCTAGACGATGCGGGTACATGGCACAATCCATAGATTGACTTTGTACGATAATGCCCTTTGTGGGCTCAATACAAAATATAAACGGATACAACACAATGTCTCAGCTCAAAACACACAACTGAACAAAGCAAATGGTAAGGGCCATGTTTAGAAATGGTGTGTTATAGCTGAGACATCAGCCAGCATTAGGTCCCATATTCTCCGTTACATGATTATACCGTAATAACATCGACGTCATTTGATCAGATTAAAGAGCGCCATCTTAGACGACTTCGCTGATTTATCGACGACTAATCAACTTACATAACAGACGAATAACTATTATTATGTGATCTATTGAGATAATAGGCTGGGGCTATTTGTTCTGGAATAGTATTTTGATATTTTCCATATTTCCTAAGGGGTACATTCCTTAGAATTTGGCGACAGTCCTCTTCTGCCATAAAGCTTTTATAATTACAAAAGAAACCGGCGCGTAACTATTTCCTCTGTAAATTGACAAGTGGAAACCACCGCAGGCTTTAGTCATTAATCAGCGACTTAGTAGCGTCTCTTTAATGGCATATATATGGCCTTTGCTCCTTAGCTTCTGTGTTATTTATGGACGGTTATAATATGCACCATGCTAAGAGTATTCAGTAAGTTGAAATGTCTCTTCTTTTTTTTATTAAGTTTATTTATCGTCGCTACTGGTTGCCCATAATTATGAGCGACAATAAATAAGCGTAAAAAAACAACACCTTTCCTGGACAGGCTCCAGCGGTTAACCAGTACTTGGTGCACCAACCTCCGTAATACACTGCCAATCTTTTCCTATAAAGGGACACGGTTTGAGAGGGGCTCGAACCCCGTGCCCATCAACGATGATACAAGCGATCTTAACCACTCGATCACAGAGGCTGACCGACATTTCTCTTCGACATGGAAATATATTATATAAGTCCGCCATTTTAAAGCCAGCATTGCTAACAAGGTAATCCAGTTGATTATGTATCTGTACTAGCAAAAGGTCCCAAGTTATTTTCCTTTGCGAAAGTAGCATTCATATACCCTGTGTTACACTACGTATATACTCTGTACTAGGAAGCTACACTTCTGTTGAATTCGAGATAGCGCCGTGGTAGTGCGTTCGCTTCAGGTGTTCCCTTCGTCTAGGAATTACAAATCGGTATGGGCCGTAACTAATGTTGCTAGAACTTGTGGCCCGACCCGTTTGAGTTTCTAGAAAGTCTGTCTGTCTGTCTGTCTGTCTGTCTGTCTGTCTGTCTGTCTGTCTGTCAGTCTGTCTGTCTGTCTGTCTGTCTGTCTGTCTGTCTGTCTGTCTGTCTGTCTGTCTGTCTGTCTGTCTGTTTGTCTGTCTGTCACTTTGTGGATATATAGTGGGTTGGCCCTGGGAGAAGTGATTTGATTTTGGTCAGGCTGATAGGCAATCCGTAACCATTATTTAACTAGCTGGCGGCTCACCAACCGGTCATATCAGAACGAACCCCTGACGAGATTCGAACCTCCGACCTCCCGTCCCGTAGGCGGACGCCGTAACCATATAATTATGTCTTCATTTATCACACACACACTATATGTCTTTCACAAATCACATAGCATAAGTATGTCTATTGAACATTGTATGTATGTTCCATTAATGTCAAACCCCTCGCGGGGACTTAGACATGTTTTTCTGGGCAGGCTTAGCCGACCTACGTGGCCTGACCGAGTATCGAACCCGGGATAGTTCGATTCCAAATCCGACGCTCTACCACTGGACCACTATTATCACATTAGATACGAGTATACTCAAAGTACGGAGCGTTATGATCAACAATACAGTTTTGTCATCCCGTCATATGAAATGTGGCTTGGAATTAATCTTATTCAATATTTCGTACAGTGCGAACAATATGTTAGATAGTCGACCGATATATAATCAAACGTCACAATATGCAAATAATGTCGCCGCTGTAAACGAAACAGAGGCTTTACATTTGATTAGAAACTACATCAATCTGTAATAGAACATAGCCTCTTTCTTCCCATAGCATTGCCCAAAGAATGGAATCCGATGGCTTTGTCTGCTGGTTCAGGTATCATGGTGCCATTGCCATCTCTTCGGTGTTTCAGATAATGGAGAATCGTAGTTATATACAGATATAGATAGGTATAACATGACGGTAGACATCTTCTATCCTCAAACAGTTTGCGATTGTAAAATCATGAAAATACAATATTCTGTTTTCTATCTGTTGGGGTCTTCGTAGTTATGCGATCGTTATAAATTAATTAAATGATTTGTGTGTGTTTTACGTTTATTTATCGTCGTTACCGGTTGCCCATATGAGCGACGCCTCCTGAAGAGATTAGTTATTTTAGATGTTGGAGGATAGTGCATGATACAGACAGAGACACATTTCAGAATCTCCTCTGGTTCTTTTACGTGCACGGTGTAAAGCACCGACACGAGACCTCGGTTTAACGTCCCATCTGAAAGAATGTTAATTTTATTAGGGTCAGACGGGGGATCGAACCTGTGATCCCTGGATTACCAGTCCAGCGTGTTACCACTGGACTACATATCCGTCTGTAAATGATTTCTGTTATTGTTTATGAAATATTATTTGTCTTTCAGTTATTTGTTGGCAAATAAAACGCGATTTGGAGTTCAAACCTACATGAATTAACTCTGCAGGCCATAGGCCTATGGTGTTAACATATTCATATGTGGTTAATTCCGGCGTTCAGAACGACACACCATGTTTGAGATGGTATGGTGGTCGCCAGATCGGACAAATGGGTTTTCTCCGTGTACTCCGGTTTCCTCCCACATGAATGACCACATTTACGCTTTTATCCGAGCCAACGAGAGTGATTAATATAAGTTGTTAAAACTTGCTTCGCAATCGTTGTAAAATAAATAAAGTATAAAAAAACATGTTTTATTCCACTATAAATAACGCAAAGACAAATATATATACATGTATATATTATATATATATCGATTCTAGCACGACCAAATTATCTAAAATGCGCAACGATAGTTGGTGTTCAGGCGCGTAGCTAGGCCTAAATATGGATTACGCACCATTCTAGGGGGAGAATTATTTCCGCTATATGGTCTCAGGTGACTATTGCATACTATGAACATCAGCTACAATCAATATCTGTTGGCATGTCGATCATGTCTGCTTTCTTGTGAATGACCAATGTCTGTGTCCCCCGTACGATTCAGTTTTTATTGCATTTTTCGCATTTAATATAATTTTCATTTTCAGGAACTGTCAAAATAAATCTTACCCACGTGCGTACATGCGTAAGCCTAGCTACGCGCCTGGTGTTATTTATAAGAGTGCATCTAAAAAGTGCACATATGATGTTACTTTTTTAGAAAGCGTAAATGATGTAATACAACTCTATGCTATGCTTGCAACATGACGTCATGTTTGACATCACGAGCAGATTTAAGCACGATACATTTCTTCTTTGCGGAACCAGACACAATGCTGAGTCATGTTAGAATAATAATTGTAAGATTCCAAGATTTATAAATGAACATCCACTGTTTTTTTAGGCAGCATGCACAATGTATACATATCGTTTAGAATTGAGATGATCTGAAAAAGGGGATAGCATCTTATTTCCGGCTAATCTAAAGGTACGTATGTATATATGCACTTTTCTGCCTATATGGCGCGTAAATGAATTTTAATTTTCAAATTACATCAAATACACTGCACATATCAGTATATTTTTTAAACTAAATCACATATGAACTGAATAATTTTATATAGTTTTTATAATATATGTAGGTAGTTAGTTAGTTTATTAAACTTTAATCATTAAATTACTAAAATGCGCCATATGCGAAGGCCTACTCTAGTGACTGTGTAACCCTATTAGTTCTATCTGTAGTCCATTGGTAACACGCTGGACTGGTAATCCAGGGATCGCAGGTTCACAGTCTTTCAGATGGGACTTTAAACCGAGGTATCGTGTCGGTGCTTTACACCATGCACGTAAAAGAACCAGAGGATACTCTGGAATCTCTGTCTGTATCATTGCACTATCCTCCAAATATCTAAAAATGACTAATCTCTTCAGGAGGCGTCGCTCATTTGGGCAACCGGTAGCGACGATACATAAGCATAAAACACACCTATTATTTCTACACGCACGCGCGCACATAAACACCATTCTCCTCCGGGTGCACGATTAAAATAGATTGATAGAAACTCAGAATTGATCAACTATGAACAATAATTATTACTATTTAATACTCAATTCCCCCACATTATTTCTAAATCAAATTTCTGCTGGAAATTAGTGCTCAGTATGGGTGCAATAGATGAAAGCATGCTTATCTACGAGTTCGCAATTGCGACTATAGAACAAAATAAATATTAAACAAAGCAGCATGACTCTACCTTTATAGCAGTGATAGATATTGTACTCGATTGGTTTCATCTGTGCAGTGTTTTGTAGTACGGTTTTCTCGTTATGCTATGTGCTTGTTTGCAATAATGCGATACGTTGGCTCATGGTTTCAAGGTTATGCATCACACTGGTAGTCCATACCATATTCACTAATGTTCATCCTAGTGAAACGATCCGTACAAACGGCCGTACCTCTAAACCCTAGTCTACCGGGTGATTGGCTGGCTCAGTATGTCTAAACCCTAGTCTACCAGGTGATTGGCTGGATCAGTATGTCTAAACCCTAGTCTACCAGGTGATTGGCTGGATCAGTATGTCTAAACCCTAGTATGCCAGGTGATTGGCTGGCTCAGTATGTCTAAACCCTAGTCTACCAGGTGATTGGCTGGCTCAGTATGTCTAAACCCTAGTCTACCAGGTGATTGGCTGGATCAGTATGTCTAAACCCTAGTCTACCAGGTGATTGGCTGGCTCAGTATGTCTAAACCCTAGTCTACCAGGTGATTGGCTGGATCAGTATGTCTAAACCCTAGTATGCCAGGTGATTGGCTGGATCAGTATGTCTAAACCCTAGTCTACCAGGTGATTGGCTGGATCAGTATGTCTAAACCCTAGTCTACCAGGTGATTGGCTGGATCAGTATGTCTAAACCCTAGTCTACCAGGTGATTGGCTGAATCAGTATGTCTAAACCCTAGTCTACCAGGTGATTGGCTGGATCAGTATGTCTAAACCCTAGTTTACCAGGTGACTGGCTGGATCAGTATGTCTAATCCCTAGTATACCAGGTGATTGGCTGGCTCAACATGTATAAACCCTAGTTTACCAGGTGACTGGCTGGATCAGTATGTCTAAACCCTAGTATACCAGGTGACCGGTGGACTCAGCATGTCAAATCCCTAGTCTACAAGGTGATTGGCTGGGTCAGTATGTATTAACCCTAGTCTACAAGGTGACTGGTGGCCTCAGAATGTCTAATCCCTAGTCTACAAGGTGACTGGTGGCCCCAGAATGTCTAATCCCTAGTCTACAAGGTGACTGGTGGCCTCAGAATGTCTAATCCCTAGTCTACAAGGTGACGTGTGGAATCCATCGCCACGAGGGAGAGGGATTAGGCAATGTGGAATTTAAATGCATTGCCTAAGAGCACAAACGAACTCCGGACCTTTCGCACCTGGAGCGAACGCTCTACCACAGCGCTATCAATACTTTCAATTACATATCTGATGCGTGATTTTAATGCATATGTTTGATGCACGAACATATATCCACATTATATCTAATTGCATTATAAACTCCCTGTGTAAACATAATAATTATATATATCATAAATTTACTTACTGCTTTCTTACTATCAACACTTATTTCCAAACATTTTAATAAACATGTAATCATATCAATTGTTTGATCGGTGTAGGATTTATCAAAATGTAATATAATCATGTATTAACCCTTTCCTTCATAGAGATTTAGGTTAATATACTATTATATCTCCATACAAACGACAGCCATTTAGCCCTTTCCTTCATAGAGATTTAGGTTAATATACTATTATAACTCCATACAAACGACAGCCATTTAGCCCTTTCCTTCATAGAGATTTAGGTTAATATACTATTATATCTCCATACAAACGACAGCCATTTAGCCCTTTCCTTCATAGAGATTTAGGTTAATATACTATTATATCTCCATACAAACGACAGCCATTTAACCCTTTCCTTCATAGAGATTTAGGTTAATATACTATTATATCTCCATACAAACGACAGTCATTTAGCTATCATGCAGTAGATAAGTAGTCGCCATATCTATCCCATCTCCATAGATATTACTGGGTCTACATGAGATTATGGACTTTATTATAAACATTGGCTTGGTTACTACATTGTCAATGTATGTCGTATTGGTAATGGCGTCAAGAGGTGCTTCTATGAGGGAAAGGGTTAATCTCAGTGCGACTATGTTGATGTTATAAATGCTTTCAGTTTATTATCCGGTAATTTAAACAAAGTGCTTTATAAATACGGAACTCAGACATTACTCGAGAGATACAGTATGTAATACGACATTTGTGAACTAAGTCGATGCCGAAGGCGAGCATGTAATCTGACGACACCAACTTGTCCTTGTCTTTCTTAGTGGTTGTTCGTATTACAGAAGAGAATCGTCAACTAATGTAGAGGGAACTTGGCACCCGACCGCTATATCTAATATGTCGTTCATTGAACATTTACATACTATATTGTATATAGCCGGGTCAATATACGGTTTAACCCCAACAAAATTGCAACAAACGATTTTATTGTTTTAAATGCATTGGGGGGGGGGGGGTCATACTGAACCCCAGAACATAAGTCTTCGAGAATCCCACCACGGGAAAGTGGTTAATTAGCATAAATTCAAAATGGCCACGCCCTGAAATTTCAATGTACTACAAACTTTTTTATGGTTGGAATTAGACCCTATAAATGTATTACCAATATATAGAAACATGATACCTCTTAACTAAATAAGCATGTTGAAAATGTTCTATGACGTCACTGTGACGTAGAAATGACGTCACCATGACGTATAAATGATGTCACGGCTAATGTATTGCACTAAATTTTCAAAAACCAATGAAAATGAGCAATAGTAGTGCCACATTGCCACATTGCCACATACGATAGATTACAGGTCATCATTGTCATCGTCATTGCCAGTATCCTGATCCGCCTGCGAATGGTTATGAGGGTTGTTGAATGAATCAAGTTGGCACTGTCCACAAGCAGATGTACAGGGTAATCCATAGGTTCGACAAGTGCAGCGTTGTGTACTGCAGCCTGTTGTGCAGTTGCAATGGACTACTTTTAGTAGATTGTCTGGTGCGGCATTCTTATCAGTCATTACTGGGATGAATTGATTGGCCTCAGATTTCCATCCCCAGTCTGTTGCATCGAGGCTAGTCTCTTTTCCCATCCATGTCATGATCTGATAGTAGACTCAAAAGGAATGGTTTTTTGTTGCAGATGCAGTTGGTGGACGCCGTTTTGGTGTTACAAATGATGTGGCAGAAACTAATTTCTTTGTTAAGATGCTATGTCGCAATGAGGTGAGAGTGTCAGATGTAACCTTTCCGCCAAACAGAAGAATCATCGCTTTCAATCCATTTTCTTCAATAGTGTCACTTTTTTGGCCTGGTTCAGTGAAGGCAAGGGCACAAGACTTCATGTTAGTGTCTCCTTTCGAAATTTTCTGAAACAGTACCTTTTTTCCTATCACAAAGATGCGTGAGGTGGTATCACACCCTATAAATGCGTGAACAAAGAGCAGCAGAGAACATAACTCGTTACCCAACAGGCACTTTAGCTTGTTAATGTTGTAAACTCGAATTTGGCTTTTAGACTTGTCCGAACGATAGTATAGACATTTTCTTTCTGGTTTTGAATGGTAGAGGAGGAGAATGAGCAAATCAGTGTCTTCACCTATGAGAGTTGTTGACTGAAACTCTGATGCTGCAATGGCTGCTTGTACAATATCACAGTCAGCATCTCCACGTGCATTGATTATATTGCATCCTTTCTCCCTTAACCTTTGGCTGATGATGTTGATTAAACCTTGCTTGTTGCAACCTCGTGACAAAAACTCTTCATTTTCCCCCATGAATACAGTCTCTGCTGTAAAGTTTACTATAGGATGCTTTGTCTGTTGACGTCGCAGATGAGCGTTGTCCTTTATGGATGGTTCATCAAGATATCCATCAAAGACAACTGTAGCTTTCCCATAATTGTGAAGGGTAAAGTCCACATAGTCATTAGCTATCGCGCCATAGGTACTTCCATTTGTCCATTTAACGCGGTGCATTAGTGAACCACCATCTAACACATGATGTTCAGTCTTTGGTATTTTGTCTGAAACAGCCTCATCTGAAGAACTACTTGAATATTCATCAATTGCTTTAGCAAGCTGGGGTTTGTCTGCTTTCCTGAATATGTTGTTTGCATCAAAGAGGGCTGGAGGAAATGGACTAAGTTCATAACTAAGAGCCTCCTCCAAAGAGACGTCCCCTGCTCTAGAAGTGACAAGAAGCCTCTGAAACAACAGAGCAGGGTCTATAGTGCGATCTGCAGTAACTTTGATTGCGGAAGCGTCACCCATTGTTTTAGCCTTTTCCTTCCGTTTGCATGTATATGTAAATACTGGCTGTCCAATCATTTTTTCAATGACTTTTTTCACAACTGATTGAAAATCATCAACATTCACATCATCTTTTGCAACAACTCCAGTTACAATATTTCGCAAGCTGGGATCCACTGAGAAAGGTGTGCATGATTTAAGTTTATCTTTAATCATTGCCAGGTCTGACTGATCCCGTTTCATCCGCGATTCCATGGAGTCCTTGTGTTGTTCACTTGTTGTAAAACCAAGATTATTGAAATCTTGCATGGCAGCATTATATAAAGAACATACTGGGGATGACAGTGTCTACAGTGCACGCTGCTCCTCCGTCATGCCACTACCCCTTGTCAGACCACCAGTTGACTTCAGATATCTCATCAATGTCTGTTCGATCACAAGGCCACAACCAAGACCAGCCCAGAATTGATCGGTTCGGCGAATAACATGAAAACCATCTTCAAACTTTCTATGGACAGTCGGATTCGTCTTTTCCAGTTGTTGCATGTTTTGTAGATACAGATATGCTGATTTCAAGTAATTGAAATGGCCTGCAGCAGCGAATATTGGCAGGCATTCAGCCACAGCAGAAAGATGTGCCTTCCACGAACCCATACGATCGGCCATGATCAGCATCCTACCCACTTTAACCATATTAATGTAGGAAAGCCACAGTTTACTTGTCCTTGATCGACTAGTGAGTTATTGGCTCCTTTTCTCCAGTGCTTGTTCAATTTTAATCTTCAAATCAGATGTAGCTAGGGATTCCAAATTGCTTTCTCCTGCAATCAGTGAGGTGTAAATATCCTCATACTGATCGACTAAGGTAGCAAACTCAGAGTCACTGTCAATGAGATCAGACACTATCATGCCATTTATACATTTCTCTACTAAAAGGTGTCCACGGAATGCCCTTTGCACCGATTTTCCAGTGAACATATGCTTAACCGCATTCTCTCCATAAACTACCTCCAGAGTTTCTCTTAAGCCAGAGCCTTGCATCAGTGTACCGATGGCACCTAGCACATTCATAAATGTATGAAAATTGCCAAGCATCAAAGTTGTTTCTTTCAGTGGACTGTTCGTTTGTGCGTTATAGATGATCTCGGAGGCCTTCCAAAACAAAGGTTGGTCAAAGGTTATTATGGGGGAAATTTTGTATCTATCTGCCAGATTGCAAACGTAGTTGAGTGTGGACAGAATGCATGTGGGATCTCCTGGATACATATCTATCATTGGCAGGAAGTGTACAGAGGACTTGCCAGGGTGTTCATTTCCGCCATGAAGAAGATGCATCATACCCTGCCAATTGGGAGTTTGCTGGTGAAAGCAGAATGAAAGCTCCCAAAGAACGTCTACAGCTGGCACGCAACTGGGCATTACTGGAAGAGTATCGAACATGACATGTTTGCGAGCATAGTTTGAAAAGCGATAGTCAACTATATCTATTTTGGACAGTTCTGTTATATTCCAAGCAGAAACATTCTTCCTTGGTACCACATGGTTTATCTCCTTTCCAGGTGTTATTGCAGCTATAATTCCCATCCCATGAAAGCTTCCTTTTCCGTCGAGTGTCAGGATGTTGTGGTCCACATTGTCTGCTACAAATAACGCCATCCCTTGAACGTCTTCACCCAGTACATCGGGAGCGACCAAGCCAGCAGCATGTATCTGAAATCTATGAACTTCCCCATAAGGGGAGCTAAACCCCATCACAGAAAGAGTATCAACTAGGAACCTGGACCTATATAGATGGTGCAGTTGAGAAGCAAGTCCTATTTGCAGTGGTGCCAATACAGCCCTAGGTCGGACTGCTTGAATAATTGACTGACCAATGGAAGCAACCTTTTCGTGTTTGTGTGTACCAACAAATAATAAATTCAAGAGCATACGAAGGGATGAGGGCAGATAGTTCAGGGCAGCAGCTTTACTACTGAAAAGAAGGAAAAGGCCTATATCAGATTAATATATATGCTTCAAATATCTGCTTGTATAAGGGGCAAAAGGCGCATGGGTGGGGCAAAAGGCCCACCCATGGGCCTTTTGCCCCGTAGCATGGTGGGCCTCTTGCCCCATTTGTTCCACTAAACCAATAGAAAGGTCACACTCTACTTTCGCTCATTATCACCCAAGTGTCGTTTGCAATATCACTAATAAGTATTTTAGCTTGTCACATTTCCATTTATCCAGACAGAATGCCAATTCCCTGTGATGTTATCCACAAAATGGTAATGCATGTTATGACTAAGGTTTGTGCATAAAATGCAGAACTGCATATTTGTGTACTTACTGTTGTCTGCACTTGCATGATGTTTTGACTGTTTGATCTACAGGGTGGCAGCACCAATGTGAAAAATAAACCCTGGTGGACAAAGCTTGTAACACAAGATATGAGGGGTGGGCCTTTTACCTCATGTGGGCATCTTGCCCCACCCTAACCTACTTTATTCGTTTTGAAAATTAATAAAATAAAGACAAGAATCAATCACCATCAGCAAAAGTTAATATCAGACAATAACTCTTATGAAAATTATTCAATTAACCTTCTGTTTCAACTTTTTGTCCATGTTTGCGTAGGCCTACAATACGGTACCTGTGACGTCATGGTGACGTCATTTCTACATCACAGGGACATCATAGAACATTTTAAACATGCTTATTTGGTTAAGAGGTATCATGTTTCTATCTATTGGTAATACATTTATAGGGTCTAATTCCATCCATAAAAAAGTTTGTAGTACATTGATATTTCAGGGCGTGGCCATTTTGAATTTATGCTAATTAACCCCTTTCCCGTGGTGGGATTTTCGAAGACTTTTTTAATGAGGTTCAGTATGACCCCCCCCCCAATGCATTTAAAACAATAAAACCTTTAGTTGCAATTTATTTGGGGTAAGGCCATTATTTTTCCTATATTGACCCGTCTAATATCTACATCGGGTAATAACATATGATTAAGCTTGTCTCATTACGCCATCATCATTTCAGTATCATATTGTCATTGACTGTGTTCACGTTTTCCCCCTTTTGATTCGGGTAGAGTTCCCACTGCATCATCATGTCAGTACCATATTGTCATTGACTGTGTTCACGCACCCCCCCCCCTAGATTCGGGTAGCGTTCCCACTGCATCATCATTCCAGTGTCATATGTCATTGACTGTGTTCACGTCACCCCCCCCCTTGATTCGGGTAGCGTTCCCACTGCATCATCATTCCAGTACCATATTGTCATTGACTGTGTTCACGCCCCCTTAGATTCGGGTAGCGTTCCCATTGCATCATCATTCCAGTGTCATATGTCATTGACTGTGTTCACGTTTCCCCCCCCCCCCCCCACTTGATTCGGGTAGAGTTCCCACTGTATCATAATTTCAGTGTCATATGTCATTGACTGTGTTCACGTTGTTCCCCTAATAGTCGGGCAAGCTTTCCAATGTGACGGATTCATTGATAGTGTAGCTATTGAAGACAGCCATAACTCATTGGATAAGATTGTGCAACAAGATGGGAAAAGAGACTGAAAAGAGACTGAACTTACGTTTATTTATCGTCGCTACCGGTTGCCAAATATCAGCGACGCCTACTGAAGAGATTAGTTATTTTAGATTGTTGGAGGATAGTGCATGATACAGATAGATACCCATTCCAGAGTCTCCTCTGGTTCTTTTACGTGCACGGTGTAAAGCATCGACACGAGACCTCGGTTTAACGTCCCATCTGAAAGACTGTTAATTTTATTAGGGTCAGACAGGGGATAGAACCTGCGATCCCTGGATTACAAGTCAAGCGTGT
Source organism: Archivesica marissinica (assembly GCA_014843695.1). NCBI lineage: Eukaryota > Metazoa > Mollusca > Bivalvia > Venerida > Vesicomyidae > Archivesica > Archivesica marissinica. The sequence goes on from CM026391.1 coordinate 87,217,108, forward strand.
TACAACTAGACTACAGATCCGTCTGCATACGTTTGAATAGAACAGCATCAGTTATAAGCGAACAACACTGGTGGTGGAAGATATTGACAGCGAGAACGACATGTAATGATACTGTAGTATCATCAAGTCACCAATAATTTATACAAATTGCTCGATTGCGAAACAAGTTCTTACAATGTATATTAATCGCTGTCCTGATGGAATCCATTGTAACGAGGATGAGAGAAGAAGCAATGTGGACTTTAAATGCCTTGCATTAGGGCACAATCGTAACGGCTCCGGCAGCGTTCGAACTCAGATCATTTCACACCAGAAGTGAACGCGTTTAGGAATGAGGTCTCGAGAGTGATTAATATAAATTGTAAGAACTTAAACTGAAATAAGCATTTAAACACGCCGTTTCAGCAGAATGCTATATACTGTTGTGTGGGGGTTCGACATGACATGCTGAAGAATAATACACATGCTGAAGAATAATACAGGATGTTATATTAATAATTTAATATACAACATTTTAATTTCCTCCCACACGAATGACCACATTTACGCTTTCACCCGTGCCAACGAGAGTGATTAATACAAGTCGTTAAAGCTTGTTTCGCAACCGTTGTAAAATAAATAAAGTTGATCAAAATTGTATATACCCGACTACTTAGACTCATTGAACATAAAGTATTGATATTCTTTAGTAGTAAAGATGATAGCCATGTTGTAGCAATAACGTTATCGACAAGCTATGTGCTGGTTATGACGGTTATAGACCCATGCTATGGTGCTATATAACTGCCATCATTATATGATTTATCTTCATGTCGTGTGGTTCCGTGCATATTAAGCGTAGTAATACAATTCCGCTTTATTACTTTCACAACATTCTCATCTTAATGATTGTTTATCTCATCACTGGTTCGTCTTAATGTGTGTATCCGTTGGATACGATATTTCTAATATGACGCCATAAAACAAATTGACGCCATGAAACAAATATATCTATTAATTCACTGTGTGCAACAGCTCTCATTTTGATGAGCACATTTATCACTGTATTATTCTTATTAAGGATGTGTCTGTCTTACGCACACAGTCGAACATGGTGGTTTTTTGTGGTTTTGATAAGTAAATATTAACAGGTTATTTGTTTGTTTCTGTGTATGATCGAATTATATTTCACCGAATGAACATTGACAGCTGTCTCCGGGGAAATGGGTTGGCAGCCGCCAGTTGTGCGACAATGGAAGCACATATCTGGGTTTTGGGCATGCTTAGCTAATACCGACAATTCCAGATTAAATAAGCGAGTTGCACTATGGGCGAATGCTAAATCTACATGTTATAAAATTTTACAAGTTATTATGTCAAGCGACAGTTTGCAGACATTACTTTGATGGATTACTGTAACCTATCTATACCTATACATAAGAACAATTTAGTAGATAGTGTGGAAAATGCGGTAATGGAGAAATATGTTACTGACTGGTCCACCTCTATTAACAGTGTGATAGGTGTTTCTGGACGTGGTCACAATAAGCTTAGAACCTACTGTACATTTAAATTTAAATTTCAAACAGAAGTATATTGTAAAATGATTTTACCCACACGTCACAGATCAGCATTATGTAAATTTAGATGTGGAGTTGCTCCATTACGTATAGAAACCGGAAGGTATGAGAATTTACCACTTGATGAACGTAAGTGCACTTTCTGTAATGTATTAGACGATGAAAGCCATGTATTATTAGAATGTTCACTGCATGATGATTTGAGAGCTGTTCTCTTAGAAAAAGCCTCATTATATGAAAATGACTTTCGGAACAAACCTGTATCCGACCAGCTTAGAATTATTTTTACTACTATACCTCTGATTAGAATTGTTGCCAAAACCTGTTTTTATATTCTTCAAAGACGATCCTTTTATTTATATAAATAATGTATCCATTTGATTTATTGAGTGTGTGTCTCTTATCCATTCCGAGAAACAGCTGCTAATTAGTTCAACCGCGATCTGATCGAGGTTGATAACTGATTTTTTAAAACATTTCTTAATTGCGTATTAGTGCTTTTTTTTCCATTTCAGTATTTCAAAATTTCTGGTTTTAATAAGTATTTAATTTTCAATTAGCGACTGTTCCTCGGTTTTAATATGTAAATATAATAATATGTCGATAGACTGTGATAGTTTGATTATCTGTGATTAGATTAGTCTCTTATAATTCTTTTATAATGTATGGTGTACTTTGCCACGATAATTTGTTGTGTATATGTTATGTATTGTACAACGATGAGACTGAAATAAAGAATAAATCTTGACAGTAGTTTTTATCACGAGTGGCATTAAATGGCTTTTTATGTTGATGAGTGAAATATAATTCGATCGTTCACTTAAACAAACATATTTTCTTTTTATTTTAGACTGAAACGTGTTTTATGATAGTAAAGTATGCAACCGTGCGCTAATTGGCGCAATAACTCGTGCTTCGACGATAATACATTACATCATATAATACGTCATTAATTACGTCACTGACAGCTTCAGTCCGAATACTTTCGCGTTGATAACATTTCAAAGTCATGATAGCTCAGTGGTTGCGCGTTCGCTCCATGTGCGAAAGGCCCGGAATTCGAGCCCTGCTGGAGCCGTTACGACTGTGCCCTTAGGCAAGGCATTTAAATTTCACATGCCTCTTCTCTCTCCGTCGTGGCGATGGATTCCATCAGGAATGAGGTCTCGAGAGTAATTATTATCAGTTATACAGTTTATTTCACTGATAAGTTTCTATATTTCATAGGAAAGCATAACATAAGTTATAATAACATAACAGCGTGAACACAGTGCTTCCAATTCACACTGACATGGCGCATGGGAAGATCCCCAAACTTACGATGCTTGACTTCCTGATGAGGTAAGAAAAAAACGTCTCCCTCTTAAATAGCTATTCCGTTTATGATGTATACCATTACTAAATCAATTCAACGTGGAAGTCGTGATAGCGTAATGATAGCGTGTTCGCTTCAGGTGCGAACGGCAAGGACTATTGTGCACTTATTTAAATACCACGTTGCCTCTTCTCTCTCCCTCGTGGCAATGGATTCCACAAGGAATGGGGTCTCGAGAGTGATTAGTATAAGTTGTAAGAACTTGTGTCGCAATCGAGGTAAAATAAATGTGCATAAACTGAATAATTAAACTCTGCAGATCTACACGACACCGTCCCATATCCATAACAACAAAGTCATTTGTCAATCCCTGGAGTAAAGGACCATATTCCCCCCTTCTGAATTATTGCCAAATAACACATTATTGCATTCCATTATAACACAGATAATGACCGAATACAATTGCACTACATGATGCTCTTCAAGTTGCATGATGTCTGCAATGTTTGAACGTACATATTAATACAATAACGAAAATAGACATAGAGAGGTCTGTGAAGTTGTCTTATAGATGGTAGTTAGGTCTGTGAAGTGGCTGTGAAGTTGGCATGTAGATGGTAGTTAGGTCTGTGAAGTTGGCTTGTAGATGGTAGTTAGGTCTGTGAAGTTGGTTTGTAGATGGTAGTTAGGTCTGTGAAGTTGGCTTGTAGATGGTAGTTAGGTCTGTGAAGTTGGCTTGTAGATGGTAGTTAGGTCTGTGAAGTTGGCTTGTAGATGGTAGTTAGGTCTGTGAAGTTGGTTTGTAGATGGTAGTTAGGTCTGTGAAGTTGGCTTGTAGATGGTAGTTAGGTCTGTGAAGTTGGCTTGTATATGGTAGTTAGGTCTGTGAAGTTGGCTTGTAGATGGTAGTTAGGTCTGTGAAGTTGGCTTGTTATTGGTAGTTGGTTATTCAGATGTTTATTTAGATTTTATTCGCTAATACACACCTAGCTGTTTATTGAGATGTGTATTGGCAAATACACAGCCAGGTGTTTATTCAGATGTTTATTGGCAAATACATAGCCAGGTGTTTATTCAGATGTTTATTCAGATGTATATTGGCGAATATACATTCAGGTGTTTCTTCTGATGTTTATTGGCGAATATACAGCCAGGTGTTTATTCAGATGTTTATTCAGGTGTTCATTCAGATGTATAATGGCGAATATACAGCCATGTGTTTATTCAATGTTTATCAGATATTTTTGGCGAATACCAGCCAAGAGTGATTCATATGTTTATTCAGATGTTTATTGGCGAATATGCATTCATGTGTTTATTCAGGTGTTTATTGGTGAATACACAGCCACGTGTTTATTCAGATGTTTATTCAGATATGTATTGGCGAGTACACAGCCAGGTGTTTATTGAGTTGTTTATTGGCGAACACACAGCCAGGTGTTTATTCAGTTGTTTATTGGCGAACACACAGCCAGGTGTTTATTCGGATATTTATTGGCAAACACACAGCAAGGTGTTTATTCAGTTGTTTATTGGCGAATACACAGCCAGGTGTTTATTCGGGATGTTTATTGCTTTCTTCACACGAGACACATCACAAAATACACCCGTATATATGTGTGGGTTAATCACAATATAAGGCCAACAACAATAATGTACACACCTACTCTCAGCGTGACATGGTCTACACGGACATATCTGAATGAACAAGAACCTTGTGCGCTGATCTATATAGGCAAGTGAGTAAGAGAGCGGACGGACATTACGAATTTGGACAATTCATGGGCCATAACTCAGCAGAGACAGGGCTGTCATACTGGTTATCGAACTTGGTCGAGCAATTAAGCCAATACACTCTGTGTACAAGTTTTGTGAAGATTGGATGCAAGCAATTTAAATTAGAGAGCGGACATTACGAATTTGGACAATTCAGGGGCCATAACTCAGCAGAGACAGGGCTGTCATGCTGGTTATCTAACTTGGTCGAGCTATTAAGTCAATAAACTCTGTGTACAAGTTTTGTGAAGCAATTTAAATTAGACAGCGGACAGTACGAATTAGGGCATTTCAAGGGCCATAATGCCGGGCTAACATGGGCATTCCTGCTGATTATCGAACTTGGCCAAGATATTATGCCAACAAACCTTTGTGTGCAAGTTTGGTGAATATTGGATGCAAACTGTTAGAGTTAGAGAGCATCAATGAGGATGCCAAATCCACCGCAGGTGAATGGATAAATGGAACCGTTTCTTAAACTGGAGTATAAAGTGGGTAAAGAGGTAATGAATTCATCTTCAAAATGTCGAATTCGTTTATGATAATCAAGATATATTGTATACTAGAGGACATAGAAAACGCACAACTACATTATATGATTATTAATACATGAACACGAAATACGAAGGATTCCATCAAAGATATATCACATTTTTATTACAAAACACAAACTGAACAACTAACGATATTCCAAAATGTTCAAAACTATGTAAGACATACCTATCCGAAGTGTGCGTTTTCTATGTCCTCTAGTATATAACTTATCATCACTGATGGTCACGGGTTCGAGCCCCGCTCAGGCCGTGTCTCATTTATATGAAAAAGTTGGCAGTTTCTTACGGAGGTTGGTGCACCCAAGTACTGGTTAACCACTAGAGCCTGCCCAGGAAAGGTGTTGTTAAGTAAACTGCCCGCCGGCGATATAGTGCTGGTGAAGGCGTAAAACCCGAAATATATAATATATAGTATATAACTATTTAAGAGGAATCAGGCAGGACTATAATACAGGAGGAACATTTTGGTACACAATAACATGTATTCATTGCATTCCAAGAGTGGAAATGATTGAGAGGAATATTCTACGCGCCGACAAGTTACTGCTACAACAAAAAGGCATACCTCATTCCATTGATGCACATGATTACGAAATATTGATGTTAACCAACTTAGTTGTGCTCATAGACACATCGAATGAGAATTGTATATGGAATTTACTGCATGCGATTGATATACTCACACGAAAATGAAAGTGTGAACTTTTTTAATACACATTTATCTTAGCTGGATTGCGAAACAAGTTCTTATAACTTATATTAATCACTCTCGAGACCTCATTCCTGATGGAATCCATCGCTACGAGACGAGGGAGAGGCAACGTGGAATTTAAATACTTTGCCTAAGGGCACAATCGTAACGGCTTCAGCGGGGCTCGAACTCCGGACCTTTCGCACCTGAAGCATGCCATCCATGGTGCATTGTATATTTCATAATATGTCCCCTACTGTATGTTGTTGATAAAGAACTGTTGGGCAAACCACTATGTTATACTGTAACAAAAGAATATGTTTTCATTTTGAAACGTACTCAATAAAATGATTGGTCATGTAACCATTAAACAGGCAGTCATTAGATCGTACATGCATACAGACAGACGGATCTGTAGTCCAGTGGTTAACACGTTGGACTGGTAATCCAAGGGATCGCAGGTTCGATCCCCCGTCTGACCCTAATAAAATTAAGTCTTTCAGATGTGACGTTAAACCGAGGTCTCGTGTAGGTGCTGTACACCGTGCACGTAAAAGAACCAGAGGAGACTGGAATGGGTCTCTCTCTGTAGCATTGCACTATCCTCCAAACATCTGAAATGACTAATCTCTTCAGGAGGCGTCGCTCATATAGGCACCCGGTAGCGCCGATAAATAAACGCAAAACACACACACACGTACATGCATTCCTTCTACAGAGAAATAATTCCGAACTCCGTAAACAAACACAAACAAACAAACAAACAAACAAACAAACAAACAAACAAACAAACAAAAACAAACAAAAACAAACAAAAAACAAACAAACAAAAACAGCAAGCAGAAAACCAAACTTCACAGAACAGCACTATACTTGTATATTGTCCTTGAGTCCTTGAATACCTCTACGTTTACCAAAACACTTTCCTTTATTTAGTTTGTTTCAATCTTATTTCTCGGGGAAATTAATGTTCGATGTAATTGGAAAAGAGGGAAGACGCCATTTATAAGCCTTCGCTATGACCTTTTCTCTGCAAATAAACAACGTGAAGTATTTTCTTGCTGCACTGTATCTGGGATATATTTTGTGTCTGCTTCATATTGTTTTCATTTATTCAAGTAGTTACTTGCTTTATCGTGCAATATACTCACTCGGTAAATCAGACTATATATATATTAAGCATAATTTCTGTCTGGCGATATTCTGCATATGATCCCAATAAGTAACGAAAACATTTTTTTTATGCATGGCGTTTTGATAATATTTGTTTTTGTGTGTGTCTGGGTTTAAATCCACACGACAGCTTAGGTAATATGGCGATTCTCCAGCTGTTTTTGGCAGTGGACGACCAGAGGAAGTCCACTGGTGCCTCTCTAAGCAGTAAGCAGTATTTCAGACCACGGATGGGTACCCGCGTAGAACCATCGATCTTTCGTAGTCCAGCTGGATATATTCTTCACGTGAATTTATTCGTCACCCCACGATTCCAACTTACAGCGGCGAGGGGTAAAGTGATTTGAAGTCAACGACCATGATCACTCGCGTACTGAGGATGATGCCGATATAGAGCTATTGCATGTAAACTGTCAGATGCCGGGTTCGAGCCTCGCTCAGATCGTGTGTCATTTATATGAACAAGGTGGCACTTTCTTACGGAGGTTGGTGTAACAAGTACTGTTTAACCGCTGGAGCCTGCCCAGGAAAGATGTTGCTAGGTAAACTGCCCGTCGCTCAAATGGGCAACAAGGTAGCGACGTTAGTCTATACAAAGTTATTTTAGCTCGATTGCGAAACAAGTTCTTACAATTTGTATTAATCACTCTCGAGACCTCATTCCTGATGGAATCCATCGCCACGAGTGAGAGAGAAGAGGCAACGTGGAAATTAAATCACTTGCCTAAGGGCACACTCGTAACGGCTCCAGTGGTGCTCGAATTCCGGACATTTTGCACCTCAAGCGTTAACTAAACGTAGATCGCAATCATTGTATAATAAATATAGTTTAAACGTTATCTATATTTATTTTCTAATTGCATGTTAAGAAGCAACTCTATTTGTAAAACCTTTCGCACATTCATGGTTTAGATACGGTGTTGGCATACGATTGCGGAGTCTCACATTCATGGTTTAGATACGGTGTTGGCATACGATAGCGGAGTCTCACATTCATGGTTTAGATACGGTGTTGGCATACGATAGCGGAATCTCACATTCATGGTTTAGATACGGTGTTGGCATACGATTGCGGAGTCTCACATTCATGGTTTAGATACGGTGTTGGCATACGATAGCGGAGTCTCACATTCATGGTTTAGATACGGTGTTGGCATACGATAGCGGAGTCTCACATTCATGGTTTAGATACGGTGTTGGCATACGATAGCGGAGTCTCACATTCATGGTTTAGATACGGTGTTGGAATATGATAGCGGAGTTGTAATATCAACAATTGCAGGCGATGATAAATTAGGCGGCAGTATCCAAATCCTACATAAGACATAGTGCATGTCCTTGAATACTACATAAGCCTGTTTCATAGTCGTCTTCATGCGTCTTCCTCCGTAGTTCTTTCTCAGTAGCAAATCATAATTAAATTACGCTCTTCCTCTTTTCTTGCTCCGATTTGATATTTTATGTTTTTGAACTTTCTTCAAATATTCATCGTTAACCATTTTACATTTTAACTTTCCAAACTATTTACTCACTAATACATGACATAACGCAACGTAACGTTACGTAGCGTAACATAACAAACGTAATATAACGTAACGTAACATGACGCGACGCTACGTAACGCAAAACAACATATAGCGTAACGTAACATATAACGTAGCGCAACATAGCGTAACGCAACGTAATATAACATATTATTGCATATGTTACTATAAATAGTAACAAATTTAATGGTAGAAAAGCAAAATATCTGGTCGACGCGGGCAATATATTTCGATTTTCGGCTCTGCCGGGCCAATATCGAATATTGGCCCGGCACGCGCCGAGAACGAATCACGAGCACGTGTCACAGGTAGCAACAACATAGTAACTACATTGTGTAAACATGGCCGCCGAAGCAACACTAAAGTCGTTGTCTGACAGATTGTTGTCTCTTGACGGTAAAATGGCTGAGCGAAATAAGCAAATAACGGCAGAAGAAACATACGGCTATGTATGCAATAAAGAAGTTATTAAACGGCTGCGGTGGGCCATTTGTGGATATTGGCGCACCTATCCGATATTGGCCCTACGGCCCGGGTGCGCCAATATCCATAAATGGCCCACCTCCGCGGTTTAATAACTTCTAAACATAGCATACAGTGTATTGGCATTAAATAGCATACGCACATTTGTAGCCACCAATGATGATCGATACAGTTTACTGAGAAGTTTCAATATCTCAGATAAACAATTAGTTTATACAAATTTATTTGAGCTCGATTGCGAAACAAGTTATTTCAACTTATATAAATCACTCTCGAGACCTCATTCCTGATGGAAACCATCGCCACGAGGGAGAGAGAAGAGGCAACGTGGAATTTAAATGCCTTGCCTAAGTATCACCGACAATCGTAACGGCTCCAGCAATCCAGCATATACCTTGAATATATTTCACGTATTTTCATTGTTAAATATATAATTCTCCTGCCTATTGTATATCAACCATTTGATAGGGAGAAGAAGTATATACGTTTTATTTCATTCTAATCCATTTCAATCTAATGGATTAATATTTTCAATGTGTTCATTTCCTGATTACATGTGACAGTACTGAAATAAATAATGCTTAAACTAAATCATACTGCATGCTGATATAACTTTGAATATATTTTAATATAAAATTGCTGATTTCATCAACGCGATATTCTCGTATACAGTACAATTTATGTGTTTCTGAATATTTCAATTTGGAATCTATGATCCATATATGTTGTTAGCTTCAGTTTCAATCGAGAGGAAATAGAAATAGAAGCAATTCGATGCAGTTGATTGATGAATTATTAATGACAATGGTTCCAAACAAGATGAAATAAATGGCAATATCCAGAAGCTACCTAGATTTTATAATTATACTGCAGTTATTACTGATTTACGTTTTTGCATACTTTTTTTTTGAAATGCATCATCTTCTATTTTAACAGTATTAGCGGCCTCTGTGGCATAGCGAGTATGGTCGTTGGCTACCAATCGCTTGCCCCTCATCACTGTAGGTTAGCTGTCCGATTAGCTCGGTGTTTAGGATCGTTGGCTACCAATCGCTTGCCCCTCATCACTGTAGGTTAGCTGTCCGATTAGCTCGGTGATTAGGATCGTTGGCTACCAATCGCTTGCCCCTCATCACTGTAGGTTAGCTGTCTGATTAGCTCGGTGGGTAGCACACTCGCTTCTCACCAATGCAACCCGGGTTCGATACTCGGACCGGGGAATTATGTGAGCTTGTACGGTGGTCGCCAGATCGGACACGTGTGTTTTCTTCGGGTATTCCGGTTTCCTCACACACGAACGGCCACATTTACGCTTTCATCCGCGCCAACGAGATTGATTAATATAAGTTGTTAGAACTTGCTTCGTAATCGTTGTAAAATAAATAATGTTTTAACTGTAGGTTCGAATCCACCAAGGATGTCGACTTGTTTCAATCGAGAGAGCTATCCAGCTGGCTTGAGGAATATCTTTGGTTCAACCTGGGTACTAGCCCGTGTCAGAAGGAATTCTAGTAGATATCGGCATGTGAGGTGTTCATCCACCACTATAGGGTGGAACTGTTAGTTCAATCTCATGTTATTGTATATGTATACATAAACACTATCACAAGAGCCCTCAGGAATATTTTGAGGGCCCCAAGGAAGATTTTGAAAGCCCTAAGGAAGATTTTGAGGGCCCTAAGGAAGATTTTGAGAACCCTAATGAAGCTTTTTTGAGAGCCCTAAGGAATATTTTGAGGGCCCTAAGGACGAGTTCGAGGGCTCTAAGGAAGATTTGAGGGCCATAAGGAAGATTTTGAGAGCACTAAGGAAGATTATGAGAGCCCTAAGGAGGATTTTGAGAGCCATAAGGAAGAATTTGAGGGTCTTAGTGTATATGTATACATAAACACTATCATAAGAGCCCTAAGTAAGTTGTTGAGGACTCTAAGGAAGATTTTGAGAGCCCTAAGGAAGAATTTGAGGGCCCTAAGGACGAGTTTGAGGGCCCTAAGGGAGATTTTGAGGGGCCTAAGGAAGATTAGGTCAGAACTAATTAGGTCACCCTCTATAGATAAAGACATATCTACAATTATACAAGTATTACATACATACACAAATGTGTTGGAGTTATAGCAACATTATATTCGGTCCTCCAGACACTGGAGAGTCGCTATATGTCATTAGCTGTTTATCCGAATCTAAATACAAAAAACAAATAAAACATATGAAATTATCACAAACCTTTCTTCAGTCAATTATCACATAAATAGCCGAGTACAGACACAGTGTGTGGTGACTCCTACTGAGCAACATAATAGGTGTAATATATCCAAACGCTTACCTTAAATGGATAATCATTACGCATGTGTGTTTTACGTTTAATTATCGTCGCTACCGGTTGCCCATATGAGCGACGCCTCCTGAAGAGATTAGTCATTTTAGATGTTTGGAGGATAGAGTAATGATACATACAGAGACCCATTCCAGAGTCTCTTCTGGTTCTCTTACGTACACGGTGTACAGCACCGACACGAGACCTGGGTTTAAAGTCCAATCTGAAAGACTGTTAATTTTATTAGGGTCAGGCGGGGGAACGAACCTGCGATCCCTGGATTAACTGTCCAGCGTGTTACCACTGGATTATAGATCCGGCATTAAGCATACGTTATGCAATTCAATTTAATATGAGTGATGCCTGTAGAGATATTACTGTGATTATGTCATGGCTGTTTGCGATCCTTCAACGAAGCATTTCGTAAAACATTTAATTTGGTGCCAATAAGCCGGCATTTGGGCATTTTTTATCTGTTTATTCCACAGTTTGTATCATCAATTTATAGCAACATTTAGTCATTTATCGTCAAGTCTGCCAATAACACACCCAATAATACAATCCCGTTTTATTATATCACTGCAATATCAATGGCTTTCTGTGTTTCAGCAAATTGGGCAAAGCTCTTCACGTGAAGTTTGAAAAATCCAATTTGAATATAACGCAATCTAATGTTCCACTAGCGGCCAACTCCATTATTTGCACTAGTGTACAACACCACTATACTCAGGAATAATTGATGCATAAGGCTACTCTGTGTACGATGTGCGTGCAATGTTGATTGTACCACTATTGTAGACGCATTGCATATGAGCTATAGTTATGCATATGAATTAATTTGATTGATAACCCAACCCACTGTATACATTGTTATTCGTTAGTTTTGAGTCCGCCTCCGTGGTCGAGTTGTTAAGATCGTTGACTTGCATACCATGGTAAACTATCACTGATGGTATCGGGTTCGAGCTCCGCTTAGGCCGTTTCTATTTATGTGAACAAGTTGGCAGTTTCTTACGGAGGTTGGTGCACCAAGTACTGGTTAACCCCTGGAGTCTGCCCAGGAAAGGTGTTTTAGCTAAACTGCCCGCCGGCGATATAGCCAATAATAGTGCTGATGAAGGCGTAAAACCCGAACAAACAAACAAATCAAGTGTTGAAGTGTGTTCCTCATAGGTTTACATTCGGCCGCTTGTCTATGGCTCCACTCACAGACAATAGTGCTTTAATTTCTACACTCTACTATTGACTAGTCATGGGACTCGGTTTGCCTCGGATCGAATGACATGATAAATCGAGCCAATCAACACGCTTTTGAGCACGAGAATCGTCACTTGCGTGTCATGGTACTCCGAGCGATGTAAGCATTGCTACTGCATAGAATTGTAAAACGTCAACAAAAAGGAGAAACTATCGCGGAATTGAAGCTGTTTAGAACTTTATGGGTAATAAAACAACTACTCCATTGCCGTTCAGGGAACATCTGTTAACAGTCACTGTTCCCTGAATAGCAATGATATAGTTGAACATAATACGAATGAACGACACTTCATAATGGGGCTGATACGGCAACACGTGTGTAATGTTTGAAATCACATAGCTGAGCTCAGTTGTCAAATAACGCAGCACACAGCTGAATTGTTCATTGCAAGAATGCGGTTAGTTTATACACATTTATTTTAGCTCGATTGCGAAACAAGTTCTTTCAACTTATATTAATCAATCTCGAGACCTCATTCCTGATGGAATCCATCGCCATGAAGGAGAGAGAAGAGGCAATGCGGAATTTAAATGCCTTGCCTAAGGGCACAATCGTAACGGCTCCAACGGGGCTCGAACTCCGGACCTTTCGCACCTGAAGCGAACGCGCATCTACTGCAACATGCAGTTGTTGCTATGTTGTTAAATACACAGTGTATTGTACTATGCTGCACATTTACTGTGACTTGATTGATCATCTGTTTGTTGATTTGTAATGGAATCGTACTAACATACATTTTTTATTATTATATGGACGTTCCCAGGTGCCCCTCTGTCATTGTTTCAGGCGATGATGGGCATCTGGTTACAGAGACTATACGGTTCATAAATATGGTTCCATAGTTTACACATACCGTCTCCGTGGCCTAGTGTTAAGGCGACCGCCTACGATAGATCGAAAGTTCGAAATTCTTCAGGAGTTCATATTTATATGGTCGGTTGATGAGCCGTCAGATAGTCAAAAATGGTTACCGATTGCCCATCAGCCTGGCGCCTGGCCTACAAGGATAGGATTTGGGTACTGAAGTACTGATGTTCATATAAAAAAGGTGTATCATAAGTCGGTAATGGCTGGCCCTTTCAAACTGGGTGACACTATAATAAACAAACACGGATATTTATTCTATAAAATGAATGCAATTACAAAGTACAAATGTAAATGATTACCGCATCACGTTGGGAGCAAATAACGCCAAATACGTCAATGGCGCTGCGAAACGCAGTAACCGTTCGTTACGCAATGAGTCATAGCTTGTTGTACAGTAGACACAGACAGACTAGGTATATGTGGAATTCGTTACACCATGTGTTGTACAGTAGACGCAGACAAACTAGGTATATATGGAATTCGTTACGCCATGAGTTGTACAGTAGACACAGACACACTAGGTATATATGGAATTCGTTACAGACACAGACACACTAGGTATATATGGAATTCGTTACAGACACAGACACACTAGGTATATATGGAATTCGTTACGCCATGAGTCATAGCTTGTTGTACAGTAGACACAGACAAACTAGGTATATATGGAATTCGTTACGCCATGAGTCATAGCTTGTTGTACAGTAGACACAGACAAACTAGGTATATATGGAATTCGTTACGTCATGTGTTGTACAGTAGACGCAGACAAACTAGGTATATATGGAATTCGTTACGCCATGAGTCATAGCTTGTTGTACAGTAGTTACAGACAAACTAGGTATATATGGAATTCGTTACGCCATGTGTTGTACAGTAGACGCAGACAAACTAGGTATATATGGAATTCGGTACGTCATGTGTTGTACAGTAGACACAGACATACTAGGTATATATGGAATTCGGTACGCCATGTGTTGTACAGTAGACGCAGACAAACTAGGTATATATGGAATTCGGTACGCCATGTGTTGTACAGTAGACACAGACATACTAGGTATATATGGAATTCGGTACGCCATGTGTTGTACAGTAGACACAGACAGACTAGGTATATATGGAATTCGGTACGCCATGTGTTGTACAGTAGACACAGACAGACTAGGTATATATGGAATTCGGTACGCCATGTGTTGTACAGTAGACACATACAGACTAGGTATATATGGAATTCGGTACGCCATGTGTTGTACAGTAGACACAGACAAACTAGGTATATATGGAATTCACTTTCGTTATGATAATCATGATTACACAGACAGTCAGTGTAAGTCAGGTGTAAATTATGTTTGTCATTGGTAGATCAAGAACATATACATTAAAACGTCCATATTCGGGGGGGGGGGTCCGATAATCTCAGATAGATATATAGATAGTTTAGTTTAAACATATTTTATTTCCCAATATAATACATATTGAACAATGCATACACCACGCATAATCAGAATACAGAAACAGGATTAGAATGGAAGACAGAGTCTTATATAATTCTTCTCCTCTGCAAAGATTGTATGTATTTCGTTTATAAATTCATAATGATCTTGTTGCTATTCCCATTGAAAATTACCTAGTTCCTCTCTCCCGTCCTGCTCGCCATTGCCATTCCTTAAGCTATAGGTTAATTACAGCAACCACAGACTACTACAAGTTTTCCTTTTTTCCAAGAACAATCTATCATTGGAACCACCTCCCTCCTGACATTGTCCATCTCCCTACCATAGAGCAATTCAATACGGCAGTTTGCCATATTGAACATGCCAGTCCCTAGTTGTTCTGCGAAGCTGCTTTTAAACTTTTACAACAGCTTATTTTCATTACCTTCTTAAATTATACTTTTAACTACTCATACTTTTAACTTCTTTGCGGTTTTTGACGCGCAACATGTCTACGTCCCCGCGAGGGGTTCGACATTAGCGGAAGATAGATAGATAGATTTCGATTCTGAACTAATCTTGCGTATAGCCATCTTATATGTCTTAACAATAATTATAATAAGTACACAGTTACGCCATGCAATATACGTGTATAATGTTGTACAATGTAACTTAAACAAATCAGGTAATGTTAGCGAAATACAAAACGACATAAGCATATTGAATGACAATCATTATATATATAACTTTCTAGTGTCTACCGATTTCGATAATGAATTATTGTACTATATACTATGTACTATTAAAATAATTAATACGTACTACTATATGGGACCAAGCATGCATACATTCTCTATGTCAATGATACTAGAACGGTCTTTAAATTTGGCTCGTTTTCTAAAGAATGCTTTAAGCCACAGGAACTCCATACTGCATGCTTTGTCTTATTAATTCCACCAAAACACCAACTAGAATGTTCATCCTCTATAGAGTTAATTAGAGAACACAGTAGCAATACGACAGCTTTATGGTTGTATATACGTAAATAGGCAAAAGTGCATCCGCGGTATGTAGTTTAATATAATTCATTTTTCCATGACCGGCGGTGTATTGTTTTTGAGAAATTATGTGACTTGAGACTAGTTGATGTGTAGAAAATATGTGGTATAAGAATTCAGGCCATTGCAAACTGAAGGTTGGTATACTGTATTATTTGGCGGAGGAATACAGTGTGTAAACACATGTGACGTTATTCACAGGTGAGCACTGGCTATTCAATTCATTACTTTTCGGACAAATATGCTGTTTTGCAGTTTGATTTGAATGCCTCTTCACAGTGGATGTGGTATCAGAAGAAATGAAAGATTGAAATTGTAAATGAACAGACTGTATGTTTTTTTACTATGTATTTAATAGGCAATTTATTTGTTGTTTTACAATCTTATTGATCACTTGTTTATTTGGATATAATAGTATGTATATGTTATGACAATGTACTTATGAATAAACTGATGTTCTGTTCTGTATCTCTATAATAGTATATCAATAGGAGGACTTTTGGGGGAGTTTAACATTGTGAAACTTGTAATATGTTGTACATATAAAAACAACTTGAGATAAACAGTCAGTGCTACTTTTGAACAACCCTCGTATAAAACAAACGTGAAATAAAAATACAATCTCTTTAATGTGTTATTTCAATGAGTAATGCTGTGAAATAGTTTCCCAATGGCAATCCAATTATAACTCTACCAATTGAATAAGACCACATAATGTAATTTCTTTCTGAAACAATCGTATTCCGCCATCGAAGGCACATTTCCAGACACATATTCGGGCTAATCGACATGTAGGGCAAGAATTCGTTCATACACAATTAGTGACCAGGGTACCAGTATATGATCAAAACTAATGATCGGTATCCAGGGAGGCATTCCCTATATCGTTGGCAAGAATGAAGAGATTTAGACCTAGTCGTAATCCTTCCGCGCTGTCATGATATGGAACGCCATTGATGCATGCTGATAGTATATGTCAATTGGTTAAGTACACATGTCAGTCGGTTATGTGCATTGGTGGTTTTGTTATGAACATATATCAGTTGGTTATGTGTATTGGTTATTTGGTTATGTACACATGTCAGTTGATTATGTGTATTGGTTATTTGGTTATGTACACATGTCAGTTGGTTTAAACATATTTATTCGATAATAATGTACATTACATATACATTGTATACAAAACGAAAATGGATTAAATCGGAAGCTTAAAGTTGGTTATGTGTATTGGTTATTTGGTTATGTACGTATGTCAGTTGGTTATGTGTATTGGTTATTTGGTTATGTACACATGTCAGTTGGTTATGTGCATTGGTTATTTGGTTAAATACACATGTCAGTTGGTTATGTGTATTGGTTACTTGGCTATGTACACATGCCAGTTGGCTATGTGCATTGGTTACTTGGCTATGTACACATGCCAGTTGGCTATGTGCATTGGTTACTTGGCTATGTACACATGCCAGTTGGCTATGTGCATTGGTTACTTGGCTATGTACACATGTCAGTTGGCTATGTGCATTGGTTACTTGGCTATGTACACATGTCAGTCGGTTATGTGCATCAGTTACTTGGCTATGTACACATGTCAGTTGGCTATGTGCATTGGTTACTTGGCTATGTACACATGTCAGTTGGCTATGTGCATTGGTTAATTGGCTATGTACACATGTCAGTCGGTTATGTGCATTGGTTACTTGGCTATGTGCACATGTCAGTTGGTTATGTGCATTGGTTACTTGGCTATGTACACATGTCAGTCGGTTATGTGCATTGGTGGTTTTGTTATGAACACATGTCAGTCGGTTATGTGCATTGGTTACTTGGCTATGTACACATGTCAATTGGTTATGTGCATTGGTTATTTGGCTATGTACACATGTCAGTTGGTTATGTGCATTGGTTATTTGGCTATGTACACATGTCAGTCGGTTATGTGCATTTGTTATTTGGCTATGTACACATGTCAGTCGGTTATGTGTATTGGTTATTTGGCTATGTACACATGTCAGTCGGTTATGTGTATTGGTTATTTGGCTATGTACACATGTCAGTTGGTTATGTGTATTGGTTACTTGGTTATGTACATATGTCAGTCGGTTATGTGCATTGGTTACTTGGTGGTTTTGTTATGTACACATGCCAGTTGGTTATGTGTATTGGTTATTTGGTTATGTACATTAATCAGTTGGTTATGTGCATTGGTTACTTGGTGCGTATATTGAAATCATTTGTGTGTGTGTGTGTGCGTGCGTGCGTGTGTGCGTGCGTGTGTGCGTGCGTGCGTGCGTGCGTGCGTGCGTGCGTGCGTGCGTGCGTGCGTGCGTGCGTGCGTGCGTGCGTGCGTGCGTGTGTGTGTGTGTTTGTATTGGGGGTATAAGTTAGTCTATACAAATTTATGTTAGCTCGATTGCGAAATAAGTTCTTACAACTTATATTGATCACTCTCGAGATCTCATTCCTGATGGAATACAGCGTGAATTTATTATGCCTTGGGTATAAGTTGCATCGACCGCTTACGTCATATGACGACTCCTCAACAGTACGTCGGGCACAGTCTGACACCCGGGTAGAACAGCCGATCTTCCACAATCCAGCTGGAGAGCTTCATCGCTTGAACGCATTCAGTGGGATACTGAAGTCAGTATAATTATACACGTATAATAATGCGTATACGCAGGAATGTACGAATACACGGGTTCGAGCTAGAGGTGTACAATATATTGACGAATACACGGACGCCGAGTGGAGCACAATGCCTTGAAAATAACACACTTGCCCGTCCATCTGCATCCGTCTTCATGCGTGTACTCGTTGGAACAATGCTGCAGGCAATTACGCATAGAGGATTGGAGATGGGTAAAATGTAAGTTTACAGCCACACTCTTAAACAATATAACCTTCCCCAAGTACATCGCAATAATGATTTTAAG
Source organism: Archivesica marissinica (assembly GCA_014843695.1). Classification (NCBI taxonomy): domain Eukaryota; kingdom Metazoa; phylum Mollusca; class Bivalvia; order Venerida; family Vesicomyidae; genus Archivesica; species Archivesica marissinica. Next base: position 87,236,066 of record CM026391.1, read on the forward strand.
ACCTCGTTTTCAAAAACATTGTATGCAATTGTTGTTCCGGTATCTGCAGCCAGACGAATGTAATTTTTGTGTTTGTAATGATATGTTATTTATGGATTTCTCTTTTGTCGGCCGACTATTATCTGAATATCTGAGCTGTCCATGCGTATCTCTGTTAGACTATACACTGTATTAAATCGCTATTTTTGCTAATTATTTTCAGGAACCTAACTGTCAATCACAAAGGCCCTGGTTTGTTTTCCATAGGTCACAGTGCAACACTTGAGACAGATTTAAGATTGAGACATGTTTTGCTTTTTTATTTAAGTTTATTTAACGTCGCCACTGGCAGTTTACCTAACAACACCTTTCCCGAGCAGGTTAATCAGTACTTAGTACACCAACCTCCGTAAGAAACTGCCAACCTGTTCATATAAAGAGACACGGTTTGAGTGGGGCTCGAACCAGTGACCATCATTGATAATAGGTTACAGTGGTATACACGTCAGCGATCTTAATCTCTCGACCACGGAGCCGGACTTAGAGAGACATTTCTTAAAAACCCAATGACCCAAATGCCTGATTTGCTATTTTTAAAACATGAAACACTAAGTATAAAATCACAATATATTTATAGCAACAAGTCGGCCATCTTGGATCTAGCAAATCAGCCGAAATGTGTGACTCAATATCATAGTGATACATGATTAATTCCATGTATATTTGTGAAACAATTTAGTCACAAAATGTTACACACAACATACTAACAATTCCAGTATATTGAACAGCACACATTCTGCAAGCAATACACAGTGGTAACCTAAACTAGCATGGTGACTGTAATAAAGAAGCGATTTAGTCACAATCTCAATGCAATATGTACTGATACAATAACAATCTGAGCACACAATAAAATTGAGCGTAACATTTTCGCTACACATTTTAGAATTATGGATGTTACGTTACTATCATGGATGAAGAAAATAATCCTTCACACATTGTACTAATTTACCCAATATTTCGCACATTTTTATACCAAATGTGCCTATTTATATTTCTAAAATGATATAAATGTTATCTCTAAAGCAAGTGCACAGCCCCGCTCAGACCGTGTCTTATTTATATGAAAAAGTTGTCAGTTTATTACGGAGGTTGGTGCACCAAGTACTGGTTAACCGCTGAAGCCTGTCCATGAATGTGTTGTTAGGTAAACTACCCGTCGCTCAAATGGGAAACCGGTAGCGACGTTAAAAAAACATAAAGTTTAAAAAAAAGTGCACAGTTTCTTTTTGTTTTGGTGTTAATATAGATATATCAAACGCATAGAATAATATAGAAAAAAGAGGTCAGTTTGGATAGAATGTTTGATTATCCGCACCTGGATGTTCTCCCGAATGTGCCAATCATATTCTGTAATAATAATTGATATTCCTAATCTATTTATAGTAACAAGTCGACATCTTTGATGCGATGAATTTTTTGTCGTTTATGAATGTGATCCCCAATGTCCGGAAAACATAATGATACGTTTCAAGTAACACTAATTCGTTAAACGATGTGTCTACATATGTCGCAGCCGACGCTGATGCCTGGAACAATGCAATTTCCTGGCAAACGTTCGTTAATCCGGGCTATAAAGGTTAACTTTCTATATGTGTCTTCTTATTATAATGGCATGTCTATACATGGACTTCAAAAGGCTACTCCGGTTTCTCCCCACACCAATGACCACATATTCGCTTTCATCCATGCAAATGAGAGTGATTAATATAAGTTGTTAAAACTTGCTTCGCAGTCGTTGTAAGATAAATAAAGTTTAAAAGAAAGGGCAGCTTCTACAAAAGGTGTGTTATCTAATTCTTTTTTAGCGTACTACGAACATTCTCTGCGTTTATAATTTAAATGTTCTTATCACTTGATATTTACTACACATATATATTGTGCCGTACACAATATGTAAGTTCAGCAAGGAAGCGCTGTTCATGTTCAGATGCAACGGACTATGTCGATCACAATATGCTCGCAGTTAGGAATTGATTATTTTTGCATTTGGAATTCAGTATCGACCAGTAGACGCTATTACCTTCCTGTGGAAAACAATGCTGCCTTAATGATTGCAATCACATGCCACGAGCATTCAATGTCTCAAGATTTCCTATGAGGCTATAACAACTTCCGTATGGCACTTATGGGAAATCATTGGCAAAATGCATGCTGATACTTAAAACATATAAATCTGCCACTAAAAATGAAACCATGTGGATCGAGTGCGTTTGTTGTTTTTATTCTAGAACCATATCATTTATGTGTGTGTCAATTTGATGTTTTCATTATGTTGAGGCACAGTAAGTATATGTTCGTGTAGCTATGACGTCATATATGCACGTGTACACAAATAATATTTCAAGTATTCAAATGTGCCATTCATTTTCCCTTACAGCTTCAATTAGTATGTTACGTTATTTACTTTTAAATCTAGAGTTTTCTAGCAAATCGCAAAACCATAAAGCGTTCACTCGTATGAACATATACTGACACCAATAAGAAACTGTGCACTTGCCTTAGTGGTAACATTTATATCCTTTTAGAAAACAATATAGGGACATTTGGTATCAAAATGTGCGAATTATTCGGTAAATTAGTGCAACATGTGTGAACTAGTCGGTAAATTAGTGCAACATGTGCGAACTAGTCGGTAAATTAGTGCAACATGTGCGACTATTCGGTAAATTAGTGCAACATGTGTGAACTATACGGTAAAGTAGTGCAACATGTGCGAACTATTCGGTAAATTAGTGCAACGTGTGCGAACCATTCGGTAAATTAGTGCAACATGTGCGAACTAGTCGGTAAATTAGTGCAACATGTGCGAACTATTAGGTAAATTAGTGCAACATGTGTGAACTATTCGGTAAATGAGTGCAACATGTGTGAACTAGTCAGTAAATTAGTGCAACATGTGCGAACTATTCGGTAAATTAGTGCAACATGTGCGAACTAGTCGGTAAATTAGTGCAACATGTGTGAACTAGTCAGTAAATTAGTGCAACATGTGCGAACTATTCGGTAAATTAGTGCAACATGTGCGAACTAGTCGGTAAATTAGTGCAACATGTGTGAACTATTCGGTAAATGAGTGCAACATGTGTGAACTATTCGGTAAATTAGTGCAACATGTGCGAACTATTCGGTAAATTAGTGCAACATGTGTGAACTATTCGGTAAATTAGTGCAACATGTGCGAACTAGTCGGTAAATTAGTGCAACATGTGCGAACTATTCGGTAAATTAGTGCAACATGTGTGAACTATTCGGTAAATTAGTGCAACATGTGCGAACTAGTCGGTAAATTAGTGCAACATGTGCGAACTATTCGGTAAATTAGTGCAACATGTGTGAACTATGGTTTCGGTAAATTGTGCAACATGTGGAACTATCGGTAAATTAGTGCAACATGTGCGAACTATCGGTAAATTAGTGCAACATGTGGAACTATTCGGTAAATTAGTGCAACATGTGTGAACTATTCGGTAAATTAGTGCAACATGTGCGAACTAGTCGGTAAATTAGTGCAACATGTGCGAACTATTCGGTAAATTAGTGCAACATGTGCGAACTATTCGGTAAATTAGTGCAACATGTGCGAACTATTCGGTAAATTAGTGCAACATGTGCGAACTATTCGGTAAATTAGTGCAACATGTGCGAACTATTCGGTAAATTAGTGCAACATGTGCGAACTATTCGGTAAATTAGTGCAACATGTGCGAACTAGTCGGTAAATTAGTGCAACATGTGCGAACTATTCGGTAAATTAGTGCAACATGTGCGAACTATTCGGTAAATTAGTGCAACATGTGCGAACTATTCGGTAAATTAGTGCAACATGTGCGAACTAGTCGGTAAATTAGTGCAACATGTGCGAACTATTCGGTAAATTAGTGCAACATGTGCGAACTATTCGGTAAATTAGTGCAACATGTGCGAACTATTCGGTAAATTAGTGCAACATGTGCGAACTAGTCGGTAAATTAGTGCAACATGTGCGAACTATTCGGTAAATTAGTGCAACATGTGCGAACTATTCGGTAAATTAGTGCAACATGTGCGAACTAGTCGGTAAATTAGTGCAACGTGTGAATTATTATTTTCTTCACTCATGATAATACAATCCATAATTCTAAAATTTGTAGCGAAAAGGTAACGCTCAATATAAAAGTGCACCGTTATTTTGTGGTATCAGTATACTATCAAGTCAGTATTGTTTGACTTTCTCTAACAACCGCACTATTTAATATAAGTCAAACCTGTGTAGGTCACATCTATGAAGCAGCCAACCCGTATTAAGCAGCCCGTTTCCAGATTCCCAATATGTTGGGACCTCTATTAAGTAGCTATCTGTGCTAAGCAGAGACTTGCTGTAATTGCATGTGCTGGATGCTTATGACACGGTTGACTGTACATCACCTTATTTGCTACAATACTTCTTATTTATATAAACAATATAGTGTGTAAATTGGTTTATTGATGTGAAGTGTGGTCCGCTGTGTGTCGTGTGCTTGTCACCCTCCGCTTTCAGCCTCCACCACTGGATAGCCTAGTTCTAGGCGAAAAGGAAGCAGAGTGCGTAAGTCTTCCCTGCCGGTACATAGCCTCTCTGTAGACAAGCCCTTTGTAGTGCCTCCCAGTGGCGACGCACGGATACTGAGCACCTTACGGCCTCAGGCTGAACTGCAATGGTCTCGGAGGTAGTCTGCCCCCAGACATGCGGCATGCCAGGCCCACCGGTGTGTGGACACGCCCTGGTGCCCATGAACAGACTCCCAGTTATGGGCCAAATAGCTCCAGTTATGGATCAAATAGTCCCAGCTATGGGTCAAATAGTCTCACTGCCTTGTGAGTGCTAGGGATAGTGCAAGGCTAAGGGAACACACCTGACAGAAATATCGGAGTGGAGCCCCGAAGGCGGGATGAAGCGTCAACCTGACCATCTTTCCGGCAACTCCTGCAACCAAACTGGTGCCAGACGTACTGCTTTGCTTTCCTCTGGACCACACCAACAAGGTCGAGAGGGGGGTCTTGGCGCATGGGCAACCCAGGACTTCCATAGAACAGCCCAAGCATATTGCGCAAATGGAGAGGTCACTCCAACACAACACGGGAGACAACAGTTTACGGGTTATAAGTCCAATCTCAATTGGCGTAGAGATAGACGCCACGGGCTGTCTCCGTCGGTGGGAGGAGCCATCGCAGCTCCACTGATCAGCTACCGCCCGCCTCAAGCTGGGCAGCCCCCAGCCAATTAGGTGTTGATCCGCCACAGTCTGCCTGCTTCGTTGGGTGCAAGGGGCTTATGGTGCTAGCACCTGACAAGCTGACTGTAAAACTTAGGCACCAAGCAACACACGCAAAAACCAAACGAAGTCTCCAGCACTTCGCATAGCAAGCTGGAACGTTAGAACGATGATGCCAGGCTTCTCGGACGATTTACAACTGATTGACGACAAGCGTAAAATAGCCGTCATAGATGCTGAACTCTCCCGGCTAAATGTTGACATTGCCGCCCTACAAGAGACAAGACTGCCAGACGACGACTCATTACAAGAGAAAGAGTACACTTTCTTCTGGAAAGGCAAGGGACTAGATGAAAGGCGCGAGTATGGCGTTGGATTTGCAGTAAAGTCATCCCTTCTACCAATGATAGAACCACCCACTGCTGGCACGGAACGGATGTTAAGTCTTCGCCTGAACTGTAGCACAGGCCCAGTACACTTTCTGGCTGCCTATGCCCCAACACTCAGCTCTAGCCCTGATGCGAAAGACATATTTTACAATGAGATTGACAGGATTATTGGACAACTGCCTCGTACAGAAGACCTATACTTGCTTGGTGACTTCAATGTCAGAGTTGGAACGAACCATGACGTCTGGCCCACATACATTGGCCACCATGGAACTGGGAAAATGAACGAAAACGGCCAGAGACTACTGGAACTATGCTGTGCCAGGAACCTGTGCATAACGAACACATATTTTCCAAACAAGCACAAACACAGAGTCTCATGGATGCACCCCAGATCACACCAGTGGCACCAACTAGACGTTATCATCACTAGAAGAAACCGTCTCCAAGCCGTCCACAACACACGCAGTTACCACAGTGCCGACTGTGACACCGACCACTCTCTTGTCATCGCAAATGTGGTACTGCAACCAAGAATGAAATTCCACCAAGCTAAGCCAAAGTGTCTCCCTAAGATCAACACGACCCATATCACCGACACAGACAGGACCAACAAGTTCATGTCCCTCATCGAGGATATCGCCCCAGCCGATGCTGGCATATCTGCAGAAGCTAGATGGAGCCACCTTAGCTCAACCATCCACACATCTGCCATCGATGCCTATGGGAAGAAGGAAAAACGAAATGTTGACTGGTATGAAGCAAATGCACAAGTTCTGGAACCTGTGACAGAAAGTAAAAGGCTGGCCCTCGTCAACTGGAAGAAAGCGCCAACCCAGCAAAACTTGGAATCACTCAGGAAATCCAGGAGTGAATGCCAGAAGACAGCCAGGAAATGTGCCAACGACTATTGGCTCCAGCTATGCTCCACCATAGAGCATGCTTCCTCCTCCGGCAACATAAAGTCCAAGTACGAAGGCACCAAACAGGCCACTGGTCCCAATGTGAAGAAAACGGCTCCACTCAAAACCAAGTGAGGCGAGGTAATCACCGACCGAAGCAAGCAGATGGAGAGATGGGTAGAGCATTACCTTGAACTGTACTCCACAGAGAACACAGTCCCGACACTTCCTATACTTGAGGAGCTCGACAGCGAGCCAACCATGGCTGAACTTGAAAAAGCCATCAAAGCCCTCACCAGCAGAAAAGAGGCAGGAACTGATGCCATACCCCCTGAGCTGATTAAACAAGGGAAGCCAGCTCTACTACCACTTCTCCATGAACTTCTCTGTCTATGCTGGAAGGAAGGTGAAGTGCCACAAGACATCCGCGATGCAAAGATAGTCACACTCTTCAAGAATAAGGGTGACAGAAGCGACTGCAACAACTATCGCAGCATATCCCTACTCAGCATTGTTGGCAAAGTATTTTCTCGGGTTATTCTCGCAAGACTGCAGGTGGTAGCAGAGCGCATATACCCAGAATCCCAGTGTGGTTTCCGATCTGGCCGATCCACCGTTGACATGATCTTTACAGTGAGGCAACTCCAGGAAAAGTGTAGGGAGCAACAACAACCACTGTACCTCGCATTCGTGGACCTAACAAAGGCATTCGACCTGGTCAGTCGCTGTAGACTTTTCAAACTGCTACACAAGATTGGCTGTCCACCAAAATTGCTAAGCATGATCACGTCGTTCCACAAAGACATGAAGAGCACCGTCAGCTTCGACGGCGACATTTCCAAGCCTTTTCCCATCCTCAGCGGAGTCAAGCAAGGCTGCGTCCTCGCACCGACGCTCTTCGGCATCCTCCTCTCACTCCTCTTGACATATGCCTTCCAGTCCTCCTCTGACGGTGTCAACATCCACACCCGACACGATGGCAAGCTATACAACTTGGCCCGCTTGCGTGCCAAAACCAAAACAACTCGTGTCCTACTCAGGGAGATGCTGTTCGCTGACGATGCAGCCCTCGCAAGCCACACACACGATGGCCTCCAGCGCCTCATGGATCAGTTCTCCAATGCATGCCGTGAGTTCGCCCTAACCATCAGCATAAAGAAAACAGAGGTCATGACCCAGGACGTTGCAGATCCAGCTCCCATAGCCATTAACGGCTCTACACTCGCCATGGTCGACAACTTCAGATATCTAGGATCACTGATATCCAACAACCTGTCCATCGATGCTGAGATCAATGCACGCATTGGGAAAGCAGCCACCGTCATGTCAAAACTCACCAAGAGAGTCTGGGAGAACAGAAACCTAACGCTGAACACCAAGTTGAAGGTCTACCAGGCCTGCATACTCAGCACGCTCCTCTACGGCAGTGAGTCATGGACGACATATGCCAGACAAGAGACAAAGCTGAACTCATACCATATGAGGTGCCTTCGCAGGATCTTGGGAATCACTTGGGAAGATAGGGTCACCAATACAGAGGTCATCAGCAGAGCGAGTTCAACAACCATCAATGCAATGCTCAGTGAACGCAGCCTGCGCTGGCTAGGTCATGTCCGACGCATGGATAAAGGACGCATCCCCAAAGATCTACTATACGGTCAACTTGAACAAGGATCACGTCCAACTGGTCGCCCCACCTAAGATACAGGGACGCTTGTAAGAGGGACCTGCGTTAAGCGCAAATCAACATAGAGTCTTGGGAGGACACAGCATCAAACCGGTCATCATGGAGACACGTTGTGAAAGCTGGGGTCAGACGAGCCGAGGCTGAGCGAACTACGCTTCGTGAGCAGAAACGACAGAAGGCATCAACCAAACTGGATGACTCGATCTTCACCTGCGATTACTGCAACAGAGACTGCCACTCAAGAATATGCCTACTCAGTCACCGCAGAAGATGTTCCTCAACAAGAGCGCAATCCATCGTCTCATAAGACGGACGGAGGCTGATGAAATATAGTATCACTTATATGCATACAATTAATCATTTTATTTTCACAGAAATAATTGTGTCTCATTAGTTTCCGTTCTTTATTATAAAGAGTCTACATATTGATTTTGGAATTATAGCCAAGCAAGCTGACTTTACCCATGATGCATCGGCAGAGGAAACATCTCAATACGAAAGCCTACATTGTTGTCCTACCGGCATAGTCTACAGGAGATGTATCTATCTATTTATCAAACAGAATTGCTTAATTATTAACCACCGTGACCAGAACTGTTTGACTAATTACAAGGAAACTAATAAAGGGACCAAAGTAAACGTAGGTTCCCATTGAAATTACCTAGTTCCCCTATCCCGTCCTGTTCGCCATTGCCATTCCTTAACCTATAGGTTAATCACAGCAACTACAGACTACTACACGTTTTCCTTTTTTCCAAGAACAATCTACCATTGGAACCATCTCCCTCCTGACATTGTCCATCTCCCTACCATAGAGCAATTCAATACTGCAGTTTGCCATATTGATCATGCCAGTTCCTTGTTGTTCTGTGCAGCTGGTTTTAAATTTTTACCAAAACTTATTTTCATTACTTTCTTAAATTATACTTTTAACTGCTCATACTTTTAACTTCTGTGCGGTTTTTGACACACAACATGTCTACGTCCCCGCGAGGGGTTCGACATTAGCGGAAGATAGATAGATAGCTAGATAGTTAAAGCTATGTGCGTTTATGGCAGTCGTATGCAATTCCAAGCAGAGATACCGCTCTGGAGTTTGACAGATACTGTGCAATTGTTTGATGTGGCAAGATAGATCGATGTTGGAATCACCAGGGTGATCATTATTGAAAATCGAACCTGGTAATGGTTGAATGATAGGAACAATAACATACACATAAGAATCACACAGAGGTCAACAGTCAAACCTGTCGTAAGCAGCCAGTCAAGTGAAACTCGGAAAGTGGTTGCTTAACACAGAGGGCAAATGTATAATAAAACAACATATTGGCAATCTGGAAATTGGCTGCTTAATACAGGTTGGCTGTTTAATGGAGGTGACCACTAACACAGGTGTGCCTGTATTGTTATTGACTTCGTGCGTCTGTGTGTCTGTGTGTTAGCAGAATGTCTCCTAAATGTTGTTGATGAATGTTGATGAAACATTCTGGATATATACATACTATCTATCTATCTATCTATCTATCTATCTATCTATCTATCTATCTATCTATCTATCTATCTATCTATCTATCTATCTATCTATCTATCTACATCTATCTATCTATCTATCTATCTATCTATCTAATCTATCTATCTATCTATCTATCTATCTATCTATCTGTCTGTCTGTCTGTCTGTCTGTCTGTCTGTCTGTCTGTCTTCTGTCTGTCTGTCTGTCTTCTTTCTATCTGTCCTGTCTGTCTATCTGTCTTCTGTCTGTCTTCTGTCTGCCTGTCTGCTGCCTCCTTCCTGTCTGTCTGCCTGCTGCTGTCTGTCTGCCTGCCTGTCCTGTCTGTCTGCTGTCTGTCTGTCTGTCTGTCTGTCTGTCTGTCTGTCTGTCTGTCTGTCTGTCTGTCTGTCTGTCTGTCTGTCTGTCTGTCTGTCTGTCTGTCTGTCTGTCTGTCTGTCTGTCTGTTTATCTATCTATCTGTGGGACTCCGGAATGGCCTCTGAACTAATACCATTAAGGACAACTGACTGGAGTATATTATCTAGAAAACTCTTAATCCACCTTAATGTTTGACCTCTGACTCCATAGTCATGCATTTTTAGTAGTACTTTCTCGTGATTGACCTTATCGAAATCCTTATTGAAGTCTAACAGGATGCGATCTACCTGATGCTTATTGTAGACAGAGGTAACCAAGTCATTGACTAGCAGTAATAGTTGGGTCACGCATGACCGTTTGTCTCTAAAACAATGCTGCAAATGGTACAGAACACTGTGGTTAGTGAAGTGATTTACTATCGAGGAGGAAACTATATGTTCTAGTACCTTGCATAGAACACGTGTCAGTGAGATAGGCCTATAGTTGGCGGGCATTTTTGTAAATGGGAGCAACATTTGCTGACTTCCACTGGGCCGGCAGTAATCCTTCGTTGAGGGATTTTTGAAATAATACTTCAAGGATAGGTGAGAGTTCTTTAGACAGGGTTTTAAGTATGATTGGCTTAATTTGGTCAGGACCACTAGCCTTATGGGGGTTCAGGTTATTGAGAAGTTTCTCTATGCCATTTGAACTTACTGTGATCTCATTCATGTTGGCGTGGATTGACCATTCAGGTTTCCATTTGTGTCCTGAATTTTCATTTTACAAATGGAGGTAAGTCTTAGTGGGGATTTGGAGTTGAAGACAGACTGAAACTGTTTGTTCAGTGCTGTGGCTTTAGCAGCTTCTTCATGATGACATTTGTTTTCATGCTTTAGGGGTGGCATTGATTTGGAGTCTTGCTTGGAATGCTTACAGATGGAATAAAGTTTCTTGGTGTTTGGTCTGTAAGGATGGGAGGCATCAGCACTGTTTTTATTTAGGATGTTTTCCAGATATTGGTGATAAGCCTCTTTGACCTTTTTTCGCACTAAATGATAAAGTCAGATTTATTCCAAAATGCGAATAGGTCCATTTAGTTGGAATCCTTTGTTTTTACTGTTGTTCCCTAACCATATGTTGCGGTATGATACATGAGATTTCATCAAAATCGTATTAATTAACTGATAGCATTGTTTTACAAATAAGTACCCATTACATATACTGTAGGAGATCTGTCGAGATATAGTAATTTAATAATCATATAAAGCGATAGTGGACTACATTGCTCGAATGTTGTGCAAAGGAAACAACGATACAAATAGAGGAAAACACTTAATAGGACTTATCTACTTTTAGGGAGTATTCAGGGGCAGTAACTCATCGTGTATGTGTGTGTTGTGCGTTGTGCGTGCGTGTGTGTGTGTGGCGTGTGTGGTGCGTGCGTGCGTTCGTGGTGTGTGCGTGCGTGCGTGCGTGCGTGCGTGCGTGCGTGCGTGGCGTGCGTGCGTGCGTGCGTGTACCATAGAGTGAGATATGTTGTAGACATTTGCAATAGTTACGGTCCATGTTACTTGAAATACATAAAGCTGGCGACTACTTCTACGTGCGGTGTTAGCACAAAGTAGGACGGTAGAGGACGATATGGCTTACCGGTCCGAGGATCGAACCCGGGTTGCATTGGTGAGAAGCGAGCCCGCTAACCACTGCGCTAATCGGACAGTCCAATGATGATTAACATTAATATTAAAACATTACAAGGTGATTCTAGCAGAAGAAATTATTTAGATGTCTCTACAGCTATCATCAAATAAGGTTATTACTTTTATAATTCTTATGAATTTTCGTGTATTTTATGACGACACACAATTTATTATTACTATGATGATGATGATGATGTTAGCGATGATGATAATGTTAGCGATGATGATAATTTTAGCGATGATAATGTTAGCGATGATAATGTTAGCGATGATGATAATGTTAGCGATGGTGATGATGTTAGCGATGATGATAATGTTAGCGATGATGATGATGTTAGCGATGATGATAATGACAATGATAATGATAACGATGCCGATGATGCCGATGACAATTATGATGAAGATGATGACGATGATGATGATGAGATGATGATGAAGATGATACAAGCTCAGTACAAACTGACATACGTTCATAACAACTAACACAATACAGAGACATTGCAAATGTACACGACGAAATGATGAGTTCACGGAATCAACTGATATAGCTACTAGACACGTGCACACTGCGTATATTGCTAATCTAAAAGCACCAACAACACCGGCAGCTTCCTCGGTGTCTGTCACAATATCATTGTCTAAGCAATCACAATGTACGATAAACAAGATGAAGCATGTACTGGAAACTATAAGCCGCAGTGTAATTGGCGATATCGAATTTTCATGATCGTATAATAAGCCAATTTCGTGTCTGCGAAACTGCAAGATAGCACATCCCAGTTTATACATACAGTTCAACATACATAGTATGTTAAATACCACATGTGTATACACACAGCTAGTTTGACGTCCCGTCATGTCGTTATTCGTGCATTTATTAACTTACGAATAAAGATCATACGTCTTTAAAGACAGCTAGTTTGACGTCACATCATGCCGTTATTCGTGCATTATAACTTCCGAATGAATACCACATGTCTATAAAGACAGCTAGTTTGACGTCACATCATGCCGTTATTCGTGCATTATAACTTCCGAATGAATACCACATGTCTATAAAGACAGCTAGTTTGACGTCACATCATGCCGTTATTCGTGCATTATAACCTCCGAATAAAGATCACATGTCTCTAAAGACAGCTAGTTTGACGTCACATCATGCCGTTATTCGTGCATTATAACATCCGAATGAATACCACATGTCTCTAAAGACAGCTAGTTTGACGTCACATCGTGCCGTTATTCGTGCATTATCACTTCCGAATAAAGATCACATGTCTAAAGACAGCTAGTTTGACGTCACAGCATGCCGTTATTCGTGCATTATCACTTCCGAATGAATACCACATGTCTATAAAGACAGCTAGTTTGACGTCACATCATGTCGTTATGTATGCATTTTAACTGCTTAATAAAGGTAACATGTCTAATGACAGCTAGTTTGACGTCACATCATGCCGTTATTTGTCATGATTTAGCGTAACCGCTAATTATAATTTTAGCGCGCAGTGGGGTAAACAATCGACGGAAAATGACGGAAAATATCAAAGCATCGGGAACGTGTTGCAATTTAATATCTCGATTAATAGGATTAACAATGCTACCCAATATACATGTACATATTCAATAAAGTATTATACTGGTTTTAGTGATTGTGTTATGTTTTCTATTCAAATAAGAAATTTTATTATTTTGCCAAGAGACAAGAACCACACAGTTCTGGCCTAAGAACATGCTTCGACACCGTCGTTGATTCAGCTAAATGAGAAAGGCAGGTATAGCGTGCATGTTCAAAGAGATAACTGCCATGGTGCTGCATGCATATAATTAATTTCTGGAAGTGGTAGAGAATATTGATTCTTGTGAATGTTTTGCATCATACTAAATGTCAAATGTATCATTCAAGATTGCAGGCTAAAGTATAACAGAGATAAGACTTAATTAATTAGTTGCTGATTATTGTGTTAGTGATAGCCTAGGGAACTTTTTGTTAGTGATAGCCTAGGGAACTTTTTGTTAGTGATAGCCTAGGGAACTTTTTGTTAGTGATAGCCTAGGGATCTTTTTGTTAGTGATAGCCTAGGGAACTTTGAAGAAGACGATCTTCAGAATGCTCTCTGGTCCTCATTAGCCGATATATCTCCGTATGATGGCCCCGGACACCTCTGCAAACCAGCTTTATGGGGTAACATGTCAACCGGACCCACCGTAATACTGTAGTATGCTTCGCGACTTCGATGTTCTACGCACACGTATAATGCTATTAGCTCGCTTCATTTCTGATAGCAAGACATATATTCTACGCACACGTATAATGCTATTAGCTCGCTTCATTTCTGATAGCAAGACATATGTTCTACGCACAAGTATAATGCTATTAGCTCGCTTCATTTCTGATAGCAAGACATATATTCTACGCACACGTATAATGCTATTAGCTCGCTTCATTTCTGATAGCAAGACATATGTTCTACGCACAAGTATAATGCTAATAGCTCGCTTCATTTCTGATAGCAAGACATATGTTCTACGCACACGTATAATGCTATTAGCTCGCTTCATTTTTTATAGCAAGACATATGTTCTATGCAAAAGCCCTGTAGGGACATTTATTATCTTTATCTGATCGGCTAAAATGTCTCCCCGTGCTGATATCCATAGTTATCATACAAAAACTCTCACCGCTGTATCACCGCTGTATCACCGCTATGTCACCGCTGTATCACCGCTGTATCACCGCTATGTCACCGCTATATCACCGCTGTATCACCGCTATGTCACCGCTGTATCACCGCTGTATCACCGATATATCATCGCTATGTCACCGCTATATACCGCTGTATAACCGCTGTATCACCGCTGTATCACCGCTGAATCATAGCTGTATAACCGCTGTATAACCGCTGTATCACCGCTGAATCATAGCTGTATCACCGCTATATCATCGCTATGTCACCGCTATGTCACCGCTATATCACCGCTGTATAAACACTGAATCACCGCTGTATCACCTCTTCATCACCGCTGAATCACCGCTGTATCACCAATGCATCACCGATGTATCACCGCTATATCGCTAATATATCACCGCTGTATAACCACTGTATAACCGCTGAATCGCCGCTGTATCACCGCTGAATCACCGCTGTATCACCGCTATATCGCTAATATATCACCGCTGTATAACCACTGAATCGCCGCTGTATCACCGCTATATCACCACCTTATCACCGCTGTATCACTAATGTATCACCGCTGTATAATCGCTGAATCACCATTTTATCAGGACTGTTCTTAATGTTTTCCTTGTTTTCAGCGCAACAAAAATGTTACCTGGATTGTTGACACGGTATATGAGTATATCGACTAGTGTCCTATGGCCTACACTATACCCTGTCAACAAACCACATAACATATAATGTGCAGATGGTAAGAACATAATTATATAATCATACCACATAACTGGATCGGATTAAGGGGTATGTGACAGATCTGGCTACGTTACTGTTTACAGAGCGATTTGGACAATTGCATACGGATCTTTAGTCCAGTGGTAACACACTGGTAATCCAGGATTCGACCCCTGTCTAACCCTAATAAAATTAACAGTCTTTCAGATGGGACTTAAAACCGAGATCTCGTTTCGGTGCTGTACACCGTGCACGTAAATGAAACATAGGAGTGGGTCTCTGTCTGTATCATTGCATTATCCTCAAATAATCTAAAATGACTAATCTCTTCAGGAAGCGTTGCTCATATGGGCAACCGGTAGCGACAATAAATAAACGTAAAACACACACATGCAGTATGCAATATTGTCTGAAATACTTCTCGGATGGAGATACTTGGGGTTTCCTCGTCTATCAACAGTTGGAGAAAACATCATGCCAAGTAAGCACACCCTAAATTGTGATTACGCTTATTATCATCGGTTGCCCATTATGAGCGACGCATCCTGAAGAGATTAGCCATTTTTGGAGGATAGTGCAATGATACAGACAGAGGTCCATTCTAGAGTATCCGCTGGTTCTTTTACGTGCATACTGTACAGCACCGACACGAGAGTCTCATCTGAAGGAATGTTAATTTTATTAGGGTCAGACGGGGGATCAAACCTGCATTCCCTGGATTACCAGTCCAGCGTGTTACCACTGGACTACAGATCCGTCTGTTAGTTGCATTAACCAACAGTTCAGCCATTATACGTGAAATTAGAAATCACCATGGGGTTACTCATGGAGCATACCAGCTGCTTTCATCACAAATTATCCAACTCGAATTTATGATATACTGATGCAAACACGAAACTGACAAGTGTGCACTTCCCTTAGAGGTAAGGTTAATATCCTTTTAGAAAATAAAAATATAGGCAAGTTTGAACGTCTACGTGCTTTAATAGTGAGTACATTAATGTAATGTGTGAAGGATTATTTTCTTCACTGATGATAGTAAAATACATAATTCTAAAATGTGTAGCGAAAAAGTAACGCTCAATATAAAAGTCGTATTATTGTGTCGGTCCGCCTCCATGGTGGAGTAGTTACGGTCGCTGACTCACTGATGGTCATGGGTTCGAGCCCCGCTCAAGCCGTGTCTCTTTTATATGAAACAGTTGGCAGTTTCTTACGGAGGTTGATGTACCGAGTACTGGTTAACCGCTGGAGCGTGGACATGTGTTGTTATGTAAAATGCCCGTCGCTCAAATGGGCAACCGGCAGCGACGTTAAATAAATATGCGACCCCTGGATTACAAGTCCAGCGTGTTAACCATTTATACACAACGGTACGTGGTCAGACAACACAGGTCTATACAACATTCCTTAGGTCAAGCATAGCGGCTCCTTTCAAAACGGGAGACTTTGTAATCTGAGTATCATTGATCTTTTTCATTGCATGTTATGTATGTATAATTATATGTTCCATTAATGTCAAACCCCTTGCGGGGACGTATACATGTTTTCATGGGCAAACTTAGCCGACCTAAGTGGTTAACCAGTACTAAGCAATGTGTGTGAGGTGCCTTGCTCAATGACACTACATACGTGACCTGACCGAGTATCGAACCCGGGACCGATCGATTCCAAATCCGACGCTCTACCACTGGACCACAAGACCACGGATTTATATATCCAGTCATTTTCCTATATTCAACAGGATTGTAAATAGACACTCCTGGATTCTAGAACTAACTATATTGTTCACATACTATGAACTTTAAAAAGATGAAGAAAGAATTGAGTATTAGAAACACTAAAATTATACATGTATGTTTGATGTGAAAGATTCATGGTCACATTTTAAAATTGTATTTGATAAGCGATGTACTTTATAGATTGACTATTAGAAGACAGTTCTTGTTATATAGCATGGTGTTAGTATATACACTATGTTTTTGTTAGATTATAGATGTGAGGAATACTGTTTGTGTTTTTTAGGAATGATAAGCTGCATGCACGTACATTATTTTGTTTAACTGGCTTTTATAGCACTACATAGACAACATCTACCATAACCTATTCTACAAAACATAACTGTATCTTAGAATGTATAACAATTTGTTGTTGACACGAGAGCTTCTACCGTATTTATCTAAATATTATTTGTACTATTCCCCAATAACATGAGTATTAAATTATGTACATTAAACGTTAGGGGAATTGGAAACACATTAAAAAGAAAACAAATGTTTCAATGGCTAAAACTACAGAATTATGACATATATCTTCTGCAAGAGACACACTCAATTTTGAGCAAAGCAGATACCTGGAAAGCAGACTGGGGAGGGGAGACATTTTTCAGTGGAAACAAAACAAATAGTGCTGGCGTATGTTTCTTATTAAACAACCGGCTGCAATATACCAATATTAAATTTACAGAATTGATATGCGGCAGACTTATTGCATTTGAATTTCGATATGACGGGAACAACTTTGTAATTATTAACATTTATGGACAAAACATAGATGACATTTCAATACATGAACAGATAATTAAATTTCTCGCTGAAAATGAAGATAAACATTTAATATTAGGTGGCGACTTTAACACAATTTTAGACCCTGCTTTAGATAAAAAGAATGGGCGTAAAGATATACATGAAAAATGTAGGTCAAAAATACAAGAAGAAATGGAACAGTTTAATATCTCAGATATATGGAGAATAAAAAACCCACAGAAACAAAACTACACATGGCATTCAAATGATAAAACTCCAATATTTTGTCGGTTAGATTACTTCTTGATATCTCAAAACCTTGTTAATTGCACAGTTTCCTGCAAAATAGGTATTGGATTCAAATCTGACCATTCCCTTGTAAGCCTAGAACTAAATTTGCAAAACAACCAAAGGGTAAGGGGTATTTTAAGCTTAATAACAGTCTTTTGCTGAAAGAAGAATATCAAAATATTATAAGAAATACAATAGGTGAAACTGCAAAAATAAAAAAGCCAATCCGAATACTATGTGGGAAATCATTAAGGGCAATATAAGGAATGAAACAATTAAATATGCGTCACATGTTAAGAAAGAAGAATCTAAAATTGAGAATGATATTAAAAATAATCTTGAAAGAACAGAGTCGGAAATATTTAAAGAAACGGATGTATCTAAATTAGAAAAACTCAAGTATCAACTCAGCCAATGTCATGAAAAACTTAATAAATTATATGAAAAGAAATTAAACGGAATTATCTTAAGATCTAAAGCACAACAAGTGGAGTATAGTGAAAAAAACAGTAAACTATTTGCTAGCTTAGAAAAAAGAAAGTCTGAAAGAAAAACAATGAATCAAATAAATGCAAATGGCTGTATAATTACAGACCAAAAACAAATCTTAGAGCAACAACGGCTATTCTATGAAAATTTATACAAAAATGTAACACAAACGACTTCAAATTTCAACTTTATGGATCCAACAATGACTAAATTAAGTAATGAAGAAAACGAAATATTAAACTTACAAGTTTCAGAAATTGAATTTGCCACAGCTTTAAAAGACATGAAAAATAACAAAAGCCCTGGCTCAGATGGATTAACAACGGAATTCTATAAAATATTTTGGAATGACATAAAACAATATTATATCGAATCTATTTTGTATTCTTACGAACATCGAAACTTAACAGACTTACAGAAGCAAAGTATAATAACATCACTGCCTAAAGAAAATAAAGATACTCTACACATAGAAAATTGGAGACCAATCAGTTTATTGAATGTAGACTATAAAATAATAGCAACAGTTATTGCCAACAAAATTAAGAAAGTGTTGCCTTCAATAATAAATCAATGTCAATCCGGTTTTATTAAAGGTCGATACATAGGTGAAAATATTCGACTTATTTTCGAAGTTTTGGAAAATCTGGAAAATTCGGATCAAAAATCTATTTTATTCTTTTCAGATTTTATGAAGGCATTTGATAGCTTAAGACACACTTTCTTATTTGACAGGCTTATTTTTTTTAATTTTGGGGATTCTTTGACACAGTGGATAACACTATTTTATAAAGATCCCAATAGTTGTGTTATAAATAATGGCCATATGTCGAATTTCTTCAAAATCGAAAGAGGTGTCCGCCAGGGATGCCCCCTCTCCCCGTATCTATTTATTATCTGTGTTGAACTATTGTCAAACTGCATTCTAAAACATAAAGATATTAAGGGCATTGAAATTAATCCTATTGAAGCTAAAAATGTCCTATTCGCTCATGATGCAACCTTTGTCACAGATGGGTCAAAGAAATCTTTCGAAACATTAATAAATGTTCTCGACAATTTTAGTCATGTCTCAGGGTTAAAACTTAACGCAAATAAATGCCATGTGCTAAGAGCTGGTTCACTAAGAAACTCAAACATAAAGTTTTGTTCAAATAAATATTTTAATTGGACATCTGAATGTTCCCGCTCTTTAGGGATAACTTACTACACCGACACTTGTTTATCGTATCAACGGAATCTGGATACACAGATTAAATCTTTTAAAAATTGTTTGAAGCAATGGCAACATCGGAAACTAACACTTCTTGGCAAAATCACTGTCATAAAATCGTTTGCACTCCCGAAGCTGATATACCCTAGTTCTGTGTTACCTTCTCCGGACAAAAAAATAATTATGTCCTTAGAAAAAAGTATGTTTGAGTTTATATGGGATGGAAAACCGGATAAAATAAAGAGAGAAACTATTAAGAAAGACTATTTACATGGGGGAATTAAAATGGTAGATTTGAATAAATTTATATTAGCAACGAAAGGAACCTGGGTAAAACGTTTGATAGATGAAAAAAATGCATCTCATATAAAAAATATATATTTAAAAAAAATGTAAGATTATGGGGGAGCTCTATTACTTGAGTGTAACATAGATAAACAAGAAATAAAAAAATACCTTAAAGATTCTTTATTTTTGCAAGATGTTATTATCTCCTGGAACATAATTAAACTTCTGCCAAAATGTACCAACACAAACAAAGAAATTATATGGAATAATATAAATATAAAAGCCAACAATAAGACTTTTTTCTATAAGAAATGGGCAGAGAAGGGAGTTATACACTTGGAACATCTTTATGACTTCAGAAAAAATAATGTTTACCCCTTTGAAGATATTCAAACTTTATACAATATACCTGATGGTGATTTCTTAAGATATAGATCTGTAATAAAAAGTGTAACAGCTGACCTAAAAAAACAAATTAAATTAGAAAATGCTGGTAATTCTAACCCAAATAGAGTCGTATTAAAGAAACTTCTAGATAATCAGAAAACAAATAAATACATATATGAACACCTAATGCAAACCACGCGACCAAATAATACGGCAGAAAGCAAATGGTCAAACATATTTCAAAATACGAATTTAAACTGGAAGCATATATATAAGAACATCTTGACATCAACAATAGACAGCAAATATAGGAATTTTCAATTCAAGTTTTTACACAGAATAGTTGCAACAAATAAATTGTTACTCAAACAAAAACTGGTACACTCAAACTTGTGCGATTTTTGTTCTATGGATATACAATCTATGGAACATTTATTCTGGGAATGCCAACACGTACACACCTTTTGGGGAGAACTAAAAAATTATTTTCGACGAAGAGATATAATCTTAGATATAAATTATGAAATAATATGTTGCTTAATAACCAAAGGTGATGCCGAAAAGAATCAAAAAAATTTCATTATTCTCGTAGCCAAGTACTTCATATACTTAAATAAAATTAAAACATCGATTCCACATATCGACCTATTCATCAAGTACCTAAAAGGTCGGTTAGAAATTGAAAAGACTATCGCATTGATGCATGACAAACTTGAAAAGCATAATGAAAAATGGAACAAATTCCCCATATATTAACTTTTCTGTTGTTAATATATTTTAATTATATTATTATACCAACAATAAAGATATATTTAGAATACGGTAGAAGTAGCTCGTGGACATATTTTATTTGCTTCTGTACCTGCTGATACGTGCGTATGTTGTTAGAATGTGTGCATGTAAGTGCGAGTGTTTGGGTGAGAGAGCGAGAGCATGAGAGTGAAAAAAATTCTATATTCATTTCTTATTGAAAATTAAATGTTTTATGTACATGCATATAGAATTGGAAAAAAAAAGAAAAAAAAAAGACCACGGATGCCACATGTTCCACCACTCTACAGTTTCATTCAGTAGTCTGTAGCGTAATCTAAGTTGTATCAGTGGCATCTAATCTAACAGACGGTCTCTTGTGATATATTTGTTAAGCTTAAACATTATTTATTTGACAACGATTGCGAAGCAAGTCCTAACAACTTATATTAATCACTCGTTGGGGTAGATGAGAGCGTAAATGTGATCATTCTCTCTCTCTTCGCTCTCACTCTATCTCTCTCTTTCTCTCTATATATATCTTTCTTCTCTCTCTCTTTCTCTCTCTTTTTCTTTTTCTCTCTCCACCCTCTCCCTCTCTCTCTCTTTCTTTCTCTCTCTCTCACTTCTCTCTCTCTTCTCTCTCACTTCTCTCTCTCTTTCTCTGTCTTTTCTTTTTCTCTCTCCACCTCTCTCTCTCTCACCTCTCTCGCTCCCACTCTCTCTCTCTCTCCCCCGACCTTTAAATATCCTGTAAGGTAATATCTAAGCCTTCTAAGGTCATACTGTGGATCGCCACAAATGTGTAATGGTACCGTGTATGGGACATTCAATACACACATTCGTGTTAGTCTATACTCATCACTATTAGTTCCATTGCGAAACAAATACTTGCTTAAGCGCTCTCGAGTCCTTATTTTGATGGATGCCATCCACACGAGAGGCAGAGAAGAGGTAGGTTGGTATATGTGTCTTGCAGGGGAGGAACAACTAGCAGCCACTCGATTACGGATGCCAGATGATCCACCTTCTTGTCAAACATGTATACTAGTCATGAACAATACTATTTTATAATCCACCACATTTTACTGAAATGCACTGTGAATTTTATAAGGCATATGTTGCTGTTTTAAATATTCAAATCCAGCCTTAAGTGAAATTTAAGCATGATTAACATTTCGAAAACGTACTAAATCTATAGTATACCGTGCCATTTCATTTATGTTTTCTCAATTGTGTTGATTGTTCATACATACAATGAAACCTGAATGAACAGTGATTCAACTAAGGTCCTACCAATCATAACTGTTTTGCTAAAAGTGTTACTTTAAGGCGTCCGCTTACGGGAGGTCGACGGTTCTAACCTCGTCAGGGGTTCGTGCTGATATGGCCGGATGGTGAACCGCCAGCTAGTTAAATAAAGGTTACATATTGCATACCAGCCTGGCATACAAGCATAGGATTCGGGAAGTAAAGTACTGATGTTCATAACAAGAGGTGTCTCAAAAGTCATAAATGGCTGGCCCTTTAAATAGGGGTGACACTATAATAAACAAACACTTTAATATTCTTTTATTAAAGTCTAAAATCGCTAGAAATAATGAGTATAATGTAATACACAAAGTTGATACTGTCATGCTATGTACGTATCTGTATATATATTATGTTAATAATACTATGAAATTATGAGGAATAAAAAAACAATAAATAAAACAAAAATAAAAAACGTAGATGACTTGCCATACAATGTCTTCAAGTCTGAAATTTATTTGCAAATACAGTCTACATCCATTATGTCGAATTCCGTCGGACCGAACAAAATACTTCGACATAACCGAAGTTTGACTTAACGAAATTCGATATAAACAGAGCCAGTTATATGTAAAATGATAGTGTCTGAAACGGGACGTTGATCCTACTTCGACATAACCGGATAATTCGACATAACCGACATTGACATAGCGAATGTTGCCTGTAGTCTACAAGTTGAGGGTGACCTGAATATGAAAGTCCAAACCAAGTCTCTTTAATATAACTAAACATTTTGGAAGTACAAAATGTAGCTAAAGACGATAATTTCTTCTGTGTCAGTATTTCGCCTTGCTGTTTCTTAATATTGGTCTCATCGATCAGAATGCATTGTTCAAAATATGTTTTAAAGTTCAGCAGGAAACAACACATCCCTATATTCATTTCATTTACAATGGAACATGTCAATCACGTGCTAACGGAACCGTAGTTTGCCTTTGAAATTAATGCCAAAACCGAGTATTGCTTCCCATCAGAAAACAATTAAGGAACGTAATGAAAAATATTGCAGCCACACTGTAAGAGACATCGAGTTGTGGAATGTTTGAAGATGCAGTCAATAGTTCAAGTAAGTTCTCCATTAATGCCCCAGATGAGGTTTACTCTTCAACAGGTCATGAAATACGTTCGAATTGCTGACAAGTGAATAGTTTTCAGTTACATCTAGGATTAGTTGCAAAGATATACGCATACAATACGGCACCCTAATTCCACAATCTTATAACAGGCTTATGTGGTAGTTTTGAGATTTAATGATCGTAAATGAAGCGAAACAAAGGCACATAGAACATTGTGGACACTGGATTTCTGCTACATCTAGACGTTCGACAAGCAAGCGACTTACACACGTTTGATGTTGAAGTGGAAGTCATGCTAGCGCAGTCGTAGAGCGTTCGCTCCAGGTGCGAAAGGCCCGCTGGAGCCGTTGCGAAGGGTACCTTTGGCAAGGCATTTAAATCCCATGTTGCCTCTTCTCTCTCCCTCGTGGCGATGGATTTAATGAGAGTGATTAATATAAGTTGTAAGAACTAATTCGAGCTTAAAGCTCGTCGAGACGAAGACATCGCTACCAAAACATCATATCGACAAACAGGCAGTGAAAGATTGTGGTACTTAACCGACGGATTACTATATACCAATAGTCTAAGACATATTGAACTCATTGTCGACAGTCAAATCGGTGTGTAAATATTAGTACTTCCGAATGACAGAAGGTGCTTAATTGGTTTATGCACATTTATTTTAGCTCGATTGCGAAACAAGTTCTGATAACTTATATTAATCACTCTCGAGACATCATTCCTGATGGAATCCATCGCCACGAGGGAGAGAGAAGAGGCAACGTAGAAATTAAATGCCTTGTCTAAGGGCACAATCGTAACGGCCCCAGCGTGGTTCGAACTCCGAACATTTCGCACCTGATGCGAACGCGTATCCACTTGATTAATTCATGGTCTGTCATGGCATGTTAATCTGTTTCATTGTGTTCTGGGTTCAAAGTCGCATCAGCTTATGTCAGCGCTACTCTCCAGCTGGTGGAGGAAGATCCCATGTGCCCTTCCGAGCATAGTTCCAAGCGCAGACATTCCGCAAGCCAGCTTTCTCGCATGAAAAACTTCTCGACATCCTCGGTGGGATTCGAACCAACAGCTGTGCAAGTAATTTAAAGTCAGCGACCATAACCACGAGGACTCCGTAGCTAAGCTATTTGAGGATAACATCAACATGAAATGCCTTTTTTGATTTATCTTGTATGTTTTACGTTTATTTATCATCGCTACCGGTTGCCCATATGAGCGACGCCTCCTGAAGAGATTAGTCATTTTAGATGTTGGAGGATAGTGCAATGATACAGACAGAGACACATTCCAAATTCGACTCTGGTTCTTTTACGTACACGATGCAAACCACCGACACGAGTCATCGGTTAAAAGTCACATCTGAAAGACTGTTAATTTTATTAGGGTCAGACGGGGGATCGAACCTGCGATCCCTGGATTACCAGTCCAGCGTGTTATCAATGGGCTACAGATCCGTATGTTTGTTTATCTTTTAGGACTGCATCTATTTAATAATGATATAATTATTTACTTGTGTTCGTGTTACAGCAGATTATGCGCGGTATTTACACTCAACCAAATTCCTAAACGGTGTGTATGTTTTACGTTTATTTATCGTCGCTACCGGTTGCCCATATGAGCGACGCTTCCTGAAGAGAATAGTCATTTTAGGACCCATTCCGGAGTCTCCTCTTGTTCGCTTACGTACACGGTGTACAGCACCGACACGAGACCTCGGTTTAAAGCCCCATCTGAAATATCGTTAATTTTATTAGGGTTAGACGGGGGATCGAACCTGCGATCCCTGGATTACCAGTCCACCATGTTACCATTGGACTGCAGATCCGCCTGCTATTTTATAATATTTGGAGCCAAATAATACTCATACAATATAAATATGTTCATTTTGTCAGAAATGATAACACAGAAAATCACGCATAACGATCTGTAATAAAATATAACCAATAAGATGATATGAATATTGAAATTATTTTGTTACTAGTTTGCTCCAAATACTGTAAAACACGAGGTGATCGGTTATGCATTTTGTTGAGTGTACTTGCTAGTTTCTGTTATACATTATACACCTGGTGCATCTGCTTAATAACTTGCAATCATGTGCCAATCTCCAACTTTACCCTCCTAAGCCAACTACTGATGTGTTCAGAAAATCTTTCTTATATTCAGGGTCACACTTGTGGAATTCCCTCCCTTATCACATCAAAGCAGCACATTATGTTGATGATGATTGAGCTTATTTACCCTCGCCGCCGGCGAACCATATGGGCGAGCTACATTCTGTTCCACCCTTCAAAGCTTTATATATCAGATTGTGTAAAGAACAGGCCAATAACCTAATAAACTGATAACGTATAATTATACATTAATATATGTATTAGTTCCTGCAGCTTATATCTTATTTCCTATGAAAGTTTTACTGGTTACCGTTTACATGTTTCCTTATGCTATTTCATGTTTTAATTTGGTGAGGACCTCATCGTAGATTGATAATACTTGTTATCCATTTTAAACATGAAACGCATACTATCTATATCTATCTTATATTTTAATATATAACGTCTGGACCATGCGATCTCAACTCCGCATACAGTTATCATCAAAGTGAATTTCGAGTCGATTTATATTAATAGTATAATATATAATATGGAAGTCCTGCTAGCACTTGGTTGCGCGTTCGCTTCAGGTACGAAATGCCTGTGTTCGAGCCTCGCTGGAGCAGTTACGATTGTGCCCTTAGGCAAGGCATTTAAATTCCACGTTGCCTCTTCTGTCTCCCTCATGGCGATGTATTCAATCAGGAATGAGAGCTATCGAGAGTGATTAATATATGTTGTAAGAACTTGTTTCGCAATGGAAGCTAAACTCAATTTGTATTGAAGAAGCAATACAGTCTACATCCGATATGTCGAATTCCGTCGGACTGAACAAAATACTTCGAAATAATTGAAGTTTGACTTAATGAAATTCTATATAAACGGAGCCAGTTATATGTAAAATGATAATATCTGAAACGGGACTTTGATCCGACTTCGAGAGAATCGGAAACATTCGACATAACCGAACGAATGTAGCCTATACTGTAGTTTAGACATTAACAGCTGACATTGCCATGCATATCCGATAAGCGATTAAATGTTGTAGTTGACTATTTGACAATGTATAATGTAGTACACCTGAACGTTGTGGCTTCATCCGATTCCCTTTCAAATTATGCCAGATCGATCAGTCTTGTCTCTTGCTAATTTGGTACTTGAGTGTGATACGATATCGTAATTCTGAACATTGTGACCTCACGTAGAGTTGTCAACCAATTCAATGGAAAACACGGCATACATATTCGACAGAGCTGTCATGCAATTCAATGGAAAACACGGCATACATATTCGACAGGGTTGTCATTCAATTCAATTGTAAACATGGCATACATATTCGACAGGGTTGTCATCCAATTCAATGGATAACACGGCATACATATTCGACAGAGTTGTCATCCAATTCAATGGAAAACACGGCATACATATTCGACAGAGTTGTCATGCAATTCAATGGAAAACACGGCATTCATATTCGACAGAGTTGTCATCCAATTCAATGGAAAACACGGCATTCATATTCGACAGAGTTGTCATCCAATTCAATGGAAAACACGGCATACATATTCGACATCGAGGTGAAACGGGCATAGTGTCAATACGTTCATGTCCGGTGAATCGTTCTTTACGTTTAAACTTTATTTATAGGAGACTAGTTGCCCAGGAGAGGACATACGCCAATGCTGACACAACTTGTCCACTTACTAGGAGACTAGTTGCCCAGGAGAGGACATACACCAATGCTGACACAACTTGTCCAATTACTAGGAGACTAGTTGCCAAGGAGATGACATACACCAATGCTGACACAACATGTTCAATTACTAGGAGACTAGTTGCCATGGAGAGGACATATACCAATGCCGACACGAGTTGACCAATTACTAGGAGACTAGTGGCTCAGGAGAGGACATACGCCAATGCTGACACAACTTGTCCAATTACTAGGAGACTAGTTACCCAGGAGAGGACATACACCAATGCTGACATAACTTGTCCAATTACTAGGAGACTAGTTGCCCAGGAGAGGACATACACCAATGCTGACACAACTTGTCCAATTACTAGGAGACTAGTTGCAATGGAGAGGACATACACAAATGTTGACACAACGTGTCCAATTACTAGGATACTAGTTGCCCAGGAGAGGACATACACCAATGCTGACACAACTTGTCCAATTACTAGGAGACTAGTTGCAATGGAGAGGACATACACAAATGTTGACACAACGTGTCCAATTACTAGGATACTAGTTGCCCAGGAGAGTACATACACCAATGCTGACACAACTTGACCAATTACTAGGAGACTAGTTGCCCAAGAGAGTACATACACCAATGCTGACACAACTTGACCACTTACTAGGATACTAGTTGCCCAGGAGAGTACATACACCAATGCTGACACAACTTGACCAATTACTAGGAGACTAGTTGCCATGGAGAGGACATACACCAATGCTTACACAACTTGACCAATTACTAGGAGACTAGTTGCCATGGAGAGGACATACACCAATGCTGACACAACGTGACCAATTATTAGGAGACTAGTTGCCATGGAGAGGACATACACCAATGCTTGTCGCTTAGATGTCTGTAAGTGACTTAATAAGCTGTTAAAAGAAGAAAAAATGTTTAATTTGCTGCATCAGTTTCCTCCACTCCATTCTGTGGAGTTATTGAACTTACGCTATGTATAGATTATGTTCGCTAATAAACACTTATAAGGCATGTTTGGCGTTATAGTTAAATCTGAATTAAAGACCAACTTACAAATAAAGACCACCTGTGTCTAATGGCCATTTTGATATCACACCAAGCCAATCGCAATGGATCGGACCTGGAAGTATGTGAGCTGGTATGGTGGCCGCCAGATCGGACATGTGGATTTTCTCCGGGGTACTCCGGTTTCCTCCCGCATATAAGTTTTCATCCGGGCAAACGAGAGTGATTAATATAAGTTTTTAGAACGTGTTTCGCAATCGTTGTAAAATAAATAAAAGATTAAACTTTTGTTTTAATCGCAAAGTATTTTAACCTCCAAATGGAGCACACCTGTCAACAAAAATCACACATTACCAGTCCCGTGCGTGTTCTTTAAAGACAGGTTTGACTGTATGCAATGATTTCATATGACCTATTCCAGGAGACAGCAAACATCTTCAAATATCGATGCAGAAATAAACCTAATTGATTATGACACTAAACTCGTGCAAGTTGTTTCTAAAGAGGCTCCAGTTATGCTACATGCCCAAACAAGACTCATGTTTCATCACAGCTTTAGCGTATTCCCAGCAGTATTGTTCACGGGAAAGTGATGGATGTATGGAGATTGAAGGAACTATAAAAGACACTTACACAAAGATATATTCTGTTCATGGGATTATTTTCGAGTCCCTTTTATTTTGTACTCTTGAAACCTGATTTATGTATAGTTTTATGTATTATCGAGCATATGTATTAACATTACTAATTGGGACGACAATTTAGGAAGGCGAATATTGTTATGTTTCGATATATCTTATATGGAACTCAAAACTGGCAATATTGCTATTTTCCAAATATAGGCGCTAATGTGAAATGGCATGTCCTTTGGATTTCGGCCCTTGGAGAAACTCTAAAGTTCGCCGATAATCAGTAATTAATATGCGAAGATAACCTGGTTCTGATACATACTTTGACGTAGGGATTCACTATAATTACAACTGTGGTAACTAGTAGCCACAAGTAAAACAGGGGTTTTGTGATAGAGTTGTTAAGGTCGTTGACTTCAAACCACTTGTCCCTCACCGCTGTAGGTTCGAATGAGGGTGTCCAATCATTTCATATGAGGAAGCTACTCAGCTGGCTTGCGGAAGGTTGGTGGTTCTACCCGGGTGCCCGCCCATACCTGCAATAGGGCTCGTAGTGCCGCCCATACCTGCAATAGGGCTCGTAGTGGCCGCACATACCTGCAATAGGGCTCGTAGTGCCGCCCATACCTGCAATAGGGCTCGTAGTGGCCGCCCATACCTGCAATAGGGCTCGTAGTGCCGCCCATACCTGCAATAGGGCTCGTAGTGGCCGCCCATACCTGCAATAGGGCTCGTAGTGCCGCCCATACCTGCAATAGGGCTCGTAGTGGGCCCCATACCTGCAATAGGGCTCGTAGTGCCGCCCATACCTGCAATAGGGCTCGTAGTGCCGCCCATACCTGCAATAGGGCTCGTAGTGCCCGCCCATACCTGCAATAGGGCTCGTAGTGCCGCCCATACCTGCAATAGGGCTCGTAGTGCCGCCCATACCTGCAATAGGGCTCGTAGTGCCGCCCATACCTGCAATAGGGCTCGTAGTGCCGCCCATACCTGCAATAGGGCTCGTAGTGCCCGCCCATACCTGCAATAGGGCTCGTAGTGCCCGCCCATACTGCAATAGGGCTCGTAGTGCCGCCCATACCTGCAATAGGGCTCGTAGTGCCGCCCATACCTGCAATAGGGCTCGTAGTGCCCGCCCATACCTGCAATAGGGCTCGTAGTGCCGCCCATACCGCAATAGGGCTCGTAGTGCCGCCCATACTGCAATAGGGCTCGTAGTGCCGCCCATACCTGCAATAGGGCTCGTAGTGCCCGCCCATACCTGCAATAGGGCTCGTAGTGCCGCCCATACCTGCAATAGGGCTCGTAGTGCCGCCCATACCTGCAATAGGGCTCGTAGTGCCGCCCATACCTGCAATAGGGCTCGTAGTGCCCGCCCATACCTGCAATAGGGCTCGTAGTGCCCGCCCATACCTGCAATAGGGCTCGTAGTGCCCGCCCATACCTGCAATAGGGCTCGTAGTGCCCGCCCATACCTGCAATAGGGCTCGTAGTGCCGCCCATACCTGCAATAGGGCTCGTAGTGGCACCCCGGGGTCTTCCTCCACAAATAATACCTGGAGTGTCGCCATATAACCTAAGCTGTTAGTGCCACATTAAATCCCGTCCCTCCAGAAAATAAACAAACAAACAAACAAACAAGCCATAACCCGTATATTCGCTTATTTCACAGCAATTAGTCAAGGGGTGTATGTAATCCAGCGGGAAATAAATCATTAGAAGATCATGCATATCTAGGTGCCAGATGCCGTCAATATATGCTAAAGAGCAAGAACAGTCGTCATGGCAAATTATGAAGCGCGGTCAATAGCGGCCATCTTGTTTTTCAAAATATGTGAGGTCTTAACTTCGATGTTTTATCTCCTGCATTATGCCTCCTCTGGTAAATTGGCATTACTGTGTCATGAAGTGTACGTTTTCCGTTTGGCTTATCCTCAGCAAAGTCAGCATGTTCTTATGCATGGCATCTGTTTCGGCATGAACAATGTTTGCAAGGATATGTACTTCATCATATTCTTTTATAGTTTCTGGAATTGTATTAGACAATTGACTGTCCGATTAGCGCAGTGGTTAACGAGCTCGCTTCTCACCAATGCAACCCGGGTTCGATCCTCGGACCGGGAAGTATGTGAGATGGTACTGTGGTCGCCAGATCGGACATATCGGTTTTCTCTGGGGACTCCGGTTTCCTCCCACACGAATAACCACATGTACGCTTTCATTCGCGCCAACGAGAGTGATTAATATAAGTTGTTAAAACTTGCTTCGCAATCGTTGTAAATTAAATAAAGTTTAAGAAAGCGCTATTTTCAGTTTCTAGTTTAAGGAGTCGCTCATAAATTATGCCACTGAAACACACGTGGTCGAGTGGTTAAGGTCGCTGACTTGTATACCACTGTAACCTATCATCTCTGATGGTCACGGGTTCGAGCCCCGCTCAGAACGTGTCTCATTTATATGAAAAAGTTGGCAGTTTCTTACGGATGTTGGTGCACAAAGTACTGGTTATCCGCTGGAGCCTGTCCAGGAAAGGTGTTGTTAGGTAAACTGCCCGTCGCTCAAATGGGAAACCGGTAGCGACGTTAAATAAACATAAATAAATTAAAAAAACTGAAACACAAAATCTCACCGACATCGCCAGTGGTGTGCGAACATACAGCGGTGAGCGGCTAGTGATTCAAAGTCAACGGCCTTAGCCATTCGGCCACGAATGCCCTGGTTTATGACTTGAAGTTGACTTTGATAAGCGTAGGCTTCTACATTCAATACTGCTACTAAATGAATGCGTATGATTTTGAGTAAGTTATTATCATTAATCACAAGGATCTTTCGTTTGAAGCTTTCGAAACGTTTATTATCTCAGTTAATATAATATAACTATGCTATAACTGTATTGTTATCGAATACAGCGTGTAGGGAAATGTAATATAACTGAAATATACTGCTTCCAGAGACATTACTATGAATTATATGAGCTCGGCAATGAGGGCCACTCAAACAATGATGTTGGTTAACAAGACCAAGCCACAAGAACACCATATATGTTACAACCTGCAAATTCAGTGTCAGAAAGTGACTGCTTTATCGAGGCGGTTGCTTAGTAGAGGTCGCACACATCGTGTACACTATTGCTACACGTTGACTGCTTAATGTGGGCAATCGCTAATGAATGCTTGACTGTGCACAATCAGTCTCTGGACATATCTGTCTGATTCAAAGGAACAATGGGGTCGACGTACTTGCACATTGTATTCCAACAGACACATTCCTTATTAGATCCTTGTCATGCCTCTGTCTAGACACTTCATACGGATTCCATTTAGTTCTTGCAACCTGAATGCATATGCCTCATAAACATAGAATTAGGCTTACTATGGAATCATTCTGAACAAAAGCAATGTTAAGATATGTAGACACTGTATCACTTCATTACTAACATCTAATGTAATACACATTTTAAGATATGTAGACACTGTATCACTTCATTACTAGCATCTAAAGCTGTAATACACATTTTAAGATATGTAGACACTGTATCACTTCGTTACTAGCATCTAAAGCTGTAATACACATTTTAAGATATGTAGACACTGTATCACTTCGTTACTAGCATCTAATGCTGTAATACACATTTTAATTCAATCTAGTCATGCATACATATCGACATGAGGACACACTTAAGCCATGTCATGCATATAAACGAGGCTAAACAAAGTTATTTTCTTATTAAATATCCCTTACATAAAAGGACAACAACAAACAAACTATTTTTCACTAACGTTCACAAGTACATTAAAGACGGATCTGTAGTCCAGTGGTAACACACTGGACTGGTAATCCAGGGATCGCAGGTTCGACCCCCGTCTGACCCTAATACAATTAACAGTCTTTCAGATGGGACGTTAAACCGAGGTCTCGTGTCGGTGCTTTACACCGTGCACGTAAAAGAACCAGAGGAGATTCTGGAATGGGTCTCTGTCTGTATCATGCACTATCCTCCAAAAATCTAAAATAACTTATCTCTTCGGGAGGCGTCGCTCATATGGGCAACCGGTAGCGACGATAAATAAACGTAAATAAAAAAGTACATTAAAGACACAAAACGGTTTGCATAACATTACATCATACAATCGCCATATGAAACGCCTGCTCAGTTTCCGTACATGTACGGGTCGGTGTCATCTAAATCTGAATTTCTTTCCTCCAAGTTTTATTTTGTTTTCTATCTCCAATCCAATATTATCATAGCCAAGTGTGGTTGTGTGGTTGTGTGGTTGTGTGGTTGTGTGGTTGTGTGGTTGTGTGGTTGTGTGGTTGTGCAGCTTGATTGATGATAAGTGTATTTGGTCTTTCTGTTGCACAACAACAATCATATATTAATATCTATTTAGAAATGAATCACATCTTCTCACATTCCAAACTATTGAGGCTGTCCGATTAGCGCAGTGGTTAGCACGCTCGCTTCTCAACAATGCAACCCGGGTTCGATCCTCCGAACAGGAAATATGCGAGATGGTACGGTGGTCGCCAGATCGGACAGGTGGGTTTTCTTCAGGTACTCCGGTTTCAAATACGCTTTCATCAACACCAACGAGAATGATTAATATAAGTTGCTAAAACTTGGTTCGAAATCGTTGTAAAATAAATAAAGTTTAAAGGTACTCAATACATGTACTTGGTAGTAATTGCGTTGCCTAATATAACAGTATGTTTTGTAAATGATTCGTAGGAAAGAGGTAACCATACAAGCAGATTGCTTCCTCCTCAATCATACATGTATTCACATACTATTTAAAATTGACTATGTTTATTCAAAGAAATAAATATTGTTTAAACATATTCTATGTTTCACATAACACTAGTACATAATATGTGGTCTCCTAAATTATGTACTATGTACAAGTCTGATAATAAAATATATACTTAGTATTTATACCACATACACGTATAACCTAGTTTTTTAGTAATACAATGTTGTTCTGTTATGTTCTGTCCTAAAGAATCTACCGTTAATTAATGATGATGTTCATCTTCTATTCCGTTGTTACACTTTGGGCAAAATACATGTTTTTAAAGGGACTGAAATGGTAACCAAATGGTACACATATTGATGCTCAGCTGCATGTAGTGCATATATTAGTTATTGTTAGTATATATTAGCATGTCTGTTGTATATGTCACACGGATATTGATATGCCTAGCCTGTTGTTGAAAACAAGTACTCCGTATCTGTTGCGTAACAGTTAATGTGTTGCACTCAGTTGCAGGTAAAAAAGCTTCAATAGTTGCTTATCTAATATTCATATCCTGGCATATTTACCAATCATTGTTGTAGAATATACTTGGCATATCAATCATTACATCATTGCATACACTATACGTCATAACATTGGCAGGATCCAATGTTGATACTAGTTACCTAGTCAATGGTGTGCCGTATCTATAATTGAATGCAACTAATAGTTTAAAGCAGCATTACATCGTAATAAAGGATGTTTTGGGTAAAATATAAATACTAATGTATGTGTGTTTACAAAAATCGAAATAGTCGCTCAGAAACGATAACATTCCAACAAATTTAAACCGTCGTATATGCGAATTTGTTTATCAACACACGAATGTAAATAAGCACAGCGCGCATGCGTGAAACAACCGAGGATGTAGAAAAACAACGTATATATTTTGAACATGAAAGACTATCTATCTATCTTCCTCTAATGTCGAACCCCTCGCGGGATGTAGAAATGTCCCTAAAAAACTTTAACAGTGGTATGAATCAACATATCAAGTAATTTAATGAAAAAAGACAACGTGGGACAAATGGGGACGATGCAATCCGTATGTAAACAAGTTCGGACGATACGTTCCGGTTGTAAACAAGTGCGTGACCGATCGACTCGGAAAGTCCTACTTTCGGTTTCGAGTTTGTTTTATCGCAAACAAACACTGTTTACCAAATGAACAGAAGCATACAAAGTATAATGTTAGAATGTGTAGCAGCATTGCTACCCATACGTAAAAATTGATTTTTTCAAATATCTTTTATTTCATACGATGTAATGCTGCTTTAACACCCACAACTGAGTCCACACTACCTGTATCCCTCCCGATATTAGGTTACTCACCGTGTGTTCATGCTCAAAATAATGATATAGAATTTATACGAAGCTATCTACATGCTCAATAATAGGTTTGTGTTCATAATGTTTTATTTAAAACGACAATGAGTATGAATGTGTCCATACATGCATGTGTCAGTGTTTCATTAGTATGTACATTACACACGAGTATTCCGCCTCCGTGGTCGAGTGGTTAAGGTCGCTGACTTGTATACCACTGTAACCTATCATCACTGATGGTCACGGGTTCGAGCCCCGCTCAGACCGTGTCTCATTTATATGAAAAAGTTGGCAGTTTCTTACGGAGGTTGGTGCACCCAAGTACTGGTTAACCGCTGGAGCCTGCCCAGGAAAGGTGTTGTTAGGTAAACTGCCCGCCGGCGATATAGCCAAAAATGGCGCTGATGCAGGCGTAAAACCCGAAATATAACATAACATAACAAACGGGCATATAGTACAATCACACAGTTGCGTAATATACCGTATGCACAAACTGTAGTGATACACTATGCATATAATATATATTGTACGAATAATGTACAAGTTTGTTTGTTTGCGGTTTACGCCTCATCGGCACCATTTTGGGCTATATTGACGGCGGGCAGTTTACCTAACAACACATTTCCTGGATAGGCTCCAGTGGTTAATATCCAGCGGTGCACCAACCTCCGCAAGAAACTGCCAGCATTTTCATGTTCATAGGAACAGACACGGCATGAGCGAAGCTCAAACCAGTGACCATCAGTGATGATATGTTACAGTCGTCGTCAGCGACCTATCTAAACCACTAGACCACGGAGGCGGTCATAAAGTACCCGTATTTTGGGCCTACTGTACTTACGAGTGGCATATTTCGGGTATGTCTTTTGTTGAAAAACACCCTTCAAGTGAAATTACACACAACATGAACAATAGCAATACTTAAAGCACTAGGCTATACATGTATGTGGTAAAATATATTAAGTATATATATGTACATTCGTTCATCCGTACGCACGTACACACATCGGACGACTGACATTTTTTATTTAATCATATTTTATTGCAAATCAATAGTACATACGTCATACACATAAAGATACAATACATAGCATGAACATCCAAATGGTTTTGGCCACACGTTTTAGCAACATTAAACAACAGCTCACACCAGTTAGGACGACTGGCATATAAAATAGCCTGCTACACGTGTGATCTGTGATGAGGTGAGCTATAAAGTATTATCAAGTTTCCATCACAGCCATGTGTCTAGACTTCCAAATTACTGTTCCTGTTGTAATCAGTAGTTTAATTAGTTGCGTTTCATCTTCATCTAAGCAGAGTGTAGTGCGTCTTAAAGCTTACATCTTCTATTCCATGAATTAATAATGTGTTCGTTCCCACTGCTAACGTGCATAACTACACCATAGATGGAACACATTTCTAGAGAAAAACTGCAATGGTATATCACATACGCTGTTCATATTTAGTTTAATCATATGTTATTGCTGGATTTGTAGGTGCTCTATAACCACAGGGACAATCTTCTGGAAGTCCAACAAGTATATCCAGGCTTGCAAACACTTGTATGTATTTACTATGTGCATTTTAAAGTAAATTGGTACATCAACTCAGTTTGATTTTGCTGTTAGATTAGCGCAGTGGTTAGCGCGCTCGCTTCTCACAAATGCAACCCGGGTTCGATCCTCGGACCGCGAAGTATGTGAGATGGTCGCCAGATCGGACAGGTGGGTTTTCTCCGGGTACTCCGATTTCCTTCAACACGAATGACAACATTTACGTTTTCATCCGCGCCAACGAGAGTGATTAATATAAGTTGTTAGAACTTGCTACGAAATCGCTGTAAAATAAATAAAGTTTAAACATTTTTAAATCAGTCTGACAGATTTGTTATCCTATGTCCTATGACCAAGAGATATATTGTCAGAGGGCAGAAACATTACTGAAGCAATCACGAAGGGATCATTATTTTCCAGATCATATACAGTCCACATCCACTATGTCGAATTCCGCACCGAGCAAAATACTTCGACATAACCGAAGTTTGATTTAACGAAATTCGATATAAACGGATCCAGTTTTATTTTAGCTCGGTTGCGAAACAAGTTCTTACAACTTATATTAATCACTCGAGACCTCAGTCCTGATGGAATCCATCGCCACGAAGGAGAAAGAAGAGGCAATGTGGAATTTAAATGCCTTGCCCAGTGGCACAATCGTAACGGATCCAGTTATATGAATAATGATCGGGACTTTGATCCGACTTCGAGATAATCGGAGAATTCGACATATCCGACTTTGCTATAGGGGATGTAGACTGCAGATGTGAATTGGCATGGCTATATTTGTGTCTACGCAAATTTGCTAAATTCCGCAGATGGACGAATCTGTTACTAAAGGTTGTATTCCAAACTAGCGAGTTCATTTCAGATTTCTTTACTATAGCGAATTCAATAAAGCAAGTGCGCTCAATTGCCCCTCTCCTTTACATAACACAATCTGAACTCGTGGAATCAGACTAAGGGAACACGTAACTGGAACACTGCTGCAAGCGATACAAAACTAATAATTCGAAGCAACAATACACCAGCCAGTCGACGATTCACAACATTTGTCATTTGGCAAACAATGAAGATTCTCTTTCTATAATGATTCACGATTTTAAGGTACAGTCTACATCCGTTATGTCGAATTCCGTCTGACCGAACAAAATACTTCGACATAACCGAAGTTTGACTTATACGAAATTCTATATAAACATAGCCAGTTATATGAAAAAATGATAGTGTCTGAAACGGGATTTTGATCCGACTTCGAGATAACCGGAAATTCGACATAACCGACTTTGACATAGCGGATGTAGACTGTATATAGAGATGTACACCCTAACTCTACGAGGATTGAGAAAGACGGTGCATTCTATACCAGATTGAATATAGATAAAACCAGTTGTTTATCGGAACATTAAAATTATAATGAAATACAATGACCACATTTCTTCTATAATAATTAAAATAAAGAAAGTTTGCATGCCTTGAAATAAAGAAATCTTACAATAAACGACAATGACCTAATTTAAAAACATTTATTTTCCTTGTAAATTTTGAATTAGAAATTAGGGGAATACCAGATAACTATGCATTAGATTTGCAACAATTAAAATTATAATGGGACCAGAACAGCCGCTAGTCTCAACGTCAACTTAATAAACACCAAACTACGTACGTGGCCTGAACTGAATATAGCACCAGATATGTAAAAATGCTATAAGAAATAACTCACTGAAACATCATCAAAATGTTAATGACCTACGATAAGACATACCTTGGCGTAACGTTCTCCGACACCATGAACTTTGGACTGCATATTACCAACATTACAAAGAAAGCAAGCTCCACGTTGGGATTTCTCCTTCGAACAAAACTGCATACCTCTCACTCATAAGGTCATTACTAGAGTACATCTCTATTGTATGTGACCCCCCATCTACAGACGGACGTTGACAAACTCGAACGTGTACAACGTCATGCAGTGAGATTCATCTCTGGGGACTACAGCTCACGGAACCAAGGATGCATCAAGAGAATTCCTCCATAACCTGAACCTACCACCACTGCAGGACTGAAGAATGACAGCACGACTCATCGTCTTCAACGTGACCGGGGGGCTGGTACCAACACTGCCCTGTCATGATGTCCGGATCCTATGAGGCGTGTTGAACCAAACACATTTAGTAACTGACAACATTTTTACAAGGCAAGCCTCAGTGAATTCAAAGTACCACAAGGTCATTAATAATTGTGAAACCAAAAGAGACCTATATGAGCATTATTTCTTCCCACGAACATATGTGGAGTGGAACAATCTCAGTGATAACATTGTGTGCGCAGAGACAGTTACGGGTTAAGCATCGGGACTAAGTTATTTCCCCCATCTCTCTCCCGCTGCATATATGCTGTGAGGCATTGCAGTGTATCTATTCCGATTCAGATTCAGAACGCTTTCAAAAAGGAATATATTCTCTGTTCGTGTCCATGACATGAGCAGTTAAATGTAAGTTTCCTATGCACACAGTTTTACAACAAGGCTAGATCTAAAATGTATGGAACATACTTCCGTAGAAGAAACATTAAATATAAACGTATTCGAAAACAACAGCATCATGTTTATACGTATGTTTATTGACTACTGTGTAGTTAGGACCTCTTTATCAATGGCATTGTGAATACTATATCGTACTATTGGAAGGATTGCTTGATGAATTTATGCTACATCGACACGAATGAGGACATAATTCATGGAACATTGGCATATTCCTATATACGGCATCTAAGGGGAAATCTAGTTTATTTGATTGTAATCCGACCCCTATTATGTGAATTTAATCTATCAGGTAGATACATTTTGTTATGATAATTAATCCCAGGGCTTGTTGAGAAACACGATAAATATGAGCATATTATCATCCCAAATACCCCACACGATAAAGAAGAGTATGTAAATGGCATGTTTCCAATCTATGTGTTTTACGTTTATTTATCGTCGCCTATATGAGCGACGCCTCCTGAAGAGATTAGTCATTTTAGATAGTTGGAGGATAGTGCAATGATAGAGACAGAGACCCATTCCAGCGTCACCTCTGGTTCTTTTACGAGCACGGTGTACATACAGCACCGACACGAGACCTCGGTTTAACGTCCCATCTAAAAGACTTTAAAGGCCTGCAGTTTGACCCCGTCCAATTGTAAAGATTTATACTTTACTACCTGTTCCATATGATTAGTGGCTTGTATCAACAATGTAGCAGTACATTCAGTATAATTTGGCGTATGTAGGTATTTTCTAACGGTTAATATGCACGATCACTCTGTGAGCTGAGAATTAGTCAAAATGAGGCCCTGACAATTTAAGTAAACGTATATTATTGATTGTAAAGAAAATTGATAGTTATGAGTATTCAAACTACATAATCCAGATCAGCCCAGGGACATAGATTACATGTTATGTAGGTGCCTCATCAGCCGTAGCGTAATCACTGAGACTGATAATTTGTATGCATGTATATAATATATGTGTATGGGCCGGAGGCCTTGAATTACGAATAAACTGTTAAACTGATCAGGATCTATGTTGTTTGTAAGGTCGGAGTTTCATCACTTTCATATTCTGTTCTGTCACTTTCATGTATCATCTGGTTTAAAAAGGCCGCCAGATTAAGTGTGAAAATAATGCCTGTTTATACCTTGCTCAAATGTTGGATTTGAACTGGAGCGTACAACGGAGTCTTGTATTATTCTTGACTTGCACTGTCTCATTCCATTGACATATTGCCAAATTTGAGCGTATAGTGTAGTGAAGAGCAGAGAAGGTTCCGATACGTTTGTCATGGAAAACATTCAAGCTGTTGTTGAATGATTCCACGCTACTAGTGTCCACTGTGCTTGTGTTCCCCTTGCATAATAAATGAACAGAACAAACAACTTTGGTGGCCTGCTAATAATCGTCCACCGCATAATCTAAATTCACATGAGAGAAAGCTTCTATACAGGAGGTTTTGGGCAATGCTATATAATTGTGGCGCATGGAAAGATGTCAGATATATAGAGAGAAAAGTAGCGGCTAGAAGAGGAGACTGTACTTGGCATAAGAGGGGAACTGATGCCTGAATGTGTGGTACAGCAATGCAGGAACTGGCTGCCTAACCCGCGCAACCAGCCTTATTTGGGCCATAAGTGGAGTTGAATTGTTTATACCAGTTGTAAATACTATAAAAATACAGAACTTAAAATTTCAGCAATTTATAACCTCTGATATGTACGTGGGTCATAATAGATATAAGTGGTGCTCATGTATTAGATGTATACCATGCAGGGCCTCGCATGTGGCAAATACGATGTGCGTCGACCGTCAGATTTGTACCGCTATTCCTCGTGTGTTTAGTGCGTCGACCGTCATATTTGTACCGCTATTCCTCGTGTGTTTAAGGTCAAATATAGGTCAACCTGCAGGCCTTTAAGATAGATAGATAGAGATAGATTTCTTTATTTATAGAGAGTAACCTAATTAGTTCTAAACTAATCTTCCTTAGGGCCCGCTTAAATTTCATAACACTATAGCATTAATGCGCATACACAATAATTATAACATTATTACAATAATTAGTACACAGTTACGCCATGCAATATACATGTATTATGTTGTAAATGATATAATTATATAAACATGAGAAAACATTATAAAACTCAGCCAACAAAAAAATTGAATATTCTGCAGAAAATCTTCGGATAAAAGTAAAAAACGAATCGGTTAAACAGAGAAAGAAATGGGAAGACAAATAGCAAATTAGCTCAATTATGTGGAACAAAATATGGTCTAATCCGAACAGATGATATGCTTCATTACGAGCAGAACGCATCCAGTGGAAATGATTTCACAATACGTGTGTTACTGATCATACGTCAAGTTTACTGGCAGGTTCAAACTACCTCTATAATACGCATAGAAAAAGACGGATCTATAGTCCAGTGGTAACACGCTGGACTGATAATCCAGGGATCGCAGGTTCGATCCCCTGTCTGACCCTAATAAAATTAACAGTCTTTCAGATGGGACGTTAAGCCGGGGTCTCGTGTCGGTGCTTTACATCGTACACGTAAAAGAACCAGAGGAGACTCTGGAATGGGTCTCAGTCTGTATCATGCACTATCCTCCAAAATCTAAAATGACTAATCTCTTCAGGAGGCGTCGCTCATATGGGCAACCGGTAGCGACGATAAATAAACGTAAAACACACACACACAGAAAAAGATGTGCCGCCTTCATTCTGTTTTGGGAATTTGACCAATCAAAACAAATGTGGTCTGTTGTTAATCCGTTAATTATGCATGTCTGATACATACTATAAGTAAGTAAGTAAGTAAATATTTTATTATAGTGACATGTGCATCCGACATTATATATACTACAGATAATAAATATACAAACAAGCACCCTGCCCAGTGGACCTATATGTCACCTAATATAAAATCGTGGTTATGTACAAAATTGATACATACATGAAATTCAAAATTAAGTACCAAGCTACTAAATCAATGATTTATGTTTACAGTTTAATACTATACTTCTAGATATTTACGCTTTTGGAAGTCATATGGAGGATCAGTTATGCTAAAGGACATAGATAATCATTTTTGAACTATTTTGAAATTTCGAAATGTATATAAATTCACAACATATTCCGTCAACGAAAAAGAATGAGCTACGCAACCAACGAGCATTAAATGTGCATTTCGGAATAGAAGTTATGACATATAAACGGTGAGAAGCATAATAGATCGGGGCGTGAATTGGTCGCGCGTCGCGTGCGGAGACACAGAGATCAGAGAACATGGAAAAGAAAAAGATATAAAATTACAAGAGATACGAGGACAGTTTAGAGTGACTCCTAAACAGACCCTATGTATTTTGATGCTTGTAGCCTAAGTTATGGTCGGGCTGAGTTATCAAATAACATTACTCATCTAATTCACACATTATAGAATTAAGATGCGTGTTAGTACAGCGTGATTCCTGTACCGACTCTATATATTTTGGTGCTTGTAGCCTAATCTATGGCCGGGCTGAGCATGCACATACTATTATACATCAAACATATTCATACATTTACGAATATGAGATGTGAGACAGTATAGAGTGACTCCTGTACTGACCCTATACATTTTGGTGCTTGTAGCCTAATCTATGGCCGGGCTGAGCATTCAAATCGTATTATTAACACACACACATTAATCACCTTAGTTTATAATGTATGCGTGTTAACTAAACTTCTTAGTACGCTCGCCCATATGGTTCGCCGGAGGCGAGAGTATATAAGCTCAATCATCATCAGAATTAACGTATCAATATTAACGTAAATAAAAACTTACAACTATATGTAGCAGAGAACTAATGAATGTTTGTTAATATGTGTGTCTGTTGTTTCTAATTGATCTCGCAGAATAAATTCATTACATGTACATTGAATATACGAAATATGTGCTTAGTGAATTTAGTAGAAAATATCAAGCCAAACGCAGAAACGAACACCAGACACACCCAGACAGACTGCTACAGTAATTGTTCCAATTACATATATTTTAAGAATTAATTTGACATTGAACAATGTTTAGCTAGCACTTCAAAGATATGTTTGAATTATATGGTACAATTCAGGACCAGAATCCATACACTTCTTATTCAAGTTGATAATTGGAACAATACACCATTAACACAAAGGAAATGCACAAGGTGTAGCAATAACATCGGTAACGAGAGTCAATAGCATTCAGAATGTCCTACACTTATTAAATATGAGAAGGCCGTACATAAAACCAAATTATTTTAGATTCCCAAATACTATACTCGACAAAATCATTTAGTATAGGTTAAAGTTTATTAGTACGTATTTACAAAATTTAATTGGTCAGGTACGGCGCATTTAAATATATTATATCTTTATTTCTGTCTCATCTATGTACAGTACATACATTACAATTAATATAAACACATACATTGCACATAGCCATTCTACAAATGAGAATTATAA
This sequence comes from Archivesica marissinica, assembly GCA_014843695.1. NCBI lineage: Eukaryota > Metazoa > Mollusca > Bivalvia > Venerida > Vesicomyidae > Archivesica > Archivesica marissinica. The sequence continues at coordinate 87,279,766 of CM026391.1, forward strand.
GAGACAATAACTTTTTACAATACATGGAACATGTCTTACTTTCTAAAAACTATGTGAAAGTCGCTAATCATGACATTAAAAAATATTTAAAATACTGATTTTTAAGATTCTGACAGGGAAAAGGTGCACTATCGCGCAAATTAGAATATGTTTTAAGAAATCAGAACCACCTCTGATCAGATCAGGGATGGATGGATTAGCAGCCTTTACATAGTTCACATAAAACATTGTTCACTAGTAAAATAATGTACACATTATTTACACAGATAAAAACTACGCCGCTGTAAAATATTAAAACAGGTTTTGGCACATATACATATTAATGCCGGATTAGTGAATAACGTAATCAATTTATTTGTTTTAGACAGTGTAAGAAAATTATCACAGATAATGGAAGCTTTTCCAAATAATATAGCCCTGATATCCTCATACATATAACAATCTATAATGGCATGCATTTCATCCTCAACTGCATTGCAGAATGGACAGGTACGATTCTGTACAGTTAGATGTTCATATCGTCCAGTTTCAATGAGTAAAGGAGCAACAACGAAACTTACTAAATGCTGAACGATGGCTTATTGGCATAATAATCTTACAGTATTGTTCAACATCTAAATCCAGTTTGAAAAGTTGATAGGTTCGTAGTTTGTTACGGCCGTTTCCAGATATACTATCTAGTCTGTGTACTGACGCAAGCCAATCAATAATGAATAAATCCATGCACTTTGCTTCAACAAGGGATGCATATGGGTGTTTGCTAATATTTTCACTAATGTCAGAATAATCGTCTAAACCAAATTCAAACATATGCCCTTTTAACAACAAAGAACCAATTCTTGCATGATCTACTTGATTTTGCCTGTGCCCAGAGTGCAACACGTTTATTCAATCGGGTATGATTTATAAATGAAATGCGGCACCAGAAATTCGCAATGCTTTTCCACTGACGGACAGAAGTTGGTTGCCATGCCATTTCACCAATTACAGCCGAGTTTGGAGTATATTTTCCAACCCCGAGAAAAAATCTCATGGCACGGTTGTGAATAGCGTTAATGCATGAAAACGATGAGGTTCCCCATACAGCGGCCCCGTAGTTAATGACTGGCCAAACAATAGAGTCATATAACTTAGTAAAAACGTCATAAGGAACCCCACCAATGAACTTACATCTAGCAATGAGAAGACCAAGTGCACGGTTTGCACTTCTGGCTACATGTTTAACAGTAATATTGAAATCTAGATGTTCATGTAAGTGAAATCCAAGGTAAGTGTAAGTATTTACATAATCAATAATGTTTTCACCACACCTAAATATGAATCGAGATCGTGTCACAGAATTTGGCCGAAAATGAATAACATTACTTTTAGTAGTATTGATATGCATACATTAGTTTAAACATATTTTATTCGGATCAAATACATATATACATATATAAACACAATTTTTATACATTGGAACCGATATGGGTCGAGAAACAAGCTTAAAGCTTATATGAATCCCTTCCCATGTTGGAGTACTCTTAAATGGTACAAAATGCTTGGCGAATAGTAATGGCGAGTTTATGTGTTCAGTATATATTATATAAATTGTAGAGAAACTATTGAATATTTAACAGCAGTGGCAAATATTTGGACTTGATTTTACTAAACGTCCGCATATATTTACAGCATCGTTATTGTAATGTTAATGTAGCAATACGGAAACGTTATATCCAAATATGTAAAATATCAAAAAACAATCTGGTATTGTCACACGACGGGCCGGGACCAAAACGGAGAGAACCCCCACGTTCACCTAGGTATCGAAACGTTTTGTTGCTGCAATATAGCTCTGGACATTCAGGTAAAGTGTTGTGTTACAGTGTGTAGTGAGATGCTCATCGCCAAACAAGAGATTGTTGAGTGTGGCAGCACATGGAAGGAGGTGTTGTAGACGTTGATGATTATACCTTGGGCAATGCAGAAGGAAGTGAGTGACTGATTCGATAGACCCGCATGCGCACAAGGGAGAATCGATGATATTTTTCCTGTGAAGGTCGTAGCACAAAGAACTACATCCTAGTCGTAGTCGGGTGTGGAGTATCTGATTCCTTCTTGATCCAACATTGTATAACGGGGATTGTCTTTTCCTGTTTTTACTTAAATGTATTTGAAGGTTGCTACTCTATCGGTGTTCCGTGTCTCGTTTGGCAGCGAGTTCCATATTAGAATAGTTGATGGAAGAAATGTAGAAGCATGGGATTGAGTATGTGCAGTTATAGGTTGAACGGCGGGTACGTGTCGAAGGTTATATAATTGGTCAGCTTGTTCTGGAATGAGATTGGAGAGGTAATGGGGACAGCGACCAGTCTTCATTTTGTAGAAGAGGGTGAGCTTGTGATTGCAACGTCTTTTGGCTAGGGTATCCCAGGACAGGTCCGACAGAAGAGTGTTTATGTTGCAGAGTTTAGTAGCTCCAGACACAATTCGCGCTGCCTCGTTCTGTTCGGCCTCAATATCGTTTTTCGAATCATTACTGCAGTTGTCCCACACGACGTTACCATATTCTAGAAGTGGTCGAATGTAGGCAAGATACATGCGCTCTAGACAGAAACGGGTAAGAAGGAAATTTAATGATCTGAGAATTCCGATGCGCTGCCAAGACTTGTTAACAAGCTCAGATATATGAGCATTCCACTTGGCATCATCTGAAAAGATTAGACCAAGATGTTTGTGAGTTCTAGTTTGGGTAATGGGAATGCTATTCATGAAGACATCTGGATGGATGGGCTTGTTTCGCTTACGTGAGAAAATCATGGATTCGGTTTTTGCAGGGTTGAATGTAACTAGCCACAATTTGGACCAGGAATGGATACGAGAAAGGTCGGTGTTGAGGACGGCAGCTGCATTGGCTGGATCGTCAACGATGATGTAAAGACTTGTGTCATCAGCGAAAAGACGTATACTGGCATTAATGTCAGCAACGATGTCGTTAATGTAAATGAGGAAGAATAGTGGACCTAAAATCGATCCCTGTGGAACTCCAGCATTAATAGAAGACCATTGCGAGGATGAATTTGCAATAACAACACGTTGATTTCTTGAAGACAAGTAAGATGCGAACCAGTTTAGAAGAGAACCTGTGATGCCGAGAGAAGACAGTTTGCTAAGCAGACCACGGTGCCATACCCGGTCAAACGCCTTCGAAATGTCGCAGAAGATCGCTCGCACTTCCTTTCCATCGTCCATTGCCTGAGATATGTCATTGTATAGGAAGGTCATTTGGTTGACAGTGGAATCACCCTTGATGAAACCAGACTGGTTCGGTGTCAAAAGACTATTTTCCGTGACATAGTTGTAGAGGTACTTATGTACGCAGCGTTCCATAAGTTTACCCAGGCAGCTAAGTAGAGAGATAGGGCGATAGTTTGAGGGTTTCGATGGATCAGATTTTTTAAATATTGGGCATATGTTGGCTAGTTTCCAATGAGAAGGAAATGTGGATTTCGTAAGTAGCTTGGTGAAGTATACAGAGAGTGGTACAGCGAGCTCGTTGGCACCTTCCTTAATGAGTCTAGGACTAACCAAGTCTGGCCCGCTAGCCTTCGATGGGTTGATAAGAGAGATCGCGTCTCTAACATCCTGGTGTGTTATGCTGATATGTGACAGAGTGGATGGTGTCATTGGTGTGATGGGTGGTGGGATCTGATTGTGGTCGTCTATTGAGGATTGCTCACAGAAGAAGGTATTCAGGAGCTCAGCTTTGTCCTCATTGGACGTCGCTTTGACTCCGTTGTTAACAAGGGTAGGGATGCCAGAATATTTAGTGTTGTTTGAGAGTTGTTTCGACAGTTTGAACCACTCTTTAACTGGAATGGAAAATGAGTTCATCCTGTCGATTATGTTGTGTAGGTGAGTATCTTTCGTCTTTCTGATTAGAGCGGTGGTGATGTTCCTGCATCGTCTAAAGTTTTCCCATGCCAGTTCGGTATTTAGACGATTGGCTTTCTGGTGGACTCTGCTACGCTTCCTGATGGATTGTCTCACCTCGCTGGTCATCCATGGAACGTCACCTGGCCGAATGGTTACTGTTTTGTTGGGGATGCTATATGTTGCTGCTTGGAGTATGGAGGCTGTAATATTTTCAGCGATCTGTTCCAAATTAACGTCATCTATGATAGTGTTCCAATCTGTTGCACGTAGTTTGTCGTTAAACTTATTATAGTCGCCATTGTCGTATAGCCAGATGCGGCGTCGAAAATTGCTAGATGTGGGTTTTGAGAAATTAAGGACAACTACTACTGGACAATGGTAACGGATAAGGTCTGGTACGAAGGGGTCAGATACAAAACTGGAGAGGGCTTGTTGGTTGTTGCGAACAAATATCAGGTCGATTAGGGACTGAGAATGTTCTGTGAAATGTGTTGGGGTCGATATTAGCTGATGAGGATTGTAAGAAGAAATGAGACGGGACATTTTATTTGAAGGGGAATGACTAATGTTAATGTTGAAGTCGCCTGTTACTATAATATTATCGCAGCGTTGATGAAAAGCTTGGTCGACACTCTGCTCTAGCAGGAGCCATTGGTTGTTGTTTGCATCGGGGGGACGGTAGAGGCCACCAACTAGAAGTGTACGCTGGTTTACATGAACCTCCAACCAAAGAGCCTCTAGACCGTTTACATGCAGATCCTGGCGTTTTGTGGCATGCAAACTATCCCTCAGGTAGATGGCAACACCTCCTCCAACCCTGTCCTTCCTGTCACATCGAAACGGTTGATTAAAATTTGGAATGCGAAGTTCAGAATCAGATACGGAAGCGGAAAGCCACGTTTCTGTAAAGACGAGTATATCCTATGGCTGTGCTTTGACAGAAAGAATATCGAGCTTGGGACGTAAACTTTGAATATTAATATGCATGATACTAAGACCATTGTTGAGTAGGGTAAGATAAGATTCTGAGAGCGTATCCGACTGATCAGTTGTTGGACCTGGATGTGTCTCTATATCACCTGAGCGAGTATTGTTGAGGGATGGTAAGTAAAGTGACACATGAATGTTGGTAATGAAGATGATGGCAAACACTATATATGTGTCCAGTGTATGGGTAATAAGACGGCTAGAACAGTGTCCAATATACATAATGAAAACTACGGCGGATGATAACGTTCTGACTGGCCGTCTATTCCCGTGGCTAGTGTTAACGATGACAAAGTAATGAGGTTATGGAAGGTCAATCCGCATCGAGACCCACCACCGTGTGTGACAAAGAAAAATACGACAATCAATATAAACATTGGAGATGTTAAACAGCAATCAGCAGGTTTAAAATGTTAACGTAGTTCTTCTAATATGTACATTGTATATAAGATTAAATAGCTATGTGAACATATGACCCCGGTAACGTACTTATATAATATTAAATAGCTATGTGCACATATAACTTATGAATGAGCAAGGAGCAATATGTGCAGTTGAAGATTGTTGCAATCTTAACGAAATTGGTGGAAACAATGAAAGCTAGTTCACAAGTTACTACATCATGAATATAGAATGGGCTTACACTATATATAAAAGGGATTTATATTAAAATATGAAATTTGTGCTACAGTTGAATTACAAGAAAGCATGCAAGGTATCAATGACCTCATACTGGAAAGGTTACCTCTATAACTGTGTCCGGGCATAAACACTTCGGCCCCGCTCCGGCTACTATAATAATTCGTCGGCATTATTTCAATGGAAGTCAGAGAGAATAGTTAATCAAACAAACAGAGAGGCCACCACTTTCAGCACAATAGATAATGAAATATGTACGTTCACATCTATTTCCATGTGTGGCCCATCATCAATGACATTTTTAATCACCTGGCATAATAATACAAGTTAACGTAGCCATACCAGTATGCTCATTTTAAATCAAATGTCATAATAATACAGGCTAACGCAACAATACCAGTATGCACATTTTAAATCATATTTCACAATAATACATCCCAACGTATCCATACCAGTATGTGCATTTCAAAACACGTGTCATAGTAATACAGGCTAACGCAACAATACCAGTATGGAACACTTTAAATCACATGTCATAATAATATAGGCCAACGCAACCATACCAGTATGAACACATTAAATCACATGTCACAATAACATAGGTTAATGCAACCATACCAGTATGAACACATTAAATCACATGTCATAATAATATAGGTCAACGCAACCATACCAGTATGAACACATTAAATCACTTGCCACAATACTACAGGTTAACGTAACCATACTAGTATGAACACATTAAATCACATGTCATAATAATATAGGCCAACATAACCATACCACTATGAACACATTAAATCACATGTCACAATAATATTAGGTTAACGTAGCCACACCAGCATGTACATTATAGATCGCGTGTCATAATAATGCAGGTTTACGTAACCATACCAGTCTATACACATTAAATCACATGTCATAATAATACAGGTTAACGTAACCACACCAGCATGTACATTATAAATCACATGTCACAATAATACAGGTTAACGTAACCATACAAGTACATTGTATGAACATTTTAAATCACATGTCATAATAATACAGGTTAACGCACCAATAAAAGTATGAACATTTTAAATCACATGTCATAATAATACAGGTTAACGTAACCACACCAGCATGTACATTATAAATCACATGTCACAATAATACAGGTTAACGTAACCATACAAGTACATTGTATGAACATTTTAAATCACATGTCATAATAATACAGGTTAACGCACCAATACAAGTATGAACATTTTAAATCACATGTCATAATAGTATTGGTTAACGTAATTATACCAGTATGCACATTTCAAATCACGTGTCGTGATGAGTTAACATAGACTAACGCAACCATACCAGTATTGAAATTTTAAATCATGTGGCACACTATTAATACAGGTTAACGTAATTAAATTTAGATATTTTCAATAAATGTTACAAGCAGTATTGCGATATGGTACATTGTATACCATGTTCACCAAAGGAGACGGTCTGGCAGGTAAATCATCTAATCCAGTATCCATATATGGTATGGTCATTGTTGAGATAGAGTGGGAGGATTACAATTACATTCAATCGGTCGATACAGGTCACTGGACAGTGCGGTATAATGTTATACTCAGCGGGAAAAGTTACAGTGTGGACTTGAACTTTACAAATTCACTTAATGTTTCAAAACGGTGGATGTATTCGTTATGTTTTTCAACGAAGATGAATCCGTCGGAGGTCCACGCGTTCTTAACAGCTTTACTCTTGAAGAGGAGCCGAGCGTTGTAGAATAATTCACCACGTTTCTTGGTCAACACTTCGTTGATATATGTATGTTTATATTTCCCAATATCTCGAAGGGATGTGCGCCTTTTGTACATTTTTTGTCGACAGCGATATGTAGAGAACTTAATTATTATATCCCTTGGTCGAGCGGATGCATTGTGGAACGATTCGGGTTTTTTCCCGAGTCGGTGTGTGCGGTCAATCTCGTCAAGCTTGATGTTTACCTTCATGTCATTCACAAGTTTTAAAATAACATCGTCCGTGTTTTCACCCTCGGACTCCACAAGGCCGGAAACGCGGAGACAGTTGCGGCGGCTATACTGGTTTGCATTGTCTTCCATGGTTTCTAGAATGTCTACCCGTTTTTCTAGGTTGGACACCTTGTCTTTGAGAAAAGTATTCTCTTTTTGGAGGTCGATAATTTGTTCTTGCAATCCGCCGACCACACCACTTACTATTTTTGAAATCATGTCTTCAAGTTGGGATTGGAATGTTCCTTTGAGTAGTTGGGCTATTTCAATCATTTGTTCATCACCGATACGGATCGTTGGACTTGTCTGATCAGCTACGTGTGACTCATTTTCAGACATATTTATTGAGCAACCGGGATCTTCAGATGATGTTAATGTTCTGGTTTTCTTTAACTCAAGTTGGTCCAACGGAGATGATGCTCCACGTTTCTTTACCGATCCTGCTGCTGGTGTAACAGGAGTATCGCTCATTATGTGGTACGCTATATATGTAGCGCAGTATACTTCTGAATCACTGTAGCGTGTGTGGTGGGCGTACTACCGTGTACATGAATGGAGTACAATGTTTACAACGACAAATCAATAGAGCGTGACACAGGTAAGTATACTGGTTCGTATGGATTAAAACAATGCAAATGTCAATTTCATCACCTCTTTTATCCAGATTCCAATTAACAAGTGTTCCGAGTAATCATCACATAAGTTTTACCATTTTCGCTTCAGTATTACTTCGTAGAAATCACAAACTAAACCTGCTGATGTAAACACAGGACTACGCCATTACTGACCGGAAGTAGTATGCATATCATTAAGAGAACACCAGTCATTCAAAGCATTTAACAATATCTGTACATCTTGTTCATTTTCAGCTAATAAGACGATGTCATCAGCATATAAAAGGATACATATACGCTCATTATCTAACCATACACCAATATCTAGGGACTTGAGATAAACTGCCAGGTCATTGATAAAGAAATTAAATAGAATAGGAGACAAATTACAACCTTGTCACAACCCACACTTAACATCAAACCATTCAGTATTGAGTGAGTTAACCCTTACACATGAAGATACAGATGCGTATAACGATTTAATAGCAAGAAACATGTTACCAGAAATTCCTGTATCAATGAGCCTGTTCCAAAGTTTATCTATATTAATAGAATCATATGCCTTGCTGAAATCAATAAATGCGGAGAAAGTAGATTTCTTTATTTTCTTCCTGGTTTCAATAATACTAGTCAGAGTTGAGATATGATCTAATGTACTTCGTTTCTTTCTAAAACCGTTCTGCTCATCTGCAATTTTATTATTTTCCTCAGCCCATGTACTAAGGCGGCTATTAAAAACACTACAATATATCTTATACATAGCTGATGCCAAAGAGATACCTCTGTAAGAGAGAGGATCTCTAGGATCCGTAGTTGATGACTTAGGTATTGGGTTAATGATACATTTTCCCCACAGTGTAGGAATCGTTCCTGAATTAAAACATACATTAAATAAGGAATGAAGGAACACAACTGACAAATCAATTTGCAGTACCTCACTGGGAATATCATCAATACCACTTGCCCTTCCCTTCTTACAATCATCTACTGCTTTTTTAACTTCCAAAATAGTTATACTTTCGTTAAAAGGCGAATAATCAGAATTACTATTAACAACAGTAAGGTACAGTATCAGAATTAACATGGTTTAATAGTTCACTGAAATCTGATTTCCATTTATGTAGAACGTCTTCTGTTTGTGTAGAGGTCGAACCATTTTCTAAAATTACTTCCATCGGAATTTGCTTATTTTTACAGAAACCGATTCCTATTTTCCCGAAGGATTTCCAAAAATTAGTTTGGTCTACATTACACTCGGTTAGCAGTTGATTTTGCAGAGAATACCAATGAAGACGTTTCGACCTCTGCACTTGACGATCAAATTCTTTTCGGGCTTTTATGTATTCAAGTTTTAATTTTTTCTTATCACTACTTGTAACACTGTTGATCCAGTTTCGTTCAGCATCATTAACTGCTGACCATAGGTCAGACAATATTTCAGACCACCATGCCTTACCCGGTCTACATTTTTTATTGCTCACACCAGGATATATAGTTTTGTATGGTAGCGACGAATACATATTTGTCTTTAACAGGTTACACCAATCACTGTAAGTAACATCTATCTGGTTTTGAGTCCTTATACCTTGCTCTAACCTATTAATAACAGCATTTACTTTATAAATAACCCCTTCGTCAGTTAAGAACGAATGAGTAACATTTCTAACATCAAATATATCATACGAACTGCAACAATCGTCATCCTTATTATGAAAAACGGTCGAAACTGCACTAATAGCAATATTCCAGGTGAGCATAGAATGATCAGGCACACTAGTTGGTGCAAGCACATTTAGCTGACGAGACTTACTTATTAGGTCAGATGTCCTATTCACAGTAAAATCAAATAATTTTGATAAATCATCATGACTTACAAAGCAGTAATCAACCACGGACATACCTTTAACAGAAATAGATGTGAAATCGTTATTAGTGCCGTTTCGTCAATTTAACATACACATGTTTGTGTTGATTAAAAACTCAGTAAATAGTTCCCCATATAAATTTGTTTTAAAATCAATTACATTTCGGCCGGGTACACTATCTACTCCACTGATGTAATCTTCGAGCTCGCCACATCTGCTATTAAAGTCACCAGATATACATATTAAACCTATATTCTGGTATTTATAAATGTCTGCCATAAGATTGACATAGAAACTGTTAACATCAAAGTATCTTGATGAATTCTCGGGTGGCAGATAACAAACACAAGGTAAAAAAACAAATTTATCACTTTTATGAGATAATTCTAACCAGAATATACCCTCATATGAGCTATCTAGAACATGTATATCAAATTCATTATATATATCATCTTTAATGAGAAAACCAACACCACCTGAGCCGGTTTTAGTATTTTTATGCACATGTTTATGATTTAATCCGAACCAGCGGAAACCGTCAATGTTTAAAATGTCATTGTTTAAAAGGTGCGTCTCTGCCACGCCTAAAATGTCACAGTTACTGTCTAAAACACAAGAAGTTCTTAAAATAGCTTAACATTACGTATGTTTGTAAATATGATATGACGTTTATGTTTACATGTTTTAAATATTCTTGTTATAGTGAAGTGCTGCAGCGCTTAATTTCCCAATTTATGTTTAATGTTTATATTATTCACTATCACTGTACATATTCACGCATGTTCTGTATATAGCATAGATGTTCACTGTTCAAGTCAAAAATGGAATAAAGTTCTGTTCTTCGAACACTTGTTGAACACTAGTTGTAAATACCAGTTTATAGAAAATTGGTTATGTTGGTAAGAAAAATATAATTAAAATCTTTAGATAAACTGTATTATTATTGACTAAAATTATGTACTAAGCATTAACTCGAAGAGTTTCAAGAGTTTATTTCGAAATACAATGGGCAATATGCCCATGAGTACACCTTATATACACATTACATACTTTCAAACGTGAAAATTGGCACTGCGTGCCTTGTGTAAATATGTAATATAATTTTATACAGCAAATGTGCAAATAAAAACACGTGCAAATACAAAACGTTTACGATTGGCTAGCGTATAACGTATAATGAGATATGAACACTAGTCATAGAACAGGTTGTTTCTGACTTGAAATGATTTGTATATATACATAGCCAAATCTTTAATTATTATAACATTTTTTGAGGTCATCAATTCAATAAATTTAGGAACATTTGGATTTCTCCAAAAGTATTTCTTAATATGTGTTTTTCTTAAATCGGAATATAGGTGACATTCTAAAACAAAGTGAAATTCATCTTCTAAAGTAAAATATCTACATTTTCTTTCTTCATATGGTATTGCTAAGGGTCTATGCCATCGACCAGTTTCTACTTCAAGTCTATGAGATGATACTCTGAAGCGTGACAATGCTATTCTAAATGTATCAATATTTACACCGTTCATATATGTCTGAAACTTGAAGTCTGCATATAAAACATAAGTTCTAGCCCTTGTGGAGTTACTCAATTCTAAAAACCAATTTTGCATAAAAATATCATTTAGTCTTTGTTTTGCTACACTTATAAACACATTTTTATTTCCGACTCCTTGGTTTAACCATACATCATTAAATCCTAATGCTTGTAATAACTTTCTAATACCTGAAGCCCAATTACTATAATCTGGTCTAATTTCTATTTCACTATACATCATATCATATACAATTTTAACATACTTAACACTATCTAACTGAACAATTTTTAACCAGTATTTTAAAACATTTAGAGCTCTTCTATTTCTTAAGGTTGTTCTACCTAGTTCTCAATAAATAAAATTGTTTTGGGTTTGATGTCTAACCCCTAATAAATTCTTACAAAACTTCAAATGGACTGTTTCTATTTTTTTTTTACTTTCATTTAACCCCCAAACCTCTGAACCATAATTAAGAATAGACAACATTAATTTATCAAAAGATCTAATTTGTGTTTAACAGTAATACCAGGATATTTTACTAGTTCAGACTGAAGTCTATATAGTGCTTTAGAAGCCTGTCCAGATAAAGTGTCAAAAAATGTATTAAAAAAGAATGAAATGATAATGACACGTGTGACATCATAGCAATTTAGCTATCCCGCATGAACTGACTTAAACACGGTAATTACATTGACGTCATATGTCTATGTATAACATTATTGCCTCGTCATTTGCATAACAGTTTGTATTAATGCATCATTATTTCATGTTAATGCACGAAATGAGTGAGCTAAACCAACTGAATTGAATCGATACGCTCCTACATGTATCTGGTCTCCTGGACGATATGAGCGTTGGTTTTCCATTCCCACGGCATATGTACCGTTTTCAAATCTTAAACAACATGTAATTATAATATAGTGTTGCTCTGACGTGCGCTGTGCGATAATAATGTTATAATTACACTCATATTACTGTTCAGAAGAACAACACTGTATTGTATGCTAGAGTCCACATATTTAGGGATTTTCTAGAGCAGAATGATATTTTTGTTTAATTGTTTTTATGCAAGCCTAAACAGGCATTCGGGCAGCGCTATATAACTTAGAACTCGTTCAAGCCTTTCACAAATATGGACTGCCTTACTGCCTCTTTCATCGATCACCGTAAACATATTCTAAGCATAACCCACAATACACCCTTCCCTCACCACATCGCATCTCAAAATGCATCCTGCCTCTTTTCCAACCCACCCTGCTCCTATTCGGACGCACTTTGCCCATGTATCCACTCTTTAATAAACTTAGTTATGCCCGTAATTTTAATAAATCATGTTAAATGTAATATATGTGTGTGCTTTACGTTTATTTATCGTCGCTACCGGTTGCCCATATGAGCGACGCCTCCCGAAGAGATTAGTCATTTTAGATTTTTGGAGGATAGTGCAATGATACAGACAGAGACCCATTCCAGAATCTCCTCTGGTTCTTTTACGTGCACGGTGTAAAGCACCGACACGAGACCTCGGTTTAACGTCCCATCTGAAAGACTGTTAATTTCATTAGGGTCAGACGGGGGATCGAACCTGCGATCCCTGGATTACCAGTAAAGTGTTTTACCACTGGACTACAGATCCGTCTGTCAATTACCGATATAGAAACATTAAATAGTTTATAGTATTCCAATGGCTATATTTGTGTATTCCAGAATCTCCTCTGGTTCTTATACGTGCACGGTGTAAAGCACCGACACGAGACCTCGGTTTAACGTCCATCTGAAAGACTGTTAATTTCATTAGGGTCAGACGGGGGATCGAACCTGCGATCCCTGGATTACCAGTCCAGCGTGTTACCACTGGACCACAGATCCGTCTGGATGTAATATATGCACACTAATTTACTTGTCATTATAATTTGTGACGTAGAAACGAAGTCACGGAGAGACCGAACACGAATTAGACAACGACAAAGTCACATGGTCCAATGAAAAAGCCACATTTCTCGCTTCTAAATCGTATAGACGCGACCTACTTATGTACTTTGTCTAAGTCAGATATATCAACTCATTGGCCCTTCTTAACGAAATATACACCGAGTGAAGCCAATGCAAGCTAATTCGTGATCTATCCTATACAGAAAGATGATACTAGTGAAAATAAGATGTTTATCCTCTAATATGACACTTGTTAGAATATTCAAATATGTCAATTATATCTACATACGATACATATATTGATATGTATATAGCTTATGATTGTGTTCGCATTTCTATGACACGATTGTCACCAGATCGGATACGTCGGTTCTCTCCGGGTACTCGGTACTAGACCGCCTCCGTGGTCGAGTGGTTAAGGTGGCTGACTTGTATACAACTGTAATATATCATCACTGATTGTCACGTGTTCGAGCCCCGCCCAGACCGTGTCTCTTTATATAACAAGTTGGGTCTTTCTGTCAGCGGTTGGTGCAGGAAAGGTGTTGTTAGGTAAACTGCCCATCGCTCAAATGGACAACCGGTAGTGACGCTAAATAAACTTAAATAAACATAAATGTAAATGTACTATTTAAATAAGTTGTTCTACATACATGTACGGCTAATGCTGTTTGTCTGCTTCGTTTATTTATGCTTGGAAAATAAATCTTTAAATAATAATATATCTATATAAGTGAACATATCAATTCCAGGAGGTTATGTGTAAGCTGTCCTGCTAGCTCAGTCCATAGAGGGTTTGCCCAGTAAGCGAACGTCCCCTTGTTCAACTCCGGGTTGAATGCACATCGTTCTCACGCTGTGCACGTTACTTGTTATCATTATTTGCTTCTTATCTTCATGATAACTAGTCGACATAAAAGTTCTTAAAATACAATGTTCATTAAAAACTAAACGTTTATAAATTATAAAATACCTCTATATATATTAGCATATATATATATTCAACAGTCTCACAAACATTATCTCCGTGGGATTCATGCCCGTCATCAATAATTTACTTGTATAAGTTGCTAAAGCTTGTATCGCACTCATTGTTAATACATTTTGATAAGCTAATGCAAATAGAATCTGCAAATGCAGTTAGGAAATGATCTGTATACGTTTTAAACAATTGAATGTCGTTGATCATCTAAACAGATCTACTTAATGGTGTTTTCGATGATGAATTCTTAGTTGTTTTTATTTTGTGTGCTGTTTTTGTTTATACTATTGTAAGTCTCCCCTAGCCTGGGTTCCAGTCTGTCCATTGTTTTTGTTTATACTATTGTAAGTCTCCCCTAGCCTGGGTTCCAGTCTGTCCATTGTTTTTGTTTATACTATTGTAAGTCTCCCCTAGCCTGGGTTCCAGTCTGTCCATTGTTTTTGTTTATACTGTTATAAGTCTCCCCTAGCCTGGGTTCCAGTCTGTCCATTGATTTTGTTTATACTATTGTAAGTCTCCCCTAGCCTGGGTTCCATTCTGTCCATTGCTTTTGTTTATACTATTGTAAGTCTCCCCTAGCCTGGGTTCCAGTCTGTCCATTGTTTTTGTTTATACTATTGTAAGTCTCCCCTAGCCTGGGTTCCAGTCTGTCCATTGTTTTTATTTATACTATTGTAAGTCTCCCCTAGCCTGGGTTCCATTCTGTCCATTGTTTTTGTTTATACTGTTGTATGTCTCCCCTAGCCTGAGTTCCAATCTGTCCATTGTTTTTGTTTATACTATTGTAAGTCTCCCCTAGCCTGGGTTCCATTCTGTCCATTGGTTTTGTTTATACTATTGTAAGTCTCCCCTAGCCTGCGTTCCAGTCTGTCCATTGTTTTTGTTTATACTATTGTAAGTCTCCCCTAGCCTGGGTTCCAGTCTGTCCATTGTTTTTGTTTATACTATTGTAAGTCTCCCCTAGCCTGGGTTCCAGTCTGTCCATTGTTTTTGTTTATACTATTGTAAGTCTCCCCTAGCCTGGGTTCCAGTCTGTCCATTGTTTTTGTTTATACAACCCACCCCACCCATTTTTTTTATACTATTGTAAGTCTCCCCTAGCCTGGGTTCCAGTCTGTCCATTGTTTTGTTTATACTATTGTAAGTCTCCCCTAGCCTGGGTTCCAGTCTGTCCATTGTTTTTGTTTATACTATTGTAAGTCTCCCCTAGCCTGGGTTCCAGTCTGTCCATTGTTTTTGTTTATACTATTGTAAGTCTCCCCTAGCCTGGGTTCCAGTCTGTCCATTGTTTTTGTTTATACTGTTGTAAGTCTCCCCTAGCCTGGGTTCCAGTCTGTCCATTGTTTTTGTTTATACTATTGTAAGTCTCCCCTAGCCTGGGTTCCATTCTGTCCATTGTTTTTGTTTATACTATTGTAAGTCTCCCCTAGCCTGGGTTCCAGTCTGTCCATTGTTTTTGTTTATACTATTGTAAGTCTCCCCTAGCCTGGGTTCCAGTCTGTCCATTGTTTTTGTTTATACTATTGTAAGTCTCCCCTAGCCTGGGTTCCATTCTGTCCATTGTTTTTGTTTATACTATTGTAAGTCTCCCCTAGCCTGGGTTCCAGTCTGTCCATTGTTTTTGTTTATACTATTGTAAGTCTCCCCTAGCCTGGGTTCCAGTCTGTCCATTGTTTTTGTTTATACTATTGTAAATATTCCCTAGCCTGGGTTCCAGTCTGTCCATTGTTTTTGTTTCTACTATTGTAAGTCTCCCCTAGCTTGGGTTCCAGTCTGTCCATTGATTTTCTTTATACTATTGTAAGTCTCCCCTAGCCTGGGTTCCAGTCTGTCCATTGTTTTTGTTTATACTATTGTAAGTCTCCCCTAGCTTGGGTTCCAGTCTGTCCATTGATTTTCTTTATACTATTGTAAGTCTCCCCTAGCCTGGGTTCCAGTCTGTCCATTGTTTTTGTTTATACTATTGTAAGTCTCCCCTAGCCTGGGTTCCAGTCTGTCCATTGTTTTTGTTTATACTATTGTAAGTCTCCCCTAGCCTGGGTTCCAGTCTGTCCATTGTTTTTGTTTATACTATTGTAAGTCTCCCCTAGCCTGGGTTCCATTCTGTCCATTGTTTTTGTTTATACTATTGTAAATATTCCCTAGCTTGGGTTCCATTCTGTCCATTGTTTTTGTTTATACTATTGTAAGTCTCCCCTAGCCTGGGTTCCAGTCTGTCCATTGTTTTTGTTTATACTATTGTAAGTCTCCCCTAGCCTGGGTTCCATTCTGTCCATTGTTTTTGTTTATACTATTGTAAGTCTCCCCTAGCCTGGGTTCCAGTCTGTCCATTGTTTTTGTTTATACTATTGTAAATATTCCCTAGCCTGGGTTCCATTCTGTCCATTGTTTTTGTTTATACTATTGTAAGTCTCCCTAGCCTGGGTTCCAGTCTGTCCATTGTTTTTGTTATACTATTGTAAGTCTCCCCTAGCCTGGGTTCCTTCTGTCCATTGCTTTTTTTATACTATTGTAAGTCTCCCCTAGCCTGGGTTCCAGTCTGTCCATTGTTTTTGTTTATACTATTGTAAGTCTCCCCTAGCCTGGGTTCCAGTCTGTCCATTGTTTTTGTTTATACTATTGTAAGTCTCCCCTAGCCTGGGTACCATTTTATACTATTGTAAGTCTCCCCTAGCCTGGGTTCCATTCTGTCCATTGTTTTTGTTTATAATGTTGTAAGTCTCCCCTAGCCTGGGTTCCAGTCTGTCCATTGTTTTTGTTTATACTATTGTAAGTCTCCCCTAACCTGGGTTCCATTCTGTCCATTGTTTTTGTTTATAATATTGTAAGTCTCCCCTAGCCTGGGTTCCAGTCTGTCCATTGTTTTTGTTTATACTATTGTAAGTCTCCCCTAGCCTGGGTTCCAGTCTGTCCATTGTTTTTGTTTATACTATTGTAAGTCTCCCCTAGCCTGGGTTCCAGTCTGTCCATTGTTTTTGTTTATACTATTGTAAATATTCCCTAGCCTGGGTTCCAGTCTGTCCATTGTTTTTGTTTCTACTATTGTAAGTCTCCCCTAGCTTGGGTTCCAGTCTGTCCATTGATTTTCTTTATACTATTGTAAGTCTCCCCTAGCCTGGGTTCCAGTCTGTCCATTGTTTTTGTTTATACTATTGTAAGTCTCCCCTAGCCTGGGTTCCAGTCTGTCCATTGTTTTTGTTTATACTATTGTAAGTCTCCCCTAGCCTGGGTTCCAGTCTGTCCATTGTTTTTGTTTATACTATTGTAAGTCTCCCCTAGCCTGGGTTCCAGTCTGTCCATTGTTTTTGTTTATACTATTGTAAATATTCCCTAGCCTGGGTTCCAGTCTGTCCATTGTTTTTGTTTCTACTATTGTAAGTCTCCCTTAGCCTGGGTTCCAGTCTGTCCATTGTTTTTGTGTATACTGTTGTAAATATTCCCTAGCCTGGGTTCCAGCCTGTCCATTGTTTTTGTTTATACTATTTTAAGTCTCCCCTAGCCTGGGTTCCATTCTGTCCATTGTTTTTGTTTATACTATTGTAAATATTCCCTAGCTTGGGTTCCATTCTGTCCATTGTTTTTGTTTATACTATTGTAAGTCTCCCCTAGCATGGGTTCCAGTCTGTCCATTGTTTTTGTTTATACTATTGTAAGTCTCCCCTAGCCTGGGTTCCATTCTGTCCATTGTTTTTGTTTATACTATTGTAAGTCTCCCCTAGCCTGGGTTCCAGTCTTCCATTGTTTTTGTTTATACTATTGTAAATATTCCCTAGCCTGGGTTCCATTCTGTCCATTGTTTTTGTTTATACTATTGTAAATATTCCCTAGCCTGGGTTCCATTCTGTCCATTGTTTTTGTTTATACTATTGTAAGTCTCCCCTAGCCTGGGTTCCAGTCTGTCCATTGTTTTTGTTTATACTATTGTAAGTCTCCCCTAGCCTGGGTTCCATTCTGTCCATTGTTTTTGTTTATACTATTGTAAGTCTCCCCTAGCCTGGGTTCCAGTCTTCCATTGTTTTTGTTTATACTATTGTAAGTCTCCCCTAGCCTGGGTTCCATTCTGTCCATTGTTTTTGTTTATACTATTGTAAGTCTCCCCTAGCCTGGGTTCCAGTCTGTCCATTGTTTTTGTTTATACTATTGTAAGTCTCCCCTAGCCTGGGTTCCAGTCTGTCCATTGTTTTTGTTTATACTATTGTAAGTCTCCCCTAGCCTGGGTTCCAGTCTGTCCATTGTTTTTGTTTATACTATTGTAAGTCTCCCCTAGCCTGGGTTCCAGTCTGTCCATTGTTTTTGTTTATACTATTGTAAGTCTCCCCTAGCCTGGGTTCCAGTCTGTCCATTGTTTTTGTTTATACTATTGTAAGTCTCCCCTAGCCTGGGTTCCATTCTGTCCATTGTTTTTGTTTATACTATTGTAAGTCTCCCCTAGCCTGGGTTCCAGTCTGTCCATTGTTTTTGTTTATACTATTGTAAGTCTCCCCTAGCCTGGGTTCCAGTCTGTCCATTGTTTTTGTTTATACTATTGTAAGTCTCCCCTAGCCTGGGTTCCAGTCTGTCCATTGTTTTTGTTTATACTATTGTAAGTCTCCCCTAGCCTGGGTTCCAGTCTGTCCATTGTTTTTGTTTATACTATTGTAAATATTCCCTAGCCTGGGTTCCAGTCTGTCCATTGTTTTTGTTTATACTATTGTAAGTCTCCCCTAGCCTGGGTTCCAGTCTGTCCATTGTTTTTGTTTATACTATTGTAGTCTCCCCTAGCCTGGGTTCCAGTCTGTCCATTGTTTTTGTTATACTATTGTAAGTCTCCCCTAGCCTGGGTTCCAGTCTGTCCATTGTTTTTGTTTATACTATTGTAAGTCTCCCCTAGCCTGGGTTCCAGTCTGTCCATTGTTTTTGTTTATACTATTGTAAGTCTCCCCTAGCCTGGGTTCCAGTCTGTCCATTGTTTTTGTTTATACTATTGTAAGTCTCCCCTAGCCTGGGTTCCAGTCTGTCCATTGTTTTTGTTTATACTATTGTAAGTCTCCCCTAGCCTGGGTTCCAGTCTGTCCATTGTTTTTGTTTATACTATTGTAAGTCTCCCCTAGCCTGGGTTCCAGTCTGTCCATTGTTTTTGTTTATACTATTGTAATATTCCCTAGCCTGGGTTCCAGTCTGTCCATTGTTTTTGTTTATACTATTGTAAATATTCCCTAGCCTGGGTTCCAGTCTGTCCATTGTTTTTGTTTATACTATTGTAAGTCTCCCCTAGCCTGGCTTCCAGTCTGTCCATTGTTTTTATTTATACTATTGTAAGTCTCCCCTAGCCTGGGTTCCATTATGTCGATTGTTTTTCTTTATACAATTGTAAGTCTCCCCTAGCCTGGGTTCCAGTCTGTCCATTGTTTTTGTTTATACTATTGTAAGTCTCCCCTAGCCTGGGTTCCAGTCTGTCCATTGTTTTTGTTTATACTATTGTAAGTCTCCCCTAGCCTGGGTTCCAGTCTGTCCATTGTTTTTGTTTATACTATTGTAAGTCTCCACTAGCCTGGATTCCAGTCTGTCGATTGTTTTTGTTTATACTATTGTAAGTCTCCCCTAGCCTGGGTTCCAGTATGTCCTTTGTTTTTGTTTATACTGTCGTAAGTCTCCCCTAGCCTGGGTTCCAGTCTGTCCATTGTTTTTGTTTATACTATTATAAGTCTCCTCTAGCCTAGGTTCCATTCTGTCCATTGTTTTTGTTTATAGTGTTGTAAGTCTCCCCTAGCCTGTGTTCCATTCTGTCCATTGTTTTTGTTTATACTATTGTAAGTCTCCCCTAGCCTGGGTTCCATTCTGTCCATTGTTTTTGTTTATACTATTGTAAATATTCCCTAGCCTGGGTTCCATTCTGTCCATTGTTTTTGTTTATACTATTGTAAGTCTCCCCTAGCCTGGGTTCCATTCTGTCCATTGTTTTTATTTATGCTATTGTAAATATTCCCTAGCCTGGGTTCCAGTATATCGATTGTTTTTGTTTATTCTATTGTAAGTCTCCCCTAGCCTGGGTTCCAGTCTGTCCATTGTTTTTGTTTATACTGTTGTAAGTCTCCCCTAGCCTGGGTTCCAGTCTGTCCATTGTTTTTGATTATACTATTGTAAGTCTCCCCTAGCCTGGGTTCCAGTCTGTCCATTGTTTTTTATTATACTATTGGAAATCTCCACTAGCCTGGGTTCCAGTCTGTCCATTGTTTTTGCTTAAACAATTGTAAATATTCCCTAGCCTGGGTTCCAGTCTGTCCATTGTTTTTGTTTATACTATTGTAAATATTCCCTAGCCTGGGTTCCAGTCTGTCCATTGTTTTTGTTTATACTATTGTAAGTCTCCCCTAGCCTGGGTTCCTGTCTGTCCATTGTTTTTGTTTATACTATTGTAAATATTCCCTAGCCTGGGTTCCAGTCTGTCCATTGTTTTTGTTTATATTATTGTAAATATTCCCTAGCCTGGGTTCCAGTCTGTCCATTGTTTTTGATTATACTATTGTTAGTCTCCCCTAACCTGGGTTCCAGTCTGTCCATTGTTTTTGTTTATACTGTTGTAAGTCTCCCCTAGCCTGGGTTCCAGTCTGTCCATTGTTTTTGATTATACTATTGTAAGTCTCCACTAGCCTGGGTTCCAGTATGTCCATTGCTTTTGTTTATACTATTGTAAGTCTCCCCTAGCCTGGGTTCCAGTCTGTCCATTGCTTTTGTTTATACTATTGTAAGTCTCCACTAGCCTGGGTTCCAGTCTGTCCATTGTTTTTGATTATATTATTGTAAGTCTCCCCTAGCCTGGGTTCCAGTCTGTCCATTGTTTTTGTTTCTACTATTGTAAGTCTCCCCTAGCCTGGGTTCCAGTCTATCCATTGTTTTTGTTTATACTATTGTAAGTCTCCCCTAGCCTGGGTTCCATTCTGTCCATTGTTTTTGATTATACTATTGTAAGTCTCCACTAGCCTGTGTTCCATTCTGTCCATTGTTTTTGTTTATACTATTGTAAGTCTCCCCTAGCCTGGGTTCCAGTCTGTCCATTGTTTTTGTTTATACTATTGTAAGTCTCCCCTAGCCTGGCCAGTCTGTCCATTGTTTTTGTTTATACTATTGTAAGTCTCCCCTAGCCTGGGTTCCAGTCTGTCCATTGTTTTTGTTTATACTATTGTAAGTCTCCCCTAGCCTGGGTTCCAGTCTGTCCATTGTTTTTGTTTATACTATTGTAAGTCTCCCCTAGCCTGGGTTCCATTCTGTCCATTGTTTTTGTTTATACTATTGTAAATATTCCCTAGCCTGGGTTCCAGTCTGTCCATTGTTTTTTTTATACTATTGTAAGTCTCCCTAGCCTGGGTTCCAGTCTGTCCATTGTTTTTGTTAACTTTGTAATTCCCTAGCCTGGGTTCCACTGTCCATTGTTTTTGTTTATACTATTGTAAGTCTCCCCTAGCCTGGGTTCCATTCTGTCCATTGTTTTTGTTTATACTATTGTAAATCTCCCCTAGCCTGGGTTCCATTCTGTCCATTGTTTTTGTTTATACTATTGTAAGTCTCCCCTAGCCTGGGTTCCAGTCTGTCCATTGTTTTTGTTTATACTATTGTAAGTCTCCCCTAGCCTGGGTTCCAGTCTGTCCATTGTTTTTGTTTATACTATTGTAAGTCTCCCCTAGCCTGGGTTCCAGTCTTCCATTGTTTTTGTTTATACTATTGTAAATATTCCCTAGCCTGGGTTCCATTCTGTCCATTGTTTTTGTTTATACTATTGTAAGTCTCCCCTAGCCTGGGTTCCAGTCTGTCCATTGTTTTTGTTTATACTATTGTAAGTCTCCCCTAGCCTGGGTTCCAGTCTGTCCATTGTTTTTGTTTATACTATTGTAAGTCTCCCCTAGCCTGGGTTCCAGTCTGTCCATTGTTTTTGTTTATACTATTGTAAGTCTCCCCTAGCCTGGGTTCCAGTCTGTCCATTGTTTTTGTTTATACTATTGTAAGTCTCCCCTAGCCTGGGTTCCAGTCTGTCCATTGTTTTTGTTTATACTATTGTAAGTCTCCCCTAGCCTGGGTTCCAGTCTGTCCATTGTTTTTGTTTATACTATTGTAAGTCTCCCCTAGCCTGGGTTCCATTCTGTCCATTGTTTTTGTTTATACTATTGTAAGTCTCCCCTAGCCTGGGTTCCAGTCTGTCCATTGTTTTTGTTTATACTATTGTAAGTCTCCCCTAGCCTGGGTTCCAGTCTGTCCATTGTTTTTGTTTATACTATTGTAAGTCTCCCCTAGCCTGGGTTCCAGTCTGTCCATTGTTTTTGTTTATACTATTGTAAGTCTCCCCTAGCCTGGGTTCCAGTCTGTCCATTGTTTTTGTTTATACTGTTGTAAATATTCCCTAGCCTGGGTTCCAGTCTGTCCATTGATTTTGTTTATACTATTGTAAGTCTCCCCTAGCCTGGGTTCCATTCTGTCCATTGTTTTTGTTTATACTATTGTAAGTCTCCACTAGCCTGGGTTCCAGTCTGTCCATTGTTTTTGTTTATACTATTGTAAGTCTCCCCTAGCCTGGGTTCCAGTCTGTCCATTGTTTTTGTTTATACTATTGTAAGTCTCCCCTAGCCTGGGTTCCAGTCTGTCCATTGTTTTTGTTTATACTATTGTAAATCTCCCCTAGCCTGGGTTCCAGTCTGTCCATTGTTTTTGTTTATACTATTGTAAGTCTCCCCTAGCCTGGGTTCCAGTCTGTCCATTGTTTTTGTTTATACTATTGTAAGTCTCCCTAGCCTGGGTTCCAGTCTGTCCATTGTTTTGTTTATACTATTGTAAGTCTCCCCTAGCCTGGGTTCCAGTCTGTCCATTGTTTTTGTTTATACTATTGTAATATCCCTAGCCTGGTTCCATCTGTCCATTGTTTTGTTTATACTATTGTAAATATTCCCTAGCCTGGGTTCCAGTCTGTCCATTGTTTTTGTTTATACTATTGTAAGTCTCCCCTAGCCTGGGTTCCAGTCTGTCCATTGTTTTTGTTATACTATTGTAAGTCTCCCCTAGCCTGGGTTCCAGTCTGTCCATTGTTTTTGTTTATACTATTGTAAGTCTCCCTAGCTGGGTTCCAGTCTCCATTGTTTTGTTTATATATTGTAAATTCCCTAGCCTGGGTTCCATTCTGTCCATTGTTTTTGTTTATACTATTGTAAGTCTCCCCTAGCCTGGGTTCCAGTCTGTCCATTGTTTTTGTTTATACTATTGTAAGTCTCCCCTAGCCTGGGTTCCATTCTGTCCATTGTTTTTGTTTATACTATTGTAAGTCTCCCCTAGCCTGGGTTCCAGTCTGTCCATTGTTTTTGTTTATACTATTGTAAGTCTCCCCTAGCCTGGGTTCCAGTCTGTCCATTGTTTTTGTTTATACTATTGTAAGTCTCCCCTAGCCTGGGTTCCAGTCTGTCCATTGTTTTTGTTTATACTATTGTAAGTCTCCACTAGCCTGGGTTCCAGTCTGTCCATTGTTTTTGTTTATACTATTGTAAGTCTCCCCTAGCCTGGGTTCCAGTCTGTCCATTGTTTTTGTTTATACTATTGTAAGTCTCCCCTAGCCTGGGTTCCAGTCTGTCCATTGTTTTTGTTTATACTATTGTAAGTCTCCCCTAGCCTGGGTTCCATTCTGTCCATTGTTTTTGTTTATACTATTGTAAGTCTCCCCTAGCCTGGGTTCCAGTCTGTCCATTGTTTTTGTTTATACTATTGTAAGTCTCCCCTAGCCTGGGTTCCAGTCTGTCCATTGTTTTTGTTATACTATTGTAATCTCCCCTAGCCTGGGTTCCAGTCTGTCCATTGTTTTTGTTTATACTATTGTAAGTCTCCCCTAGCCTGGGTTCCAGTCTGTCCATTGTTTTTGTTTATACTATTGTAAGTCTCCCCTAGCCTGGGTTCCAGTCTGTCCATTGTTTTTGTTTATACTATTGTAAGTCTCCCCTAGCCTGGGTTCCAGTCTGTCCATTGTTTTTATTTATACTATTGTAAGTCTCCCCTATCCTGGGTTCCAGTCTGTCCATTGTTTTTATTTACACTATTGTAAGTCTCCCCTATCCTGGGTTCCAGTCTGTCCATTGTTTTTTATTATACTATTGTAAGTCTCCACTAGCCTGGGTTCCAGTCTGTCCATTGTTTTTGTTTAAACTATTGTAAATATTCCCTAGCCTGGGTTCCAGTCTGTCCATTGTTTTTGTTTATACTATTGTAAATATTCCCTAGCCTGGGTTCCAGTCTGTCCATTGTTTTTGTTTATACTATTGTAAATATTCCCTAGCCTGGGTTCCAGTCTGTCCTTTGTTTTTGTTTATACTATTGTAAATATTCCCTAGCCTGGGTTCCAGTCTGTCCTTTGTTTTTGTTTATACTATTGTAAATATTCCCTAGCCTGGGTTCCAGTCTGTCCATTGTTTTTATTTACACTATTGTAAGTCTCCCCTAGCCTGGGTTCCAGTCTGTCCATTGTTTTTATTTACAATATTGTAAGTCTCCCCTATCCTGGGTTCCAGTCTGTCCATTGTTTTTGTTTACACTATTGTAAGTCTCCCCTAGCCTGGGTTCCAGTCTGTCCATTGTTTTTGTTTATACTATTGTAAATATTCCCTAGCCTGGGTTCCAGTCTGTCCTTTGTTTTTGTTTATACTATTGTAAATATTCCCTAGCCTGGGTTCCAGTCTGTCCTTTGTTTTTGTTTATACTATTGTAAATATTCCCTAGCCTGGGTTCCAGTCTGTCCATTGTTTTTATTTACACTATTGTAAGTCTCCCCTAGCCTGGGTTCCAGTCTGTCCATTGTTTTTATTTACAATATTGTAAGTCTCCCCTATCCTGGGTTCCAGTCTGTCCATTGTTTTTGTTTACACTATTGTAAGTCTCCCCTAGCCTGGGTTCCAGTCTGTCCATTGTTTTTGTTTATACTATTGTAAGTCTCCACTAGCCTGGGTTCCAGTCTGTCCATTGTTTTTGTTTATACTATTGTAAGTCTCCCCTAGCCTGGGTTCCAGTCTGTCCATTGTTTTTGTTTATACTATTGTAAGTCTCCCCTAGCCTGGGCTCCAGTCTGTCCATTGTTTTTGTTTATACTATTGTAAGTCTCCCCTAGCCTGGGTTCCATTCTGTCCATTGTTTTTTATTATACTATTGTAAGTCTCCCCTAGCCTGGGTTCCAGTCTGTCCATTGCTTTTGTTTATACTATTGTAAGTCTCCCCTAGCCTGGGTTCCAGTCTGTCCTTTGCTTTTGTTTATACTATTGTAAATCTCCCCTAGCCTGGGTTCCAGTCTGTCCATTGTTTTTGTTTATAGTGCTGTAAGTCTCCCCTAGCCTGGGTTCCAGTCTGTCCATTGTTTTTGTTTATACTATTGTAAGTCTCCCCTAGCCTGGGTTCCAGTCTGTCCGTTGTTTTTGTGTATACTAT
>CM026391.1:87307699-87343879 GCA_014843695.1 Archivesica marissinica
ATACATCCATACAAACGACAGCCATTTAACCCTTTCCCTCATAGAGATTACGGTTAATATACTATTATATCTCTTATACAAACGACAGCCATTTAACCCTTTCCTTCATAGAGATTATGGTTAATATACTATTATATCTCTTATACAAACGACAGCCATTTAACCCTTTCCTTCATAGAGAATACGGTTAATATACTATTATATCTCTTATACAAACGACAGCCATTTAACCCTTTCCTTCATAGAGAATACGGTTAATATACTATTATATCTCTTATACAAACGACAGCCATTTAACCCTTTCCTTCATAGAGATTACGGTTAATATACTATTATATCTCTTATACAAACGACAGCCATTTAGCTGTCATCCAGTGGATAAGTAGTCGCCATATCTATCCCACCTCCCACAGATATTACGGGTAATACATGAGATTCTGGCCTTTATTATGAACATTGGTTTGGCTACTACCTTGTCAATGTATGTTGTATTGGTAATAGCATCAAGAGGTGCTTCTATGACGGAAAGTGTTTATGAACATTGGTTTGCTACAACATACGAACATAGTCAATGTATGTTGTATTGGTAATAGCGTCAAGAGGTGCTTCTATGAGGGAAAGGGTTTATGAGCATTGGTTTGGTTACTTCATTGTCAATGTATGTCGTATTGGTAATGGCGTCAAGAGGTGGTTCTATGAGGGCAATGGTTAATGTTAATTTTCCATTTATATAAACACAAACTTGTAAAGAAATTAAATAAATGAACTGAAACAATAGATTTAATACTTTTTGTGGAAGTTGTGATAGCACAGTGAATGCGCGTTCGTTTCAGGTGCGAAAGATCCGGGGTTCAAGCCCCGCTGGAGCCGTTACGATTGTGCCCTTAGGCAAGGCATTTAAATTCCACATTGCCTCTTCTCTCTCCCTAGTGGCGATGGATTCCATCAGGAATGAGGTCTCGAGTGTCATTAATATAAGTTGTAAGAACTTGTTTTGCAATCGAGCTAAAATAAATTTGTATGAACTAATACTTTTATATGTATTTTGTATATATTTACCATCTACATTTAGCTGTTATCTAGTGTAGTAATGTTGCTATTTAAAATGCTGTTTAATGTACAAAATTTTATTTTATTTGATTCCCACCAAATAAAGATTCGAATATATAATAAAACCTTATTTGTTTGTTTCAGTGTATGATCAAGTTTTGTTTATGCATCTGGATGAAATATAGACATTTATCAGTGAAATAAAATGTGTTATTGCGCTGGTTGAAAGCAGTGGATTACTCAACTGCCATTTGCACATAGCCACTGAATGTTGAACGTTTTCGAGCTCAAGATGTCAGTTATAACGCCTTTTATGACATCATACAGTGTCGTCTAAACACTACGTTCTAGCGCCATTTAACGCACAGTTGCATCGTTCTCTTTTCAACACTACAGCCTAAAATAAAAAGAAAATGTGTTTGTTTAAATAAATGATAGAATACTATTTCATAAGTAATAATATTTCACTTATGAACAAAGAAAGCCATTTATCACTCGTGGCTAGCATCACTTGTGATAATGTTTTCAACGTGCATTTAGTGGGAGTCCTGATAGAGCGTTTGCTTCAGGTGCGAATGGCCCGCTGGAGCCGTTAAGATTATGCCCTTAGGCAAGCATTTTGCCTCCTCTCTCCCTTGTGGCGATGGATTCCATCAGGAATGAGGTCTCGAGAGTGATTAATATAAGTTGTAAGAACTTGTTTTACAATCGCACTAAAATAATTTTTTGTAAACCGAGGTCTCGTGTCGGTGCTGTACACCGTGCACGTAAAAGAACCAGAGGAGACTCTGGAATGGGTCTCTGTCTCTTATCATTGCACTATCCTCCAAAAGTGACTAATCTCTTCAGGAGACGTTGCTCATATGGGCAACCGGTAGCGACGATAAATAAACGTAAAACACAAACACACAAAAAGAAAACAACAACCGACACAGTCGCCCGTATGTCTCGACGGTGGCACATATAAACAAAACGACAGGATCGAATCAATTACTTACAGAAATTGTACCCAAGTGATTTGAAAATGTATGTGTTTAATCAATTTTAATCTCTCAACAGAGAATTATTCAATAAGAGATATGTGTTTAGCCGAGTCTTGTCAAGGAATACTTTTATTTATGATAATATTGATGATTGCTCACAGACATAATTACACGTTACATTGTAATCTTCCTGGGACCTATACATCGTCCTGTGTTTCATTGTAATCTTCCTGGGACCTATACATCGTCCTGTGTTTCATTGTAACCTGGGACCTATACATCGTCCTGTGTTTCATTGTAACCACCAACACCCACAAACCCACCAACACCCCAAACCCTGGGACCTATACATCGTCCGGACCAACCCCACCCCACAAACAACAAACCCCACCAAACCACAAACCCCACAACCCCCACCCACCAACACCCACAAACCCACCAAACCCCAAACCCACAACACCCCAAACCCACCAACACCCACAAACACCAAACACCCGTTCATTGTATCTTCCTGGGACCTATACATCGTCCTGTGTTCATTGTAATCTCCTGGGACCTATACATCGTCCTGTGTTACATTGTAATCCTCCTGGGACCTATACATCGTCATGTGTTTCATTGTAATCCTCCTGGGACCTATACATCGTCCTGTGTTTCATTGTAACCTGGGACCTATACATCGTCATGTGTTACATTGTAATCTTCCTGGGACCTATACATCGTCCTGTGTTTCATTGTAATCCTCCTGGGACCTATACATCGTCATGTGTTTCATTGTAACCTGGGACCTATACATCGTCCTGTGTTTCATTGTAATCCTCCTGGGACCTATACATCGTCATATGTTTCATTGTAACCTGGGACCTATACATCGTCATGTGTTTCATTGTAATCCTCCTGGGAGCTATACATCGTCATGTGTTTCATTGTAATCCTCCTGGGACCTATACATCGTCATATGTTTCATTGTAATCTACAACTATTAATATGAACTAATTGGTTGAGGCAATTAACCGCCATGTTATAAGAGTTACCACAGTCCATATACAACTATTGAGGTGAACTAATTGGTTGAGGCAATTAACCGTCATATTTTAAGAGCTACCCCAGTCCATATACAAATATTAGTATGAACTAATTGGTTGAGGCAATTAACCGCCATGTTTTAAGAGCTACCCCAGTCCATATACAAATATTGAGGTGAACTAATTGGTTGAGGCAATTAACCGCCATATTTTAAGAGCTACCCCAGTCCATATACAAATATTAATATGAACTAATTGGTTGAGGCAATTAACCGCCATGTTTTAAGAGCTACCCCAGTCCATATACAAATATTGAGGTGAACTAATTGGTTGAGGCAATTAACCGCCATATTTTAAGAGCTACCCCAGTCCATATACAAATATTGAGGTGAACTAATTGGTTGAGGCAATTAACCGCCATGTTTTAAGAGTTACCACAGTCCATATACAAATATTAAGGTGAACTAATTGGTTGAGGCAATTAACCGCCATGTTTAAGAGCTACCACAGTCCATATACAAATATTAATATGAAATAATTGGTTGAGGCAATTAACAGCCATGTTATAAGAGTTCCCACAGTCCATATACAAATATTAAGGTTAACTAATTGGTTGAGGCAATTAACCGCCATGTTTAAGAGCTACCACAGTCCATATACAAATATTAAGGTGAACTAATTCGTTGAATTAACCGCCATGTTTTAAGATTGACCACTGTCAATATACATATATTACAGACTTTTTGGACTATCCAATAGAACGAAAACTCTAGGATCTTACATGAGTTGTGATTTAGTTTATAAAATATATTGTAGCTCGATTACGAAACAAGTTCTAACAACTTTATATTAACCACTCTCGTGACCTCTTTCCTGATGGAATCAATCGCTACGAGGGAGAGAGATGATGTAACGTGGAATTTAAATGCCTTACCTAAGGGTACAATCGCATCGGCTCCAACGGGGCTCGAACTCCTGACCATTCGCACCTGAATCGAACGCGCTATCACGACATCCACTGAGTGGTAATTCCATACCATATTTTATGAAACGAGTTTTGGAATTGTGTTATTAAGCAAGACTTTTAGCGAGCTCAAGTTAATAGCAAAATTCCAAAACGAGGTTCATTACTACAGTAGCAACAGCCATAAATGTGAAGAAGAAAAAACCCATGTGTCAAGCCAGCATACACTTGCGCTTTATTACATATCAAGGAAATCAGTATGGTGCATCCGTACGCCGTAGTAAATAGGCCTGATAATCAAACAAATCCACGTAAATAATTGACATAATACTTTTTGATCACTACATGTATATGCAACTAGTGCATATTTAGCAATTTATTGATTTAAACAGTTCATTTTCAACAAAGTAGTACAGTACATAAACGTTGATTTGATTTGATTGGTAGTTCCGTAGTTGAAAATTGTCAACTAATTAGCCACCAACATCATATAGACACTTATAATCTTGTTTGATATTTGATATGTGTTGTCTCCCTTACATCATGTGTGTGTTTTACGTTTATTTATCGTCGCTACCGGTTACCCATATGAGCGACGCCTCCTGAAGAGATTAGTCATTTTAGATTTTTGGAGGATAGTGCAATGATACAGACAGAGACACATTCCAGAGTCCAGTGTACGATGTAAAGCACCCACACGAGACCTCGGTTTAAAGTCCCATCTGAAATACTGTTAATCTTATTAGGGTCAGACGAGGGATTGAACCTGCGATCCCTGGATTACCAGTCCATCGTGGTAACAACTGGACTACAGATCCAGGTGGGATAGCGTCGGAAATACGAAAATGTGATTTTAAACTAAGATACACAAACCGAGCCACATAACCAGTACAACTTGCTATATTTGACTAACAGAAATATTCAAATTTAATAATATTTGTCTAGCCCACTTTAGTGGAAAGCGAGGCTAAGCAATCAGTTTTCCGTCGACGGCGACATTGCCAGTTCTCCGAAACTATCTAAGGTATCACTTTGAAACTTCGCATACTCATTCAATATATAATCTTCAACATCCATACGATGTCTTCTGAACTCAAATGTTCTTCCTTCTCCTCTTTAATAATGAATAAAAGTTTAAACTTTATTTATTTTACAATGATTGCGAAACAAGCTTCAATTTATATTAATCACTCTCGTTGGCGCGGATGAAAGCGCAAATGTGGTCATTCGTGTGGGAGGAAACCGGAGTACCCGGAGAAAACCCATCCGTCCAATCCATCTTATATATTTCCCGGTCCGTGGATCGAACCCGGGTCGGATTGGTGAGAAGCGAGCACACTAACAATTGACCAATGAATGGAAATTGTATGTGCAATAGCATAATTATATTGTTGTTAATGTACACTGGAGATGTATAACTAGTAGAGAAGGATCTGCTGTCCAGTGGTAACACGCTAGACTGGTAATCAAGGGATCGCAGGTTCGATCCCTCGTCTGACATTAATAAAAGGTCTCGTGTCGGTGCTTTACAGCGTGCACGTAAAATAACCAGAGAAGACTCTGGAATGGGTCTATGTCTGTATCATTGCACTATCCTCCAAAAATCTAAAATGACCAATCTCTTAAGGAGGCGTCGCTCATATGGGCAACCGGTAGCGACGATAAATAAACGTAAACCACACACATAGTAGAGACGGTTATTAAATAGAGGTGACTGTTTGCATGGCTCATGGGCTGGCTAAGACGATACAGACGCTATATCTGCCGATCTAATATTGATAATTAACACTTTCAACACCAAGTAACTGACATGGACTGGTCCATGATATTTTTAGACCAATAAATTAATAACAAAATTACATTTGGATCAGTTCATTTATCAAAATGGGTATTTTGTTTTCTAAAAATAGTTATATTACTTGAAAAAAGTGCAGATCCTGATGAGACGGCTCGTCACGAGCCGGCTCATCTGGATCGACACTTTTTTGTAAGCCTATTTAGAGGTCTGTGGGGTTGAAAGGGTTAATTAAAAGCGATTAGTTAGTACTACGTATTATTTATGGACTATTCCAACTAACGTATCCTGGAACAGTACTACGTATTATTTATGGACTATTCCAACTAACGTATCCTGGAACAGTACTACGTATTATTTATGGACTATTCCAACTAACGTATCCTGGAACAGTACTACGTATTATTTATGGACTATTCCAACTAACGTATCCTGGAACAGTACTACGTATGATTTATGGACTATTCCAACTAACGTATCCTGGAACAGTACTACGTATTATTTATGGACTATTCCAACTAACGTATCCTGGAACAGTACTACGTATTATTTATGGACTATTCCAACTAACGTATCCTGGAACAGTACTACGTATTATTTATGGACTATTCCAACTAACGTATCCTGGAACAGTACTACGTATTATTTATGGACTATTCCAACTAACGTATCCTGGAACAGTACTACGTATTATTTATGGACTATTCCAACTAACGTATCCTGGAACAGTACTACGTATTATTTATGGACTATTCCAACTAACGTATCCTGGAACAGTACTACGTATGATTTATGGACTATTCCAACTAACGTATCCTGGAACAGTACTACGTATGATTTATGGACTATTCCAAATAACGTATCCTGGAACAGTACTACGTATTATTTATGGACTATTCCAACTAACGTATCCTGGAACAGTACTACGTATTATTTATGGACTATTCCAACTAACGTATCCTGGAACAGTACTACGTATTATTTATGGACTATTCCAACTAACGTATCCTGGAACAGTACTACGTATTATTTATGGACTATTCCAACTAACGTATCCTGGAACAGTACTACGTATTATTTATGGACTATTCCAACTAACGTATCCTGGAACAGTACTACGTATTATTTATGGACTATTCCAACTAACGTATCCTGGAACAGTACTACGTATTATTTATGGACTATTCCAAATAACGTATCCTGGAACAGTACTACGTATTATTTATGGACTACTCCAACTAACGTATCCTGGAACAGTACTACGTATTATTTATGGACTATTCCAACTAACGTATCCTGGAACAGTACTACGTATTATTTATGGACTATTCCACCTAACGTATCCTGGAACAGTACTACGTATTATTTATGGACTATTCCACCTAACGTATCCTGGAACAGTACTACGTATTATTTATGGACTATTCCAAATAACGTATCCTGGAACAGTACTACGTATTATTTATGGACTATTCCAACTAACGTATCCTGGAACAGTACTACGTATTATTTATGGACTATTCCAACTAACGTATCCTGGAACAGTACTACGTATTATTTATGGACTATTCCAACTAACGTATCCTGGAACAGTACTACGTATTATTTATGGACTATTCCAACTAACGTATCCTGGGTTCCAGTCTGTCGATTTTTCATTTTTTATCTTCTGGCAAAATGACAGTTGATATGATCAGAAACTCAACACGGCTCAATTAACGGTTTTGGTGTTTAATAAATATATTTATATAACTGACCATGTAAAATATACCAACGCCTGTTCCCAGGCTACCACTAACGACCAAAAGGGCCCACGGTCGGTCCGATTAGGAATACATCAGTTTCCAAGTTAAGCAACAATGCATTCTATCATACTATATTTTCTCTTATATTCAATTCCCCGGTGTACACAATTTATGTTTTGGATTTAGATATTTATTTATTGCCATCAGCATCGCATAACTCACACTTTAATATTTTTTTCTTCTTTCTCTAATGTCTTGATATTTCATATTATGTAGACAAAAGGGCGCCTTGTGTAATAAATACGGATGAACTAATTCCAAATCAGGTCAACATGTACTTTCTGACTAGAGAAACCCCGTGTATCGTAGAAGATATTGAACAATGTGTGAACAGCCTATGATAGTGCATGTGTGTTTTGTTGTTTCAAAGTTTTATTTGTTTAAATCCAGAAGGTCTCAGACCCATGTGGCATACATGTACATGTACATATGAACAAATATGGCGACAGCAAATCACTATGTCAATATATCTAATTAATTATGTAACACTAAAGCAAATATTTATATTTGATAATATGTGATAATATAGAAGAAGAATGCTTTAATAACACACGCATGCCATGTTAATTTACTTTAAATGCTATCCCCAAAAACATATTACCTAGTTGGTGCAACTTTGTCCCCCAAAACAAATTACCTAGTTGGTGCAACTTTGTACCCCCAAAAACATATTACCTAGTTGGTGCAACTTTGTACCCCCAAAAACATATTACCTAGTTGGTGCAACTTTGTACCCCCAAAACATATTACCTAGTTGGTGCAACTTTGTACCCCCAAAACATATTACCTAGTTGGTGCAACTTTGTACCCCCAAAAACATATTACCTAGTTGGTGCAACTTTGTACCCCCCAAAAACAAATTACCTAGTTGGTGCAACTTTGTACCCCCAAAAACATAATTACCTAGTTCGTGCAACTTTGTACCCCCAAACACATATTACCTAGTTGGTGCAACTTTGTACCCCACCCCCAAACAAGTCAAACAAGATTTAATGACGTTCTAATAGTTACCTATAATGACATATTTACTATCGGTCATATCCCGTAACATATTCACAAACATTTCCAGGTTTGTTCAGTTGATAAAGAAATAGATGTCTTCCTTGTTGCCGTGTTTCGCAAAATAGACCGCGTGTTGCCAAATGAAGTGTGGAGCTACACTAGCCATAACATTGAAGTTGTCAACGAGTGTTTTACGTTTATTTATCGTCGCTACCGGTTACCTATATGAGCGACGCCTCCTGAAGAGATTAGTCATTTTAGATTTTGGAGGATATTGCAATGATACAGAAAGAGACCCATTGCAGAGTCTCATCTGGTTCTTTTACTTGCACGGTGTAAAGCACCGACACGAGACCTCGGTTTAACGTCCCATCTGAAAGACTGTTAATTTTATTAGGGTCAGACGGGGGATCGTCGATTGTCAACGACTTAATTATTTGGGAACTGTATTCAATATTACTGGCAATTTTGCTTCGAATCAAAAACATCTTTAAAAGCTTATTATTATTTAATTGCGAAAAGTTTGTTTTAAGACCGGACTTATTGTGCCAGTTATTTGATGCCTTTGTTGGATCTATGCTGAACTATATGCTGAACTATATGCTGAACTATAAACTATATGCTGAACTATATGCTGAACTATAAACTATATGCTGAACTATATGCTGAACTACTCAGCAGATATATGGGGCTATACATAATTCACGGAAATCGAAAGGATTCATTTGAAATTCTTCAAGCGTAAATATAATTGTATTGGATATTAGACTAAATACATGCACAGTCGGAGTGTATGGTGTATTCACGACTTCCTGCTATCACGACTTCCTGAATATAATACCTAGGGCGAATCGACCCGTTGCGAACCTGGCTCTACGGCGAAACGACTCTTAGTGCGAACAGGTGCGTGGAACCAATGTCAGTAACGTCCCAGTGCAACAGCAGTTTAAATGTGCACAATATAATTATATGCAACTCATTCATTTATTCTTCCATACGTGTGAACACGCTCTTCTCCGTTGCTCGAAGAGAATATTACACGAAGTAAGAATGACGATCATAAACTATCACATAATACTTCTATTGCTGTTATCGTGCAAGTCACAAATGCATAATATGTGCATCAAACCACAGGGATTCGGCACGTTTGGGGGTACTAGTATATATATTTAAGTACAGGGATTCTACTCTGTGGGATGTCAGATTTCGCATCGATCAGTAAAATGGCCCTATCTGAAACAATTTTGTACAAAGCTGTCCAAATATAACGCCAATCCCGAGTCTTTATATTGTTCTTCAAATAAAACACAACTTTAAGCTGCATGCATGTATACTTTGCAAACTATTGCCACATACATTGGCCATAGCAGGTCACATTTCCATACTAGGACACGGGTTCTGTCAGCAACAAAAAAAAATCTCTTCGACGGGAGAGTTTTAACTGTGAATAACATTATCAATAAAATGTGTTTCCACTAACCTGTATGTTTATTCGGCAAAAATGTACCTCAAAAAGAGATTTCGTAGCATTTTCAATTTGTTTTGAAAAATTCTAAAGCGGCGCAATTCGCGTTGAAACGAGCGTTCTGATTGGATTATTAGAATGTAACAAGATGTTTTTTTTATATATGAAGAACAATCATAATCCAATCAGAACGCTCTGGATCTGTTTATATCGAATTTCGTTAAGTCAAACTTCGATTAAGTCGAAGTATTTTGTTCGGTCCGACGGAATTCAACATAACGGATATAGACTGTATTTTTATTTGCATTCGTTATATGTACGTATTTGCAATGAAATCACACAACCTGCTGCAGCTATTCTTATGTATTTAGAACTCTAAAAAGTTGATTACGGCATACTTACACACAGAAGCTCTGAACATAGTCTATAAAGTTGATTACGACCTACTTACACACAGAAGCTCTGAACATAGTCTATAAAGTTGATTACGGCCTACTTACACAGAGAAGCTCTGAACATAATATATAAAGTTGATTACGGCCTACTTACATACAGAAGCTCTGAACATAATCTATAAAGTTGATTACGGCCTACTTACACAGAGAAGCTCTGAACATAGTCTATACAGTTGATTACGACCTACTTACACACATAAGCTCTGAACATAGTCTATAAAGTTGATTACGGCCTACTTACACACAGAAGCTCTGAACATAGTCTATAAAGTTGATTACGACCTACTTACACACAGAAGCTCTGAACATAGTCTATAAAGTTGATTACGACCTACTTACACACAGAAGCTCTGAACATAATCTATAAAGTTGATTACGACCTACTTACACACAGAAGCTCTGAACATAATCTATAAAGTTGATTACGACCTACTTACACACAGACGCTCTGAACATAGTCTATACAGTTGATTACGACCTACTTACACACAGAAGCTCTGAACATAATCTATAAAGTTGATTACGACCTACTTACACACAGACGCTCTGAACATAGTCTATACAGTTGATTACGACCTACTTACACACATAAGCTCTGAACATAGTCTATACAGTTGATTACGGCCTACTTACACACAGAAGCGCTGAACATAGTCTATACAGTTGATTACGGCCTACTTACACACAGAAGCTCTGAACATAGCCTATACAGTTGATTACAACCTACTTACACACAGAAGCTCTGAACATAGTATATACAGTTGATTACGACCTACTTACACACAGAAGCTCTGAACATAGTCTATAAAGTTGATTACGACCTACTTACACACAATAGCTCTGAACATAGTCTATACAGTTGATTACAACCTACTTACACACAGAAGCTCTGAACATAGTCTATAAAGTTGATTACGACCTACTTACACACAGAAGCTCTGAACATAATCTATAAAGTTGATTACGACCTACTTACACAGAGGTGATGATGTTTAAGCTTAAATTAGGCTCTCATACGGTGCACCGTATGGACGCAAGAAACGTAGGAACTACTATTATTTTCATCTCGTAATCGGATTTCATCAATATCCTGAACACGCAATGAGTAGAAGATAAACAATCATTCCTGTCTGATATGTTGCTAATGATTAGGGTTTAGGATTACATAATGTGTCTCTCTTCCACTCAGTATGCTGCAAACACTGCTGTCACTAGGCCGAACATAATTTCTCACATTCAGTTACTATTATCTGTTGCAAACCCAACCACACAATTTATAGCGGTAAATCTTTGGGTCAGACAGAGCTTAGTTTGATTCAGTATATATAGTATTGGTTTCACCATTCCATCGGATTTTGTTTGTTAAATGATTATTGTGTCAGGGTCGAACGTGGAAGTCGTGATAGCGTAGTTGTAGAGCGTTCGCTTCATATGCGAATGGTTCGGATTTCGAGCCCCGCTGGAGCCGTTACGATTGTACCCTTATACAAGGCATTTATATTCCCCGTTGCCCCTTCTCTCTCCCCCGTGGCCATGGATTCCATCAGGAATGAGGTCTCGAGAGCGATTAATATAATTGTAAGAACTTGTTTCGCAATCGTGCTGAAATAAATTTGTATAAACTAAAGTCGCACCAACAGATTGGGTCATATGGCGATTTTCCAGCGGTTATTTATGGCGGAAGACCACGGGTGCCCCTCTGAGCAGTATTTCAGACACGCGCGGATACCCAGGTAGAACCACCGACCTACATATAGTCAGCTGGATAGCTTCCTCACCTGAAATAATTTGACAATCCCAGATTCGATTATGAAAGGACTTGGTAATATCAGAAAACGATACCAGCTGCCAATACTGCAATAACAACATGCTTAAACACGGGCAGCACTTCCAGACAACAGGCAGACACACTCGACTTCCCTATGGACAATAGAATAAAAGAAACTAGTTGTATGTCGTTGTGATTTACGTTTATTTATCGTCGCTACCGGTTGCCCATATGAGAGACGCCTCCTGAAGAGATTAGTCATTTTAGTGGAAGTGGTGATAGCGCAGTGGATGCGCGTTCGCTTCAGGTGCGAAAGGTCCGGAATTCGAGCCCCACTGGAGCCGTTACGATTGTGCCCTTAGGCAAGGCATTTAAATTCCACGTTGCCTCTCTCTCCCTCGTGGCGATGGATTCCATCAGGAATGAGGTCTCGAGAGTGATTTATATAAGTTGAAATAACTTGTTTCGCAATCGAGCTAAAATAAATTTGTATAAAGGTATAATTTAGATTGTTGGAGAATAGTGCAATGATACAGACAGAGAGAGACCCATTTCGTTCTTTAACGTGCACGCTGTTAAGCACCGACATGAGACCTCGGTTTAACGTCCCATCTGAAAGACTGTTAATTTTATTAGGGTCAGACATTGGATCGAACCTGCCCACAGTTGTATGTTTCTTTCGATTAAGTAAATTTGAGGCCCACGTTCGCAATTGTGTTGGAACTACTTTTAGGGCGAATTGGTAGCAGACAGTAAATCCAATACAAGGTCGGCGTAGGATATGTTTCACACGGTAATTTTGGAATATATTTCTTGCATGGGATTATCGTGACAGCAAAGGTATAACGACCATAAATAAAGAATATTAAGATGAAATTATATTAACATACAGAAATATTATAGGGTGTGTCTGACCATTACCAGCGTATAGTAAATTTGTTCCTGAATAATGTACTCCTATTTGTGGAATTCGTAGTTGTAGTAAATTGTAGTGATTTCGTTTTACACTGATGTGAGAGGCCCGGAATTCACGCCCAGCTGGAGCCGTTTACGAGTGTGAAGAGGCCTGGAGTTCACGCCCAGCTGGAGCCGTTACGAGTGTGAAGAGGCATGGAGTTCATGCCTAGCTGGAGCCGTTACGAGTGTGAAGAGGCCTGGAGTTCACGCCCAGCTGGAGCCGTTACGAGTGTGAAGAGGCATGGAGTGCACGCCCAGCTGGAGCCGTTATGAGTGTGAAGAGGCCTGGAGTGCATGCCCAACTGGAGCCGTTACGAGTGTGAAGAGACCTGGAGTTCACGCCCAGCTGGAGGCGTTACGAGTGTGAAGAGGCCTGGAGTTCACGCCCAGCTGGAGGCGTTACGAGTGTGAAGAGGCCTGGAGTTCACGCCCAGCTGGAGGCGTTACGAGTGTGAAGAGGCCTGGAGTTCACGCCCAGCTGGAGGCGTTACGAGTGTGAAGAGGCCTGGAGTTCACGCCCAGCTGGAGGCGTTACGAGTGTGAAGAGGCCTGGAGTTCACGCCCAGCTGGGGCCGTTACGAGTGTGAAGAGGCCTGGAGTTCACGCCCAGCTGGAGGCGTTACGAGTGTGAAGAGGCCTGGAGTTCACGCCCAGCTGGAGCCGTTACGAGTAGGAAGAGGCCTGGAGTTCACGCCCAGCTGGAGGCGTTACGAGTGTGAAGAGGCATGGAGTGCATGCCCAGCTGGAGGCGTTACGAGTGTGAAGAGGCATGGAGTGCATGCCCAGCTGGAGGCGTTACGAGTGTGAAGAGGCCTGGAGTTCACGCCCAGCTGGAGCCGTTACGAGTGTGAAGAGGCATGGAGTGCATGCCCAGCTGGAGGCGTTACGAGTGTGAAATTAGGCAAGGCATTTGGTTTAAGCATGTTCATTTACCAGGATACATGTAATATACATTGAGAAATAGACAGAAACATACGTGTATATCATGATAAATAGATTGAAATGAAAGCTAAAAGCTTAGGTAATTCGTTCCACGTACATTCAACATTGCCTCTTCTTTCTCCTTCATGGCGATGAATTCCACCAGGAATGAGGTCTCAAGAGAGATTAATACAACGTTGTAAATAATCGAGCTAACATAAATTTGCATAAGTTATGTAATACCATAGTTCATTAAAGCAATTTCCTGTTCGAGTGTTCTTCTAATCTTTAACATAATATGTAAATGATTTTCATCTGTTATATCAGTTATATTATGATGCTACTGACAATTCGATCATGCAGCGTTAATTAAAGTCGGCATTGCCGATGCATATGGGGATACAGACAGATATGTAGTCCAGTGGTAACACGCTGGACTGGTAATCCATGGATCGCAGGTTCGATCCCCCGTCTGACCCTAATAAAATTAACAGTCTTTCAGATGGGACGTTAAACCGAGGTCTCGTGTCGGTGCTTTACACCGTGCACGTAAAAGAACCAGATGAGATTCTGGAATGGGTCTCTGTCTGTATCATGCACTGTCTAAAATAACTAATCTCTTCAGGAGGCGTCGTTCATATGGGCAACCGGTAGCGACGATAAATAAACGTACAAACACACATATGCATATGGGTGACTGTATCTTCTAAGATACGTATGTTTCTAAGTCGGGTCGCTTGTCTAGAGTATGCATCATGGATAGGTTCTTCCTCGTATTACAGGTAACATAACATCCAGAGTAGTTCTTTCTTCTGATGTTTAGGGCCAAACTCATCGATGTTGGTCAGTCCGCAGTAGCCTGAAGACCGACTAAGTAATTAACATCAACACGTGGAATGTCGCTTCCCGGCTTGGCCATACCATCCCACTGAACATTTCCTTGGACTCTGAGGGCAGAACAAAACGGCAAAAGCTGTGAACTCGATCGGATTGGCTCAGCCGTCAAGACTTGTCGACGCATGCGTATACCGGTATATAATACGACATTTTGAAGATCCACTGTGTCCTTGGCTGCTGTCGCGACGTGAACGCCGTGGGAAGGTCAGCCGGGTGCTACGGACAAATGCTTGGATAATGTATTCCAATAGTGACTTGCACGCACATGTGAGGCACATATTAATTTCATGATATTGAATCAGTGCGTGTCTAAATTATGTCTGAACTGCCCGAGGTTTGTCTTGCAAATGTGTAGATGATTGAGCTTATTTACCCTCGCCTCCGGCAAATGTGTATGTCTGGTCAGGCGGAATTATAAAACATTGATTAGCTTTAGATTGCTTGGCATCTCTCTAGGTATGTAATAAGCCAATAAGGCATAGTTCAAACTATTATTGTGCTCGTGTCGCTTTTGTCTGCATCATCTCCAGATGACCACACATAATGCAAATATACAGCATCCCAAAGATTCGGGATTGTATTATACTGAACCATACACTTTTGGATTAGAAATATTGGCCTACTAACGGTCTCATCTTGATATATTTACATCGCAATTGCATTTGCTGCTATGAACGTATATACCCTATCGACTATATGTAACTAATAGTTAACTGGAACATTCTACTTACATTGTTCTTGAATAGTGGGTGGGGTAAAATGACCCCAGACTTTGAAAACTACAAGGGACTATGTGTTCAGTAAGACCCACGTGGATTTGTTTACGTTATGCACTCAAAGAATAAAGTGTCACGATCGACGTGCTTTTAGCGATATACAATACCGGCTTGAAGCAGTAGATATTTGACGAGATAAGGGAGTGGGAAAAAGTTGTCACTTTCCTCTCCATGGTGTCTGTCTTCTTTGTCAATATTGTAGGAGAATATGTTTACGTGGCCTCTATTTCAGTGTTTGGAAGATATATTAGCACAAGTTTGTTATTTTATTCTCAGTAGGAACACATGTCACAGGAAATCTCTATCTCTGTCTCTGACACTTATTTACACAATCCAATCTGCTAATGTACTTACCCTGCATGTCCAATTACTCCATTATCACACGTTACCACGTTTACTGTTTACTGTTCTAGTCCTCATTAGAAGAGCTATCTGTATTAATATCTGCAGCATATTCCTGTTCTCCTGTTTCATCATCAAACTCGTTCTGAGTGCAGTTGCATCTTTGTCCAACACATCAATTAGTTTTTGTGGTAAGATTATTTCATCTGCACATTCTCCGTCCTCTTTCCATCCATGTCCTTCCCAGGGTTTGGGAATCTCATATATGGCTACATTTGCCATTTTCCCAATTCTTGTTTGATAATTTGATCGAGTAACATGTTCTCTCACGCCATACTTAGAGGCTAGTCATGCCAATGGTACTGGACGTTTAACTGTCAACTGAAATACTCCCATCATACTTTGACTTTAGCATTAAGTGGCGCGTTTCATCTACGCTCTCTTTCTTTGATTTCCCATACAGTGCACAACTTTTCACACCCGATCAGCAGATCAACTTCAACACTCCAGTAATCTGCTAAAGGCATCAATGCCTCAAACTGTGCTAGAGAGTTCCATAACAACTTGATCGGATTCATCTTTCCAATACCCTTGAAAGAGCTGACGGAAGCACAACCGATGAATGCATGTAGAGCCAGCATCGCCTAATACATTTACTCCCTGTAGTGTGTAGAGAGACCTGATATGGCCGGCTCTTTCCAGATGAATGGCTATGCCTTCATGCATACCCCTAAGTCAAATGTGGTGATTGTATACTTTTGTCCCACCTCTTGTGTTTCCTCTTCAGCAAGCCTCAAACATTCATTCACAGTATCCTGTGATGGGGTTATGAAGCACAGGGTAGTAACCTATTGTTGTCAGGCGTTGTGTTGAATAACCTGTAACAGAAACAAATCCACCCTATCTAGGAAATCCTCTCTCAGCATCATTCAGAAAACTTCAAAGTTTTGTTTCCACTTTGAAACATTAAAGGTCTCTAGGCCATCCTCATGTCTATCCTTCCTCGTCTTTTGTCATGGTTGGGGGGATTCTGATATAATGTGGCACAAATATTCCCCCATATGAGCATGGTGTGTCGTGTCCCTACAACAAAGATCGACGTCACACGTTGAGGTTAAATGTCAACTAGTGTTACAGCTCGTGTTTGAGCTGAAGCCTAGTCCAGCATGGATCATAATGTGTCGTGTCCCTGCAACAAAGATCGACGTCACACGTTGAGGTTAAATGTCAAATAGTGCTACAGCTCGTGTTTGAGCTGAAGCCTAGTCCAGCATGGAGCATGATGTGTCGTGTCCCTGCAACAAAGATCGACGTCACACGTTGAGGTTAAATGTCAACTAGTGTTACAGCTAGTGTTTGAGCTGAAGCCTAGTCCAGCATGGAGGATTTTGAACTACGCATAAATGTTCGTCACATGAGTACGACGTGTAGCGACCAAGGTCTATGACACGACCTCAAAAATCAATGTCACATTTGAGATTACAGTCAAATATTGGCATAATATACAGTATCCGCTCTGTAACTTTGTCATGGATGAGGGGAGTCTGAAATAGTGTGGCACAAATATTCCCCGATATGAACATGTTGTGTCGAGGACACACGTCGAGGTCTTGTAAGGAGGATTTTGAAATAACTACGCACAAGATACGAGGCTCTACCTCAAAGGTCAAACTTTTGAAAAGGTTAATGGTCAAGAATTGGCATAGTATATCATTACGCTCTGTAGCTAAGTCTTGGATGAAGGGATTCTTAAATAATGTGGCACAAATGTTCCCCATATGAACATGATGTG
This sequence comes from Archivesica marissinica, assembly GCA_014843695.1. Lineage (NCBI taxonomy): Eukaryota > Metazoa > Mollusca > Bivalvia > Venerida > Vesicomyidae > Archivesica > Archivesica marissinica. The sequence goes on from CM026391.1 coordinate 87,325,697, forward strand.
TTGCGCCCAAGACCCGGGCCCCCAAAGATCATGGTCACACCTGGACGTTAAATGTTAATTTTGATATATTTAAGTTGTTAGCAGTATAAGTGTAGGATTTTCAAATAGCTTGGCACAAAATGATTTGTCATTACCCCCGTACCCCCTCCCACTCCAACATGTCATTTCATTGTTTGCTGCCAACCATCCGGTAGGGAACTTTGTATTGCATGGCAATACTTCACTCACTTGTTATTTATCTATGTTCATGTTCATGGTATCTATGTCGCCACATGCAGCGATAGATTATTTCATCGATTCCGTAATATCTCGCCGTCTACTTGTCATATTTAATGGTACAAACAGTCACACAGCTCCATATATCAGCAACAGTTCATCGTGTGAATGCTTAGACTAAATCATAGTTTGCAAATCTGCTTTTCGTTGGTAGAATATCCGTGTTTCGGACTTAACTCCGACCGTTTTACTGAATGCCCCCCCAATGATATGTTTTCCCAGGTTGTGAGAGGACATCGGCTGGTTTTTAATGATAGGAGCTCCGAGATTGGTGTAATTTATGCATCCGATTTTAATGCCAAATTCGGTGCTGAAATGCTATCCAGCTGGGCTCCTTACGGCGTGGCGTTCACATCGCCGTCGGGCCACATCTCGCATAAGCATGGGCTTTCAGGATCTTTTGGTTGTCGACCTTGCAGCAAAGGACACACGCTCCGACATCGCTGTATTTTCAGAAGTGGTATCCGTATGGGCTGACCCTGAAGCAACCAAAAGTGAACTGCCGGATCCTATCTTCAGCATCATCATCATCATCATCATCATCATCATCATCATTATCATCATCATCATCATCATCATCATCATCATCATCATCATCATCATTGGTATTTTCCCCTCAGATTCAATGATTAACCGAGTTGGCAATAAAACGTGCCGTGGAGGAGTGCAAGAAATGGTATGCAACAGTACACCTCGTGGTCAGAATATTTCGTTCGAAACCCGACATAGCCTCGTTTCTGAGGCTCATGTCTAACGACATATTGACCACTCGGGTGGATTTAGTTTATACAAATTTAATTTAGCTCGATTGCGCAACAAGTTCTTACAACTTATATTAATCACTCTCGAGACCTCATTCCTGATGTAATACATCGCCACGAGGGATAGAGAAGAGGCAAGGTGGAAATTAAATACCTTGCATAAACACAATAGTAACGGCTCCAGCGGGGCTCGAACTCCGGACCTTTCGCACCTGAAGCGAACGCGCTATAACTGCGCTATCACAACTTCCACATTGTCCCGCATCAGTGAACACGAAGGGTACGCTGATTCTGTTATGCTTTCCAATGAATGGTAGCGAATTCTCAGTCAAAGATAATTCCATCTTTCATTCATTTGAACTATGACAGATAATTCCATCTTTCATTCATTTGAACTATGACAGATAATTCCATTGTTCATTCATTTGAACTATGACAGATAATTCCATTGTTCATTCATTTGAACTATGACAGATAATTCCATTGTTCATTCATTTGAACTATGACAGATAATTCCATTGTTCATTCATTTGAACTATGACAGATAATTCCATTGTTCATTCATTTGAACTATGACAGATAATTCCATTGTTCATTCATTTGAACTATGACAGATAATTCCATTGTTCATTCATTTAAACTATGACTTTTACATTTCCAATCTTGCTTGCATTATTTTGTACTTATAGTATATATATAATCCCCATGATATGTCCGAGAGTAACAGTGATTGTTAAACTTATGGACCTTGGTCCTTTAAATAATTGTTTATTTTATTAATAATAGTGGACGTCGATATAGCGCAATGGTAGAGCGTTCGCTTCACGTGCGAAAGGCCCGGAGTTCGAGCCCCGCTGGAGCCGTTACGATCGTGTCCTTAGACAAGGCATTTAATTTTCACATGACTCTTTTCTCTCACTCGTGGCGATGGATTCCATCAGGAATGAGGTCTCGAGAGTGATTAATATAAGTTATAAGTTCGCAATCGAACTAAAATAAATTTGTATAAACTAAATAAGTGTTTGTCACGTTAATTCCATTAAGAACGTTTATTTACTTCACGCTTGTCATTCCTGTTTTAAAAAGAAAATAATGGACTCATTTCATTCATGACTCATTGCTCTGCGGTTGCATAGACTTTGTTAACGCGGTATTGACGAACTTCCGATAAAAGTTCTTTAAAAATGATGTCACTTTATTGTTTCAAAACGACTTATATAATACATGTTTTAAGAATGGTATTACTCCATCAATATGGAATAAATGCATTGTTAACCAAATTCCAAAGTCTACAACAGCTACAAACCACAAGTTTTAATGTGTCATTTCCTTAGCCTGTACAACATACAACATACAACATATACTAAATGGTGATCTATTGTATTCTTGGGTTGAAGACTACGATATTTTGGCATATGAACAGAATTGCTTCCGTAAGACGAGAAGCACTTCTGATCAAATTACGTCTGTAGTTAATTTAGTTAGGACATGAAAATAAACTTAAGCATTGTATGTTTTACGTTTATTTATCGTCGCTACCGATTGCCCATATGAGCGACGCCTCCTGAAGAGATAAGTCATTTTAGATTTTTGGAGAATAGTGCAATGATACAGACAGAGACCATTCCCAGAGTCTCCTGTGGTTCTTGTATGTGTACGGTGTAAAGCACCGACACGAGACCTCGGTTTAAAGTCCCATAAAGATTGCTAATTATATTAGGGTGAGACGGGAGATCGAACTTGCGTTATAAATATTACAGCTAATATGGCTGCACAACATTAGAATTATTGATTACTATGATTGGAGGACTACCAAATAGCGTTCTAATCAAACTAAACGACACTGTGGAATTCGTGATAGAGCAGTTGATGCGCGTTCACTTCAGGAGCGAAAGGTCCGGAGTTCGAGCCACACTGGAGCCGTTACGAGTGTGCCCTTAGACAAGACATTTAAATTCCACGTTGCCTCTTCACTCTCCCTCGTGGCGATGTATTCCATCAGGAATGAGGTCTCGAGAGTTATCAATATAAGTTGTAATAACTTGTTTCGCAATTGAGCTAATATAAATTTGTATAAATAAAAACAAAACGACACTATTGTTTGGCCTATAATTACTGATGGCGCCTCAATATGGTGTACTAAACCTTTTCCATAAATAAATGCAGTCCAAACCGTGCACTGAGGTTTTTGTATTGTTGTCGGCAGGTATACACCCAAATGCAGCCGTCTCCGGTGAAATAGGTTGGCAGCCTCTCAGTGTCCGTCACTGGAAAACAGTTATTAATTTATGGGTACGAATTGGCGTGGGTTCCAGTCTGTCGATTTTTCACTTTTTAACTTATTGCAAAATGACTTTTCCAAATCAAATCAAATTTATTCACTCAGTGCATCATACATGATACAAACATGAGGTATATATATAGTAATACGGTTTTAAACAGCGCTACATAGCAAATCTAATTTACAGAGAGCAAACAGAATATGTTTCGTAAAACGTAACCATCTATTGTTTACACATTATTTAAATAATTTGACTAGATATATTTGTTTTGTCGTATTACAGATTGGGTTGATTGTTTCCCAGTGCGAACAGTGCAGATCATAATCAGACTCTTTTTTCTGGTAATTGAAATTTCAGACAGTCAAAAAGTGACATCTCTTGTTAATTTTGTGGCTAATTGTGCGTGCTGCATGTATTTCATGCTTTTTTGTAGTTTAAGTTAAGTTAACACAAAGCTTGGACTTGCCGTTTCTGCGTGATATTTTGAAGGTTTGAATCTTATGAAGGAAGTGTGAAGGATTCTGTTCGTGATTGGATTATACAACAACAACAACAACAACAACATTTATTGCATTAAGACATCAGCTGATGCTTATAGCATACAGATAAAATACATATACATGTATTGTGAAAAAGTGAAAACATGAACACATGGTTTATAATGGAGTAGTTTCGGAGAAGCGTGTACGTATGAACTTTGAAAAGGATAATTTGAAAGCAAATAAATGAATGATATATGAGTATTTCTCATGCTAGCTCATTCATATGTATGAAAAATCAAACTTTATGAAAAATGTCGTCTGTAGGTCGTTGTGTAATTTCATTCATGAGCCTCAATGAATACATTATTTTTTGCACGAGATTTTAGAGGAAAGTAGTACTATCAGTTAAATACTACCAGTAGTATATAGGTCGTTATCTTTAGATCGCCTTATACTTCAATGAAGTAGAAAAATGTTCGCACGAGTTTTTTGATTTACCTGGTACTATCAATTACTACGTCGTGGTTAACGGATGTGCTCGTTTATTGAATGATTGATTGTATTTTGGATATTTAGTGTACTAAAATATAAAATATCTATATATTGTAGTGTTGCAATACATTGGTTTAATGAATGACATACATGACATTTTAATGTATTTATAAGTAGTGTAGTTTCCATTCAGCACTTTAGACAAACCTTTCTTAAGCAGCCGGCCCAGGGAATCACAGACAGTTACATACGAAACTGCTTAATATAGGTAAAATGTATAACATATATTGGGAATATCCAAACTGGCTTATTAATACGGATTGGCTGCTTAAAAGAGGTGAACGCTAACATCGGTTTAATTGTATATAATATTGTACAATTTTGTCCTGCATTTCACAAGATAAAGACACATATATTAACGATTATACTGATCTCTATGTTGTTAAATAACTGTTGTGTGATATATGAATGCATATATCCATTATCTAGCTGTAATTAGTTTCCTGTCCGTATAATACTTGCATAATATATAAATTTTGCTGTATTTTCTATTACATGTTTAGAGCTTTTAGACAATAGGTTTTCAAACTTATGTATATTAGGCCATTGACAATAGTATCGCTTAAAATATTTTATTCTTAAATCTCTGTATTTTGGGCAAACCATAAGAAAATGATATTCATTTCCTATCAAGTTTGAATTACAGTTAATGCATACTCGCTGACCTCTTGAGATATTGTTATATCTACCGTTTTCAATGTTTAATTGGTGGGAAGATGTTCTAAATCTTGACAATGCAAAGCGGAATCTTTTCTCTTTTATGAAGTCAAGATAACTTTCCATGATGAATTCGTGCTTGAATATACTATATGTTTCTAACCTGTTAGAATTATTTATACCTGCGTACCAACTTTGGTGATACATATCAATGATTCTTTGTTTTATGGGGAAAAAATTAACAGGATAATTCAGCTGAGTTTGCCAAATCTGTGACATTCCACAATGGTCGAGTAATTGCTTAATTTGAAACGCCCAGTTAGAACCACTATACGTTTCTCCATTGTTAGTATCATTCTTAAGCATATTATAAACTTTTTTTATGATTGAATTTTCTTTAGATGACAATATTTTTATCCAGTATTTTATCATTATTATTTGTCGGCTTACTTTCATTGGTATCCTTCCTAATTCCCCATATGGTGCGTCTAGATTGGTCGATTTTTTTACTCCCAACAATTTTCTGCAAAATTTTGTGTGGATAAGTTCAATGTCTTTACCTTCATAATGTCCCCATACTTCCGCACTATAATTAAGGATCGGGGCTACTAGTGAATCAAACAGTTTGGATTTTTCGGAAGTAGGCAATTCAAGCTGATTATAGACAATAAACAGATTGTGTAGTGAAAAGGCTGCATGTTGTGCTGTTCTCTTTTGTGACCTATGCCAGCTATTATTTTTAAAAAGAAGTACACCTAGATATTTAAATGAAGCAACAACCTCAATTTTAGTATTATTAAGGTAAAAATCATAATTTGTGTGCCGACCTTTTTCAAAGATCATAATTTTTGTTTTATTTATGTTTAATGTCAGACTCCAATTTGCACAGAATTGTTCAATATCATTTAACATAAATTGCAATGATTGGGGATTTTGAGTAAAGATTACTGTGTCATCTGCAAACAGTAGCATAAATAATGTTATATCATCAACGCTAATTAACCCATCTATGTTTGTATTAATATTATTAATAATATCATTAAGGAAAAACAGACATAGCAGACTACTGGAAGGATCTCCTTGTTTTACCCCCATGTTCGAGTTTATAAATTCAGATTTGTTAGATTTGAAACGAACATACGATTTGACTTCACTATACATAGATTTCATGGCTGTAGTCATCTTTGAACTTACATTTTCAGTAATCAATTTTTGCCATAAATATGCTCTGTCAATTTTATCAAACATTTTTTCCCAGTCCAGAAATGCGATGTATAACTTTTTTTTGTTGTCTAGTGTTTTTGAAATTAGTGCATTTAATATAAATATACAATCAGAAGTTGCCTTTCCTTTTTGAAATCCAAACTGATTATTTATTATTTTCTCATATTTAATAGACCATTTTGTGAGTCTATTTAGAAGTATTTGAGAATATATTTTAGCTAATATATTTGTTAATGTAATTCCTCTATAATTTTTGGCCTCATCTTGGTTGCCTCCCTTGAATATTGGCACAATAATACCTCCTCCCCAGGATTTAGGATATGTGCCACTATCAAATATTTTATTATATAATTTCAATAGGAAGGGTGCAATAGTATCATAGGACTGTTTAAATATCTCAGCAATTAAATTGTCTGTACCGGGACTTTTATCATTATTTTGTGAAAAAATTGCCTGTTTTAATTCGTTTACGGAAATACTACAATCTAATTCTTGATCATATATATATGTATCGTTTAATACGGTTTGTACGTGTATATTATTACTATCATTGTCATATAGATCGTTAAAATGATTATATAGGGTTGTGACGTTTAGTTGATCAGAATCAGGTATTTTATTTTTATATTGCTTTCTAATTTGTTTCCAAAATTTCTTGGGTTCTTTTTTTGCAAGTTTCGACAGACGTGTACCTTCATTTTTCATAAATTGTTTTTTGTATTTATTTTTTATTTTTGAGTAAATTGTTTTATTATTTAGAAATATGACTTTATTTTCATTAGTTCTATTTCTGAGAAACGTGTTTCTGGCTATATTAAATTCTTTCCTAGCTTCATAACATTCTAGATTGAACCATTGTTTTTTTTGCATGATGCGGAATTGTTGGATTAGCAATTTTAATTTTGTGCTTTGTTCCGAAGACACTGAATGCGTTATCCTGCATGAATTTCGTGAATGAATTTACCGTGCTATCGATATCTACACTATTTAAATCTTCAGTCAGCTGGTCAAGCTTTTGTTGTTTGTATATCATCTCATTTCTAAAGGTATTAGCCAGCGAATCATCCCACGAAATAAACAGATTGTCAGTCGCGGATGAATACTCGTCATGAATTATTTGTAGAGGGCATATCATCTCTATGCAAAATTCGATCGCTGAATGATCTGAAAATTCTGTAGGTTCAATTATTTTGAATTGGGTAAGATATTTAGAATCAATATAATTATATAAAAGATAATCCACCGTGCTTGCGCCATTCATATTATAAAAGGTAAACTGACCTACATTCGCGTCACAATGAAGACGCCCATTGGCTATTGATAGCCCGGTTGATTTGCATAATAATAGGAGACGACTTCCATACATATCTAGCACGTGATCTTTATTTACCTTTGTAGGAATGTCATTATAAATTTGCATTTGATTACCGTTGTCTAAAAATCTATCAAAATGTAAAAAATCTAGTTCATCCGAAGTTCGACTATTCATGTCACCTGAAATGAAAATTTTTCCTAGAGATTTATATTTCTCTATTCCAGCCTCAATCTGCTCGAAAAAGTCAATATCAGACTGTGCTAAAACCTTGGAATCAGTTGGTAAAATATATACATTACATATATAGACATCTTCATCAAAATGAAATAAATGTTTAGATAATTTGGTCCACATTATACCACATTGTTCTGTTTCAATAACCTGTATTTTGTTTTTTAATTCACATTTATAATACACAGAAATACCAACACTGTACCGCCCTTTCCTTACATTTGGAGTTTTATTACCAAATAAATGTTCACAATAGTAACCGTTAATGTTTAAATTATAATTTGAATTTTTTCCGAGCCAGGTTTCGGATAGAAAAATAACGTCATAATAACCTAGTAAATTTAGGAAGTCTGGATCAGCAAGTTTCCTCGTTAGTCCGTTCACATTCCAGGAGAGAATATTCAATTGCTCCTCACGACACCCTTATATATTACTCGTTGTTTGAGGGGGTTCGTACATTACACCATTAATGAAAAGTTTGTTGCGTACCAGTTTAACGTCTTTGCCCAACGCTCGTTCGGTGTCCATTTTGGCGTAGAGTATCTTTCGTGTGTCCCGCACAGACTTTGGAAGTTGAATGCCGACTCCGACGTTCGCCGCTTTAAGCGCGGATTTTTTATCATACCCTTTTTGGCGGATTGTTTCTTTCTGTTCAGGGTAATGAAACTTGACTACGATCGGTCTAGGTTTCTTCGCAGTAACGCTGCCCAGTCTATGTGCTCTATCAAATTTTATACTTTCAGCATCTGTATCAAGATTATCTTTGATGAAAGTTTTAACTAGAGTTTGACAGTTTTCCGACACCTGTTCTGCAATACCATAGAATATTAAATTATCCCTCATTGACCTTTTTTCAAGGTCAGTAAGCTGGTCTTTCAGAGTTTGTTTTTCCTCTTCAATAGTTTTCATGCCGTTTTCAAGTGCGCTACAGGAGGATTTTAGTTTCTGCATTTCGGCCTGTGTTGCTTTAATTTCACTAGCTTGTTCTTCGTGTTTTGTATTAATGAACGAACACGAGTTCTCAACACCATCAACCCTATCATTTATTGTTTTTATTTTGGATTCCAGTTCTGTCATTTTTAAGCTGATTATGTTTACGGTTTTTTCAATATTTTCAACTTTAGGTAGCACCTTTTTGAGAGATTTCATGTCGTCTAACAGTTCTGTAGCCCAGGTGGGTGGGGCAAGATTTTGAAATGATACCTGATTTTGTGGAGTTTGCGGCGATTGCATTCCGTATTGCATTTGACTCAAGTTCTGCGAATAGTTCATGTTTGGTGATGTCATACTCGTATTCATCATAGGGTTCATGTTTGAATTCATCATCATGTCCATATAGCTTGTTGTTCTTTTGTTATTGAACAAATCGTAACTCACCCCACCCGTATCTGTACCTGTTGCAAAACCGGTTTGACCAGTTTCGCCATTGGCTATTAGCGGAGATTTCGCTTTTCTCTTCGGTTTTCTCTTTTTTGTGTCACTATTTTCCTTTTTAGGAGGCATAAATACATGTTACTTTGCATTGTTTATCAAAAATGTATTCCAAAACATCTCCATTATTTTAAATTCCAGATAAAACTTTTTAGAACAAGAAATCCACGTCCATGTTGTCACGTGTATACACACCGGACTGATCAATCAATGTAAGCGTTGTGAGTTTAGTGTCATCTATATATTGTTCTTATTGTGATGTGATGCTATATATATTGAGAGAATTTTGTTCCTGTGTTGTTTAACTGTGTATTCTAATAAGTGTGTTTGGATATTATATTTGACTGGTGCGGATATTTGACAGATGCAATAATGGATATGCGGTTGCTTTGCTGTCAGACTGGCTGCTGGTCATTTTGCGTCATTGTGTAAGCTGGTAAGTAGTTTAATGTACTGTTGGAATGATACCTGCTTCTGTATTTAATATTTTTCATCATTCAAGCAAATTGGTTAACATAACTATATGGCTATATACAGCAATATCGCTAGCATGTGCTATTAAACAATAGTACAATAGATGGATACCAAATTTCAAAATGTATACACATGCATGTATTCACAGTTGAAGAATAGGGAGGGGTTCTTAGATTTAATGGGGGGTTGAATTGGAGTTATGAATGCTCTATATGTGAGATAATTTATACTTGTAGGACTTGGTTTCTTCTTACATGCTGAAATGCCTGGCAGGTTTAGATTGCAAGACAATGATATTGGGAGTTAAATGGTGTTGTGGTAATGGATAGGACAAGTCAATGTAATCTCACAAGTGGTCTTACCGAAACGAAATGTAAGAAGACTTTTTCATGCATGCCTATACTGTATATACATATTATTTACATTTAATTATATCATATAATATCATTTGCATTTCTTATACAATTGTACCATGAGCTTTGAATTTTACAAATTTACATACATATATATACATTTATACATTGTTTTTTACATTTAATGTATTTAGCTAATTGTAATTAGCTTTTACATTTCTCATTATAATATCAAGGAACTGACAAAGTTTAATTATTTCAAACTTATTATCACTATTGAACAACTGATTATATTTCAGTACGTTTGGATATCTAAAATAGTATCTTTTAATAAATCTCCTATCATCTACAATTTTTTTGCATTCTAAGACATAATGGAACTCATCTCCAATATTTTGATTACATAACTGACATTTTCTACCTGATAAAGGAATATGCCACCTTCCTACCTCTATATATATATATACTAATATTGGTCTAATTGTTTTACTAAAACTATCAACTTGTAAATCAATAGGTAAATTTAGCACTCTAATTTTCCTTAAAAGTGAAAACATTGCTTTGTTAGCCTGCTCAGCAATGTGTTGTTTGGCTGCTAAGTTGCTACTGTTTCTATTAGTATCATTAAATTTAGTAAAGTACTAGCACAACTCTTGTATTCAGTCTCTTTGTTAATTACAATCTAGTCTTATGGGGAGGGCCGTAACTAATGTTGTTAAAACTTGTGGCCCAACCCATTTGCTTCAACATATAATGACAATCCTTGAGCAAACAATGCCACGAATCATGCATTATGGATAGATATACAAGTTTGTTCATTTGTTTTGTATTGTACATTGTATATATAGAATGCAATAAAATATGATTAAGCATAAACATTAACATAAACTAAGTTGCTACCACTTCTTGAAACATATATACCCAAGTATTTGTATTCATTGACTATCTCTAATTCTTGACCATTTAATACAAATCTGTGAATATTATTTTTTCTTGTACCTATTAACAATATTTTTGTTTTACTGACATTTACAGTTAATTTCCACTGTTTGCAGTAATTTTCAAAAATATTTAAACTATTTTGCAGATCAGTTTCATTTTCACTAACAATAACTGTATCATCAGCATATACTATAATGACAATTTCTAAAAATTGGTAAAACCCATCTGTCTGTGCAGCACTATTTACACTTTGATCTATTTTCATTTAAATAACCTTCCAGATCATTTAGATATAATGAAAATAAAATTGGGGACAAGTTTTCCCCTTGTCTTACACCTGTTAAGCATGGAAAAAAACAATGATACACCACCTTTGGTAACAACCCTTGACTTGATATTTGCATACATATTTTTTATGAGATTAAAACACTTTCCATTTATATTATATTTTAAAAGTTTATGCCATAATCCTTGTCTCCATACCGAATCAAAAGCTTGTTTAAAATCTATAAAAGCACAGCAACATTTCTTCTTACTGGATTTTAACAACTCAGTCAGACATTGTAAAACAAATAAGTTATCAATAGTTGAAAAATTCCTTCTAAACCCAGCCTGGCAATTGTTAATAACATCATTTTCTTCTACATATTTATTCAATCTATTGTTGATGATAGCAGTAAATAATTTACCAACATAACTTAATAAATTCCCCAGGCGTTGATATGATCAGAAATCTATACGGCCCAATTACTAGTCTTGGTATTAAAATATATTTATTTGACTAACCAGGCAAAATATATCGACGCCTGTTCCTAGGCTAGGTACGAATAACCAATACACATAACTCGAGATTGAACAAAAGAATTGCAACTAACTGGAAATCTGCTTTCTGTAAAAACTGGTGTATGTTTTATTTTGTTAAGAAACATTTTACTGCCGAATTGCGCAACTTATCTGCTCAAATATCTAATAGGCAATTGACTAATCATTATTTAACTAGTTGGCGGTTCACCAACCAGAATATCAGAACGACCCCCTGATGAGGTTCGAACCTTCTTCCTCCAGCTCCGTAAGCGGATCGACGCATGCGGAACTCTTAACCACTAGTCCACGGAGAAATTAAGAACATACTGTACATTTAAGCATTTATTTCAATCTAATGAGTATTTTACAATGATTTTACCTACACAACACAGGTCCGCATTTGTTGTATGGCACTAATTAATCCTTATTGAGAATATAAGATTAGACGATCGTAACGTTGCAATGTGCATAGAAGATGAATATCATGTTATATTGGAATGTGTAATACATACCATTATTAGAACAGTTCTCTTTGATAGCGCAACATTTGTTACTGCTATGTACTTTTTATATGTATGATTTTGTGTTTGCACTATATGTATACACATATGAAGATGCTTAATTAAAGATGAAAACTGTTATGCAATCATTGTCAAATAAATAAAGTTGAACTTTAATACCATTCTAACACATTATATATGTTATTGTGCGTTGACGAGCTGCACTAATACTTGATTGAACTAGAAATATGTGTTCGTTATTATTTCATTGCATACATATATGATGTTCATAAAAAGAGGTGTCTCATAAGTCAGAAATAGCTGGCCCTCTAATGGGTGACAATATAATAAACTAAACACTTTACACTTTATATTTACTGAAAATAGTGCAGACAATATCAATGATACGCTAAATGAACATCAATGGTCATTGCTTCATATCCTCGTATGTAGCATGCTCCTTTATTGTACCATTGAAAGAAATGAAAGATACTGGTATGGTTGTAATACTCAATATATTGAAGATGAGTACCATTTTACATGAGCTTGTTTTAATGAGTTCAGAAACAAATATATTGAAACGTATTTCTATCAAAGGCTATCAATGTATAAATTTACTGATCCAACATACAATCGACCAAGAAACCTATTCTAGCTAAATCTAGTTAAATGTATCAAAGAATCGTTGAAAGCTAAAACGTCACATTTAAAGGTTATTGTGGAATGTGTTCATCATCTGCTATGGATGTTATTGGAAACTGTTTAGTACCAATTCAGGTGAATTAATATTTATACATGTATGTTGTATAATGTTGACAATGTAGTGCAATTTCGTGTCGAAATTCTCGCCCTGTCGCTTCCAAGAATCATGGCGGAGTGTTGTTCATTCATTCTGTATATCTCTTTTCTCCTTCTCTATGTTCATTTACTTTTTGTTTCTCATCTTCTAATTGTTGTTTCTCTTTCATTTAATTTTCAAAACCTTTCATGTTCTGTACTCTTAACTTTCTTAAGTATTACATATTTACATACATATTATGAATTAAGTTTAGTAATGTTATATGTAAGTACATATATGTTATCATTCTAAAACATTACATTTTCCCTAAAGAAAAATCATTGATTTATGAAATTGTAAACTATTATGCCATGAAATGTTTGTGTATATTATTTAGAAAGGAGAGGACAATCATAAGCTATACAGCTTTCTGTCCAATTCCTTATATCAATTGTTGTAAATAATCATGAATTGACAGAAAATAAATATGTTTAAGCTAAGAGTATTTATGTATATTTGACGATGTACTATGTACACGTCTGAATAGATTGTCTGTTCTATTCAATGTTCGGTTCATATGCATACTATGTTACCCAGAGAGTATTGTGCTAAATAGATATATCTTAAACGCAAGGTCTACTTTAGCCGGTTCTGTAACAGAATAGCCATTAGACAGAAAAGTGCGCCCAAGCACCTAATTGAAACTAATGGAATAATCAGATATTGGCGAACTCCACATGCCTACAGTATGCCCAACGGTCTCGGTACATAATTACTCTATCATTGTGACAGACACATCCCGTTTGGTGAAGCATCACAGTAGTGTAGATGAGACACTAACTAATAAAATGTTAATTACTCTATTACAAAATGTAGTGGCTATTCTTTGCATTTATTGGTATATGCTTGGTAAATGTTGTTTGCATCCACATTTTGCGATAATAAAATGCTTTTAGCCTTGTTATGTGATGTCATATTGAGGTCACGTTTTATTAAGTTTGGGAATAATTCAAGAATGGTACATAACACAGGAATAGTTGCAAAAGCACAGTTAGGATTTGGAAAAAAGTTACATAGTAACTTATTCGAATCCCTTTCCTTATTCGAATCCCTTTCCTTTACGTTGTTTATTTTGGGGCTTAGTAATGCACCGACAGGTTAGGCCATAAGGCCACTCGTCAGCTGCTATTGGAGAAGATCATGTGTTCAGGCACGGATCGGTACCCGGCTAGAACTTCCGACCTTCCTCAATCCAGCTGGATAATTTACTCACATGAAATAATTAGACACCTCCTGTTGGATTCGAATCTACAGCTGTGATAATCATATTGTTTGAAATTAAGGACCGTAACCACTCGGCAAAGGAGGCCCCCTTCAAGTTAACATACGTGTAATTAGCCATTATCAACGATTTTCAACGAGTTTCCAACATCACAATCACCATTTCATGATCATGCTTGAAACAGTTGAATTGTGATGTACGAAACATCACTATTTTATGTTTCACGATTCAGCATTTTCAAGACAATATTTATGACACGTGAAGCAACATAGTCGTTGAGAATGCTTTAGCTCCACTATCCGAATAGTAAACATCATATATCCTGATCAGACGGCACGTTCTGTGCCGTCCGAACTGGCTCTATGCTGTTTGAAAAAGAGATTTTAGTTGTGTTTGGTAGGTTAAGTTTTAACGACATATTTCAGATAAGGTTTGGGAAGGTTACACGACATATTCCAGATAAGGTTTGGGAAGGTTACACGACATATTCCAGATAAGGTTTGGGAAGCTTACTCGACATATTCCAGATAAGGTTACTCGACATATTCCAGATAAGGTTTGGGAAGGTTACACGACATATCCCAGATAAAGGTTGGGAAGGTTACACGACATATTCCAGATAAGGGTTGGGAAGGTTACACGACATATTCCAGATAAGGGTTGGGAAGGTTACACGACATATCCCAGATAAGGTTTGGGAAGGTTACTCGACATATTCCAGATAAGGTTTGGAAAGGTTACACGACATATTCCAGATAAGGGTTGGAAAGGTTACACGACATATTCCAGATAAGGTTTGGGAAGGTTACTCGACATATTCCAGATAAGGTTTGGAAAGGTTACACGACATATTCCAGATAAGGTTTGGGAAGGTTACACGACATATTCCAGATAAGGGTTGGGAAGGTTACACGACATATTCCAGATAAGGTTTGGGAAGGTTACACGACATATTCCAGATAAGGGTTGGGAAGGTTACACGACATATTCCAGATAAGGGTTGGGAAGGTTACACGACATATTCCAGATAAGGTTTGGGAAGGTTACACGACATATTCCAGATAAGGTTGGGAAGGTTACTCGACACCTTCCAGATAAGGTTTGGGAAGGTTACACGACATATTCCAGATAAGGTTTGGGAAGGTTACACGACATATTCCAGATAAGGTTTGGGAAGGTTACACGACATATCCCAGATAAGGTTTGGGAAGGTTACTCGACATATTCCAGATAAGGGTTGGGAAGGTTACACGACATATTCCAGATAAGGGTTGGGAAGGTTACACGACATATTCCAGATAAGGGTTGGGAAGGTTACACGACACCTACCAGATAAGGGTTGGGAAGGTTACACGACATATTCCAGATAAGGTTTGGGAAGGTTACTCGACATATTCCAGATAAGGGTTGGGAAGGTTACACGACATATTCCAGATAAGGTTTGGGAAGGTTACACGACACCTACCAGATAAGGGTTGGAAGGTTACACGACATATTCCAGATAAGGTTGGGAAGGTTACACGACATATTCCAGATAAGGGTGGGAAGGTTACACGACACCTACCAGATAGGGTTGGGAAGGTTACACGACATATTCCAGATAAGGGTTGGGAAGGTTACACGACATATTCCAGATAAGGGTTGGGAAGGTTACACGACACCTACCAGATAAGGGTTGGGAAGGTTACACGACACCTACCAGATAAGGGTTGGGAAGGTTACACGACATATCCCAGATACGGGTTTGGGAAGGTTACACGACACATCCCAGATAAGGGTTGGGAAGGTTACACGACATATTCCAGATAAGGTTTGGGAAGGTTACTCGACACATTCCAGATAAGGGTTGGAAAGGTTACACGACACATTCCAGATAAGGGTTGGAAAGGTTACACGACATATTCCAGATAAGGGTTGGAAAGGTTACACGATATATTCCAGATAAGGGTTGGGAAGGTTACTCGACATATTCCAGATAAGGTTTGGAAAGGTTACACGACATATTCCAGATAAGGTTGGGAAGGTTACACATATTCCAGATACGGTTTGGGAAGGTTACACGATACCTTCCAGATAGGGGTTGGGAAGGTTACACGACATATCCCAGATAAGGTTTGGGAAGGTTACACGACATATTCCAGATAAGGATTGGGAAGGTTACACGACATATTCCAGATAAGGTTTGGGAAGGTTACACGACATACCCCAGATAAGGGTTGGGAAGGTTACACGACATATTCCAGATAAGGGTTGGGAAGGTTACACGACATATTCCAGATACGGTTTGGGAAGGTTACTCGACACCTTCCAGATAAGGTTTGGGAAGGTTACACGACATATTCCAGATACGGTTTGGGAAGGTTACTCGACACCTTCCAGATAAGGTTTGGGAAGGTTACACGACATATTCCAGATACGGTTTGGGAAGGTTACTCGACACCTTCCAGATAAGGTTTGGGAAGGTTACACGACATATTCCAGATACGGTTTGGGAAGGTTACTCGACACCTTCCAGATAAGGTTTGGGAAGGTTACACGACATATTCCAGATACGGTTTGGGAAGGTTACTCGACACCTTCCAGATAAGGTTTGGGAAGGTTACACGACATATTCCAGATACGGTTTGGGAAGGTTACTCGACACCTTCCAGATAAGGTTTGGGAAGGTTACACGACATATTCCAGATACGGTTTGGGAAGGTTACTCGACACCTTCCAGATAAGGTTTGGGAAGGTTACACGACATATTCCAGATAAGGTTTGGGAAGGTTACTCGACACCTTCCAGATAAGGTTTGGGAAGGTTACACGACATATTCCAGATAAGGTTTGGGAAGGTACACGACATATTCCAGATAAGGTTTGAAAGGTTACACGACACCTACCAGATAGGGGTTGGGAAGGTTACACGACATATTCCAGATAAGGTTTGGAAAGGTTACACGACATATCCCAGATAAGGGTTGGGAAGGTTACACGACATATCCCAGATAAGGGTTAGGAAGGTTACACGACATATCCCAGATAAGGTTTGGGAAGGTTACACGACATATTCCAGATAAGGTTTGGGAAGGTTACTCGACATATCCCAGATAAGGTTTGGGAAGGTTACACGACATATCCCAGATAAGGGTTGGGAAGGTTACACGACATATTCCAGATAAGGTTTGGGAAGGTTACACGACATATCCCAGATAAGGTTTGGGAAGGTTACACGACATATTCCAGATAAGGGTTGGGAAGGTTACACGACATATTCCAGATAAGGGTTGGGAAGGTTACACGACACCTACCAGATAAGGGTTGGGAAGGTTACACGACATATTCCAGATAAGGGTTGGGAAGGTTACACGACATATCCCAGATACGGGTTTGGGAAGGTTACACGACACATCCAGATAAGGTTGGGAAGGTTACACGACATATTCCAGATAAGGTTTGGGAAGGTTACACGACACATTCCAGATAAGGGTTGGAAAGGTTACACGACACATTCCAGATAAGGGTTGGGAAGGTTACACGACATATTCCAGATAAGGGTTGGGAAGGTTACACGACATATTCCAGATAAGGGTTGGGAAGGTTACTCGACATATTCCAGATAAGGTTTGGGAAGGTTACACGACATATTCCAGATAAGGTTTGGGAAGGTTACACGACACATTCCAGATAAGGGTTGGGAAGGTTACACGACATATCCCAGATAAGGTTTGGGAAGGTTACACGACATATTCCAGATAAGGTTTGGGAAGGTTACACGACATATTCCAGATAAGGTTTGGGAAGGTTACACGACATACCCCAGATAAGGGTTGGGAAGGTTACACGACATATTCCAGA
>CM026391.1:87344879-87550483 GCA_014843695.1 Archivesica marissinica
GGAAGGTTACACGACATATACCAGATAAGGGTTTGGGAAGGTTACACGACATATCCCAGATAAGGTTTGGGAAGGTTACACGACATATTCCAGATAAGGTTTGGGAAGGTTACACGACACCTACCAGATAAGGTTTTGGAAGGTTAAACGACATATTCCAGATACGGTTTGGGAAGGTTACACGACATATTCCAGATACGGTTTGGGAAGGTTACACGACATATTCCAGATACGGTTTGGGATGGTTACACGATACCTTCCAGATAAGGGTTGGGAAGGCTACACGACAACCTGTATAAAGCAGCCAGTTTCCAATATGTTGTTGTTTCATTATGCATTTGCCCTCTATTAAGCAGTCGCCTGTGCTAAGCAGACACTTTCTGTGATTCCCTTGGTTGGCTGCATATGGCTGCATTGGTTTGGATGACAATGGAATATTCAAGACATAGTTTGAGAAGTAATAGTTGGCACCTACCAGACATGTATGCGTTTGGAAGGATACAGTGACCTCTTCTAGACATAGCTTTGTAATGGTTAAGTGACATTTTCTAGACAGGGAGTTGAAAGGATTAAGAGACGCTTTGAGTAATGTCCAATGACATCTTCCATACACGTTATGGGAAAGGTTAAATGAAAGGATTAATTGACATATTTTTTGGTGTGAGGAAATCTAATTGTCATCTTCCAGACATTCTTTGGGTAGGGTACTGACATCTTCCAAACACACCGGGGGTTTCAAAGTTGTATGTGGCATCTGCCGGATCTGATTTCTGAGGTATTTGTGAAAATATTTCTATATATCTTCCAGACATTCTTTGGGTAGGGTACTGACATCTTCCAAAACACACCGGGTCTTCAAAGTGGTATGTGACATCTGCCAGATCAGATATCTGACGGATGTGTGAAATGTTACAATGTCTCTTCTAGATACGGTGTGTGTCGAGTCAGTGTAACTCTTCCACCACTTGAAAAGGGAGGTAAATAACGTACGTAAAACAAGGCTTTTGTGGGATTATATGATAGCATCAAAATATCTTCCATATCCGGTTTGGGACGGATTATATTACTACCTTTACCCAATAGCTGTGTTAATTCTGATGTACTTAATTTAATACATGGATGAATCTGTATAAATTATACATATGAAGTTATTTCCTATCTGAAGACAAATATACAGTGGCTTGAGTTCATGGTATGTAAGCCTCCACATGCTTGGTCGATGAAATTTGCTCGAATGCTTAGAACATTTAGAGACATGACAGTAAACGTGTTAGTCGTGTTTTGTGTCACTTACAGTTAGCATGGACACTGTGTGTTGTAAATTCTAACATGACTTGATATTTTTGTTCCTATGCACAAATAATAATATACCGTTGTTCAATCTGCAATAAACCATGGCTATGGCTGTTTAATCGTTTATACAAATTTATCTTATCTCGATTGCGAAACAAGTTCTTACAACTTATATTGATCACTCTCGAGACCTCATTCCTGATGGAATCCATCGTCATGAGGGTGAGATAAGGGGCAACGTGACATTTAAATGCATTGTCTAAGGGCACACTCGTAACGTCTCCAGTGTGGCTCGAACTCCTGGCTTTTCGCACCTGAATCGATACCACTGCGCTATCACGACTTCCACTGCGCACATCAGTGGTATGTGGCATCTGCCGGATCAGATTTCTGAAAATGTTATTATATCTTTTCCAGACATATTTTGGGTGGGGTACTGACATCTTCCAAACACACCGGTGTTTCAAAGTGGTATGTGACATCTGCCAGATCAGATTTCTGACGGATGTGTGAAATGCTACAATGTCTCTTCAAGACACGGTTTGTGTCGAGTCACTGTAACTCTTCCACCGCTTGAAAAGGGAGGTAAATAACGTACGTAAAACAAGGCTTTTGTGGGATTATATGATAGCATCAAAATATCTTCCCTATCCGGTTTGGGACTGGATTATATTACTACCTTTTCCCAATAGCTGTGTTAATTCTGATGTACTTAATTTAATACATGGATGAATCTGTATAAATTATACATATGAAGTTATTTCCTATCTGAAGACAAATATACAGTGGCTTGAGTTCATGGTATGTAAGCTTCCACATGCTTGGTCGATGAAATTTGCTCGAATTGCTTAGAACATTTAGAGACATGGCAGTAAACGTGTCAGTCGTGTTTTGTGTCATTTACAGTTAGCATGGACACTGTGTGTTGTAAATTCTAGCATGACTTGATATTGTGTTCCTATTCACAAAGAATAATATACCGTTGTTCAATCTGCAATAAACCATGGCTACGGCTGTTTAATCGTTTATACAAATTTATCTTAGCTCGATTGCGAAACAAGTTCTTACAACTTATATTGACCACTCTCGAGACCTCATTCCTGATGGAATCCATCGCCACGAGGGAGAGAAAAGAGGCAACGTGGAAATTAAATACCTTGCCTAAGGGCACAATCGTAACGGCTTCAGCGGGGCTCGAACTCCGAACCAATTCGCACCTGAAGCGAACGCGCATCCACTGCGCTATCACGACTTCCACATTTAATGTTTAATTATGTCACCAAATATTTACAACTTTTCACAATTTTGCATTGGAATTGAATACAGCGATTGGACAGGAACTATAGTGTTAATAGCTGGGGGGGGGGGTGATTTTCAGTGCCACTGGAATACAAACGGTATTTTACAGGGAGGTATTTTGTATAGCCATCAGCCAAATAACAGATAATGAGACAAAATAACACACACATTTATTATGCAATTAATATAATAGTTAATAGCATTATATTGGGTCCTGATATATGTAAATACTATTTGTATTGTTTATCGGTGAACGTTAAGATGCACAGGGATTAACCATGCAGGCCGTAATCACGGGTTGGAGTTAAGATGCACAGGGATTAACCATGCAGGCCGTAATCACGGGTTGGAGTTAAGATGCACAGGGATTAACCATGCAGGCCGTAATCACGGGTTGGAGTTAAGATGCATAGGGATTATCCATGCAGGACGTAATCACGGGTTGGAGTTAAGATGCACAGGGATTATCCACGCAGGACGTAATCACGGGTTGGAGTTAAGATGCATAGGGATTATCCCCATCAGGACGTAATCACGGTTTGGAGTTAAGATGCATAGGGATTATCCACGCAGGACGTAATCACGGTTTGGAGTTAAGATGCATAGGGATTATCCACGCAGGACGTAATCACGGTTTGGAGTTAAGATGCACAGGGATTATCCACGCAGGCCGTAATCACGGTTTGGAGTTAAGATGCATAGGGATTATCCACGCAGGCCGTAATCACGGGTTGGAGTTAAGATGCATAGGGATTAACCATGCAGGACGTAATCACGGGTTGGATTAAGATGCATAGGGATTACCCATGCAGACGTAATCACGGGTTGGAGTTAAGATGCACAGGGATTATCCACGCAGGACGTAATCACGGGTTGGAGTTAAGATGCACAAGGGATTAACCATGCAGGACGTAATCACGGTTTGGAGTTAAGATGCATAGGGATTATCCACGCAGGACGTAATCACGGGTTGGAGTTAAGATGCACAGGGATTACCATGCAGGACGTAATCACGGTTTGGAGTTAAGATGCATAGGGATTATCCACGCAGGACGTAATCACGGTTTGGAGTTAAGATGCATAGGGATTAACACGCAGGACGTAATCACGGTTTGGAGTTAAGATGCATAGGGATTATCCACGCAGGACGTAATCACGGGTTGGAGTTAAGATGCATAGGGATTATCCACGCAGGACGTAATCACGGGTTGGAGTTAAGATGCACAGGGATTATCCACGCAGGACGTAATCACGGTTTGGAGTTAAGATGCATAGGGATTATCCACGCAGGACGTAATCACGGTTTGGAGTTAAGATGCATAGGGATTAACCATGCAGGCCGTAATCACGGTTTGGAGTTAAGATGCATAGGGATTATCAACACACTGTTACTATATCCTCTATGCTACCTACTCCATATTTACTACAGACGGATCTGTAATAAAGTGGTAACACGCTGGACTGGTAATCCAGGGATCGCAGGTTCAATCCCCCGTCTGACCCTAATAAAATTAACAGTGTTTCTTTTGGGACTTTAAACCGAGGTAAAAGAACCAGAGGAGACTCTGGAATGGGTCTCTGTCTGCATCATTGCACTATCCTCCAAAAATCTAAAATGACTAATCTCTTCAGGAGGCGTCGCTCATATGGGCAACCGGTAGCGACGATAAATAAACGTATAACACATTCTCTATTTACTTTTTCTGTCTGTCTTTTTGATGCATACCCCATTTTGTATGTGACTTAATAAATACCTTCCTACACTCCAGATGGTATGGCCCATTTGAAACGTCAAGCCAGTTAGCACCACTGTCATTCTTCCTTCACAGGCAATGGGAAACAGTGTGGCCAAATATATATACATGTATGTTTTTTAAAATTTAAGTTTATTTAACGTCGCTACCGGTTTCCCAGCGACGGGCAGTTTACTTAACAACACCTTTCCTGGGCAGGCTCCAGCGGTTAACCAGTACTTGGTGCACCAACCTCCGTAAGAAACTGCCAACTTTTTCATATAAATGAGACACGGGGCTCGAACCCGTGACCATCAGAGATGATATACATGTAATTTTATGCGATTATTTATAGTTTCACCACTCAGTCCGCCTCCGTGGTCGAGTGGTTAAGATCGCTGACTTGTATACCACTGTAACCTATCAGCACTGGTAGTCACTGGTCCAAGCATCGCTCAGACTGTGTCTCATTTATGTGAAAAAGATGGCTGTTTATTAAGGAGGTTGATGCACCAAGTACTGTTTAACCGGAGCTTGCCCAGGAAAGATGGTGTTAGGTAAATTGCCCGTCGCTCAAATGAGCATCCGGTAGCGACGTTAAATAAACTTAAATAAATAAGTAAATTCACTACTTATCCGGCACGGTTTGATAAGTCACCATTAGATGCCATTGAAACGAAGCTGACACACAGTATTTGAAAGTTGGTAGTTCATGAGAACAGTATATGCCAATAGAGGCATTCCGCATGCGTATCGGGAGCTGAGGCAAACATATGTGCATCTATTATGCTTTGTTTATAACTGGCAAACATGTTCCTTGGCGGCGGTCATTGTTGGCCAATAAAACCTTACCTGACTGGCCTAACTTGAATAAGTTTAAGTCATTGTTACAATGTTCACAAAGTAGAATTATTAAAAAATTATCAAAATATATTTACCAAGCATCTGTTATTAGAGGGTAGTTGTCAATGAACACATTTACGTATGTATATTCATTATATATTTTCAAACTACGATACCCATTAATTTTAATTTTGTTTTCATGCTTTTCTCATGTATTATATTGTAATTGTATATTATGTACTGCCCGTCGTACATGTTGTATAGGCGACGAACAATTGTGTTTAATGCCAATAAACTCTGAAACTGAAACTGGTAATATTGACCTATTTCGTAACGAAAGTTGATTGTTGAGCAGTCTGCTAGACTTAGACTATATCATTGTTGGCCAATAAAACCTTACCTGACTGGTAATATTGACCTATTTCGTAACGAAAGTTGATTGTTGAGCAGTCTGCTAGACTTAGACTATATCATTGTTGGCCAATAAAACCTTACCTGACTGGTAATATTGACCTATTTCGAAACGAAAGTTGATTGTTGAGCCGTCTGCTAGACTTAGACTATATATCAATGTATTAGTTGATTAGCCTGTATGTAATCTAAGCACATACTTAGAAATATTAACAGAGAGAGGACCAATTACTTATCTGCCACTGAAAACAAGTACAACTGACCCATACAGCTTACGTCGTAATAAAAACACATCAAGAGCGGGGTAAAAATATGTCATCAGCTAATGGGGTTTTCCATTGTTCTTGCTTAAAAACCATCGATCGATGGAAGCAATGGACAACGAGAGTGTCGCTGCAACTGAGAAAATAATGGCTTGACACTAATTAAATGAACAATACTTGATAAGTCATTTGTTACTATTAGCTGGTTTGATCCACTGAAAGTTCACATAAGTAGTATAAGGTGATGTAATAAAAACGTTTTTTACAGTGTTTCCTCAAATATATACAAACACAGACGGATACGTAGTCCAGTGGTTAACATGATGGACTTGGAATTCACGGATCGCAGGTTCGACCCCGCACCCCGTTAACAGTCTTTCAGATGGGACTTTAAACTGAGGTCTCATGTCGGTGCTTTACACAGTGCACGTAAACGAACCAGAGCGATTCTAGAATGGGTCTATATCTGTATAGAATTGTACTTTGGAGAATACGCCATCGAATCTTTTATTCCAGCATCTCGTGCCTTTTCCACGTATCGACGTAGAGTTGAGAATTTTATATTCTAGGTATTACAAGCATTTCTTCATCACTCGCTGTTTGAACAGCTTCTTTCGTCATCGCAGAGTCCGTCTTCCCAATGTCTCTATTTTCATGATTTCTGTTGCGTACCAGCCTGCTCGATGGTCGATCAGTGAACTATAGATAAAGCAGCCCATTAATAGGGAAGAGATACAAACTTGATACATTTCGTTGAATTATCAAATAACTTTATTGAAGATCGAAAATTTATTTCAGCAATAAGATAACTCCTGAATATTTATTGGGGCACAGTGAATCACTTGCCAAAGTGAACCACTGTACCCCAAATCACTGTACCCCGAATGCACTTGATATACTTGTGCAACCTGTTTCTACAGACAACCATGTGTATGTATGTATGTTCCATTAATGTCAAGCCAATTGAGGGGACCTAGACATGTTTTCCTGGACAGGCTTAGCCGACCTAAGTGGTTAACCAGTACTAAGCAATGTGTGTGAGGTGCCTTGCTCACTGACACTACATATGTGGCCTGACCGAGTATCGAACCCGGGACCGTTCGATTCCAAATCCGACGTTCTACCACTGGACCACGGACGCCACACATGTTCAGCAGGGAGAGCACGTGCCCATCATCAGCTTCAAGAAACATGCCTCTATTTACCAACATGTGCTTGATTTACTATTCCCGGAAGGTCCATGCTAAATCACAAGCAGCAGTAGATTCATGAACATTTACATTTGAAATGAAAATCATACCAAACCCTAGCCTGGGAACAGGCGTTGAAATATTTTGAAACACCGAGACCATTAATATGGCTGTATTGAGTGTCTGATAATATCAACTGTCATTTTGCCAGAAGTAAATTAGTGAAAATTCGACAGACTGGAACTAACGGCTAACCAAACCCAGCAAGTCTCCTGTGAGATATGTCTCAATCTGAAGCAGTAATTCAAATGGGGATGCCTAGAGGCATAAGATGATGCCATCAGCTTGGGATTTCTATGTGTTAGGTTCTATAAATAGTCACTGATTCGATTTGCACCGGTATCCCACAATGTCAGATTCACCTGGTAAATCCGGTCCGCCTCGTGGTCGAGTGGTTAAGGTCGCTGACTTGTATACCACTGTAACCTATCATCACTGATGGTCACGGGTTCGAGCCCAGCTCAGGCCGTGTCTCATTTATATGAAAAAGATGGCAGTTTCTTACGGAGATTGGTGCACCCAAGTACTGGTTAATCGCTGAAGCCTGCTCAGGAAAGCTCCGGCGATATAGCCCAAAATGGTGCTGATGCAGACGTAAAACCCGAAATATAACATAACATAACCTGGTAAATTCTTTCTCTGAATTTTACTTCATGGTAATAACCATTTGGGGTAATAATGTGTTGAGTTCACATATACGTACTCGCACATTTTAGTGTTAGCGTATGTGCTGGTCTGGATAGCCGGATGTCCTATGGTGCTACTGAAATGTGATAATGTGCTGTATAAAATGTGCTGATTTCACAAGCGCGCGTGCGCATGTGCACACCTTTGATTGTTCTCATACATGTATGTGCTGTGTTTGTTAGCTAGTTGTGCTTTAGACATGTGTGCTACTGCAATATGATAATGTGCTCGATAAGCTGAGATTCACAAATTGCTTCAATCTGAAGCCATGCTGGAATTGGCTTAGGGGTTATTATTATCGAAAATAGTCTATGCTTTAGACATGTGTGCTACTGCAATATGATAATGTGCTTCGATAAGCTGAGATTCACCAATATGCTTTAATCTGAAGCCATGCTGGAATTGGCTTAGGAGGTTATTATTATCGAAAATAGTCATAATGTTCGAGACCAATATATGTTCTAATACTTTGTAGGCAATAGAGGAGAGAGAGAGAGGAGAGAGAGAGAGAAGAGAGAGAGAGAGAGGAGAGAGAGGAGAGAGGAGAGAGAGAAGGAGATAGAGAGAGAGAGAGAGAGAGAAGAGAGAGAGAGAGAGAGAGAGAGAGAGAGAGAGAGAGAGAGAGAAGAGAGAGAGAGAGAGGAGAGAGAGAGAGAAGAGAGAGAGAGAGGAGAGAGAGAGAGAGAGATAGAAGAGAGAGAGAGAGAGAGAGAGAGAAGAGAAGAGAGAGAGAGAGAGGAGAGAGAGAGAGAGAGAGAGAGAGAGAGAGAGAGAAATTGGCTTGTAGTTACTGGCCTTGGACTTTGTGCCTTTCAACGACTAATCTAATGTTGTAGATGTATTTATAGTCGCCTCCGCCGAAGCATGTTGGAGACTGGTTTCTCTAAGTAGTGCATGTCGACTGTTGCGATGCTTATGTAGACACCCGAAGAGGCATCTTGTTTCTTCCCATGGTGACAAGTCTTGTATCCTTTCTTTCGAATGCAGTATTTTAGGGTCGCATCCTCCACCATTTGTCAGCTCACATCAGCAATACTGGTTCCTGTTTTTTCGCTGGTGTCCTCGTCGCTACCAACTCCTTGAAGATGCCGACTAAAAATATTCGCTGTCTCGCCAAGTAGGTACGTTAGTCTGTTGCCAGTCATACTGAGTCACACGGCGTTTTCTGTTCCGATAGCGAGGCTGGCGTCAGCGAAGTCCTTGACCCACGTCCCTGTTGTGAGCTGTGCCTAGGTCACGACATACACATTGTGGAGGAGAGACCTTTGGGCAACGATTTATAGATAGGCAGACATATCCAATCAGATTACAGCTATATTATACACTCTTCTTTACACAAGTGTCTCAACCAATTTGACCTATTAATTTTACGTGCGACAATAAATGCATCGTGGATGTACTTCGCTGTTAACGTGGCCACATTCATTGCTTAAGGCGTGCACCGTCTCCGTGGCCTAGTGATTAAGGCGTCCGTCTACGGAGCGGGAGGTCGAAGGTTCGAACCTCGTCAGGCGTTCGTTCTTATATGGCTGGTTGGTGAGCCGCCAGCTAGTTAAATAATGGTTACCGATTGCCTACCAGCCTGACATACAAGCATAGGATTCGGGAAGTACTGATGTTCATAAAATGAGGTTTCTCATAAATCAGAAATGGCTGGCCCTTTAAATTAGGGTGACACTATAATAAACAAACACTTTATATAACTTGTTTTCAACATGATGTCGTGAATAATGTGCATTCCTTAACAATACATACATAAGTTTGGTCGACATTTGGATTTCCATCGGAGTTGATCGGGTGCTTACTTCCACCGACCCAGTCGATGATGATGATTGAGTTTATTTACCCTCGCCGCCGGTAAACCATATGGAAGAGCACCGACCCAGTCTTATAGTTATGTTCTTTATATCTGTGTCCAACATTCCCTGGAAGCATTGGACATAAAACATGTCAAAACAATAAAAGCCTATTCATGAATATCTCAGCTGATGTTGACATGATAATGAGTTTCTATTATATTTATGTCAGACACAAGTTTACTATCCCCCATTAATGTAATAGCTTTAACATTAATAATAATATATTTAGACAGTCACTATTTTATCAGAAACGTTATTGACACAAACCTCTAAGCTCTAAGTGTTGTCACCTACGTGATGTCAGGAAAGAGACAATGAGGTCCACTAAAGCGTAAGGTTACAACAGATTTGTTGAAGATGACATATAACGAAATGTCCGACATGGTCTTTATCTACAACTCATCTGTAAACTCTAGGGCTGTTTAAAGCTCTAGTCGGGATCTTTTTACACAAACACGCCATAGCTAAGATCTACTTAAAGCAGCATTACATCGTAATAAAGATCTACTTAAAGCAGCATTACATCGTAATAAAGATCTACTTAAAGCAGCATTACATCGTAATAAAGATCTACTTAAAGCAGCATTACATCGTAATAAAGATCTACTTAAAGCAGCATTACATCGTAATAAAGATCTACTTAAAGCAGCATTACATCGTAATAAAGATCTACTTAAAGCAACATTACATCGTAATAAAGATCTACTTAAATCAGCATTACATCGTAATAAAGATCTACTTAAAGCAGCATTACATCGTAATAAAGATCTACTTAAAGCAGCATTACATCGTAATAAAGATCTACTTAAAGCAGCATTACATCGTAATAAAGATCTACTTAAAGCAGCATTACATCGTAATAAAGATCTACTTAAAGCAGCATTACATCGTAATAAAGATCTACTTAAAGCAACATTACATCGTAATAAAGATCTACTTAAAGCAGCATTACATCGTAATAAAGATCTACTTAAAGCAGCATTACATCGTAATAAAGATCTACTTAAAGCAGCATTACATCGTAATAAAGGATGTGTTGGGTAAAATATAAATACTAATATGTGTGTGTATATCGAAACAGTCGCTCAGAAACGATAAAAATCCAAAAACATTTAAACCGTCGTATACGCGAATTTGTTTATCAACACACAACATTTTAACACGCACAGCGCGCATGCGTGAAACAACAGAGGATGTAGAAAACAACGTATATATTTTGAACATGAAAGACTATCTACCTATCTTCCTCTAATGTCGAACCCCTCGCAGGGATGTAGAAATGTCCCTAAACGACATAGCTAACAGAGGTATGAATCAACATATCAAGTAATTTAATTAAAAAAGATAACGTGGGACAAATGGGGACGATGCATTCCTAATGCACACGATGCGTTCCGGTTGTAAACAAGTGCGTGACCGATCGACTCGGAAAGTCCTACTTTCGGTTTCGAGTTTGTTTGATCGCCAAAAAAAAAACTGTTTACCAAAATGAACATAAGCATACAAAGTATAATGTTAGAATGTGTAGCTGCATTGCTACCCATACGTAAAAATTGAATTTTTCAAATATCTTTTATTTCATACGATGTAATGCTACTTTAAGGACAAATGTGTTGTACTAGTCTTTTTTTTTATATCAGCAATTTAAACGCTGTGGTGACGACGTCATACATGTGTGCGTGTTGTACATTATTAATAATATTGTACTGCTTTCAACATGAGTATTATAAGTGTGTGTTTATTATAGTGTCACCCCAATTTAAAAGGCAAGCCAGCCAGCCAAAAAGGACACCATTTTTAATGAACATCAGTACTTCACGAATCCTATGATTATATGCAAGGCGTCAGGCTGGTAGACAATCGGTAACCATTATTTAAGTAGCTGGTGGTTCACCAACCGGCCATATCGGATCGAATCCTTGACGCTGTTCGAACCTTCGACCTCCCGCTCCGTAGGCAGACGCCTTAACCACTAGGCCACGGTGACGGTTGTCATGTTGAATCCTACGCGTACAAATGTACGAAATTAATGTTAATTAGTAAGATCCTGTTATATAAGTGTGTGCGCGTGCAGAAGTAAGATATAAGCCGAAATGGGTCCAATATATAAACCTGAAGTGGAACGAACTTAGGTGTATAATAATTACATTGGTTAATTTTATTTGTTACGTGAGTTGAAACTGAGGTATGTAATATCACATACGCTTATTTTATGTTGTTATATGAAGTGGAATTGAGGTATGCAATATCACTTCGGTTTATTTTTGTTGCTGTATGAGGTGGGACTGAGGTATGCAATATCACTTCGGTTTATTTTTGTTGCTGTATGAGGTGGGACTGAGGTATGCAATATCACTTCGGTTTATTTATTTTGCTGTATGAGGTGGGACTGAGGTATGCAATATCACTTCGGTTTATTTATGTTGCTGTATGAGGTGGGATTGAGGTATGCAATATCACTTCGGTTTATTTATGTTGCTGTATGAGGTGGAATTGAGGTATGCAATATCACTTCGGATTATTTATGTTGCTGTATGAGGTGGGACTGAGGTATGCAATATCACTTCGGTTTATTTATGTTGCTGTATGAGGTGGAATTGAGGTATGCAATATCACTTCGGTTTATTTATGTTGCTGTATGAGGTGGGACTGAGGTATGCAATATCACTTCGGTTTATTTATGTTGCTGTATGAGGTGGGACTGAGGTATGCAATATCACTTCGGTTTATTTATGTTGCTGTATGAGGTGGAATTGAGGTATGCAATATCACTTCGGTTTATTTATGTTGCTGTATGAGGTGGAATTGAGGTATGCAATATCACTTCGGTTTATGTATGTTGCTGTATGAGGTGGGACTGAGGTATGCAATATCACTTCGGTTTATTTATTTTGCTGTATGAGGTGGGACTGAGGTATGCAATATCACTTCGGTTTATTTATGTTGCTGTATGAGGTGGGACTGAGGTATGCAATATCACTTCTGTTTATTTATGTTGCTGTATGAGGTGGAATTGAGGTATGCAATATCACTTCGGTTTATTTATGTTGCTGTATGAGGTGGAATTGAGGTATGCAATATCACTTCGGTTTATGTATGTTGCTGTATGAGGTGGGACTGAGGTATGCAATATCACTTCGGTTTATTTATTTTGCTGTATGAGGTGGAATTGAGGTATGCAATATCACTTCGGTTTATTTATGTTGCTGTATGAGGTGGGATTGAGGTATGCAATATCACTTCGGTTTATTTATGTTGCTGTATGAGGTGGGACTGAGGTATGCAATATCACTTCGGTTTATTTATTTTGCTGTATGAGGTGGGATTGAGGTATGCAATATCACTTCGGTTTATTTATGTTGCTGTATGAGGTGGGATTGAGGTATGCAATATCACTTCGGTTTATTTATGTTGCTGTATGAGGTGGAATTGAGGTATGCAATATCACTTCGGTTTATTTATGTTGCTGTATGAGGTGGAATTGAGGTATGCAATATCACTTCGGTTTATTTATGTTGCTGTATGAGGTGGAATTGAGGTATGCAATATCACTTCGGTTTATGTATGTTGCTGTATGAGGTGGGACTGAGGTATGCAATATCACTTCGGTTTATTTATTTTGCTGTATGAGGTGGGATTGAGGTATGCAATATCACTTCGGTTTATTTATGTTGCTGTATGAGGTGGAATTGAGGTATGCAATATCACTTCGGTTTATTTATGTTGCTGTATGAGGTCGGACTGAGGTATGCAATATCACTTCGGTTTATTTATGTTGCTGTATGAGGTGGGACTGAGGTATGCAATATCACTTCGGTTTATTTATGTTGCTGTATGAGGTGGAATTGAGGTATGCAATATCACTTCGGTTTATTTATGTTGCTGTATGAGGTGGAATTGAGGTATGCAATATCACTTCGGTTTATTTATGTTGCTGTATGAGGTGGGATTGAGGTATGCAATATCACTTCGGTTTATTTATGTTGCTGTATGAGGTGGAATTGAGGTATGCAATATCACTTCGGTTTATTTATGTTGCTGTATGAGGTGGGATTGAGGTATGCAATATCACTTCGGTTTATTTATGTTGCTGTATGAGGTGGAATTGAGGTATGCAATATCACTTCGGTTTATTTATGTTGCTGTATGAGGTGGAATTGAGGTATGCAATATCACTTCGGTTTATTTATGTTGCTGTATGAGGTGGGATTGAGGTATGTAATATCACTTCGGTTTATTTATGTTGCTGTATGAGGTGGGACTGAGGTATGCAATATCACGTTGGTTCAATAATGTTTACGTGAAGTGCAAGTGAGGTATATACTATTACTAGGATGGCAACGAATAGCGATTTTACTATTCGAATATAAAATCACTCAAACTCTTATTAAAAAATGCCAAATTAATCTACTTTACTAAACGTCATCTTCTTCCTGTAAGGCTATGCACATATGACGACAACTCATTCAGTTATTGTTATCGGCCACTGTACATTCATGGGCGTTTTCACAATATTCGAATACTGGAATAGTATTCGGATATTCGGACGTCCGAGCGAATATTCCCTAATTTATTATTTATTATTACTTCAGTTAATTTATATTTTTCGTGAAGTGGAAGTGAGGTATGTAATATCACATAGGTTCAATCATTTTGTTTCGTGAAGTGGAACTAAGTTATGTAATATCACATTGGTTCAATCATTTTGTTACGTGAAGTGGAAGTGAGGTATGTAATATCACATTGGTTTAATCATGTTGTTGTGTGAAGTGGAAGTGAGGTATGTAATATCACATTGGTTTAATCATGTTGTTGCGTGAAGTGGAAGTGAGGTATGTAATATCACATTGGTTTAATCATTTTGTTGCGTGATGTGGAAGTGAGGTATGTAATATCACATTGGTTTAATCATGTTGTTACGTGAAGTGGAAGTGAGGTATGTAATATCACATTGGTTTAATCATGTTGTTGCGTGAAGTGGAAGTGAGGTATGTAATATCACATTGGTTTAATCATTTTGTTGCGTGAAGTGGAAGTGAGCTATGTAATATCACATTGGTTTAATCATGTTGTTGCGTGATGTGGAAGTGAGGTATGTAATATCACATTGGTTTAATCATGTTGTTGTGTGAAGTGGAAGTGAGGTATGTAATATCACATAGGTTCAATCATTTTGTTACGTGAAATGGAAGTGAGGTATGTAATATCACATGGTTAATCATTTTGTTACGTGAAGTGGAAGTGAGGTATGTAATATCACATTGGTTCAATCATGTTGTTGCGTAAAGTGGAAGTGAGGTATGTAATATCACATTGGTTCAATCATTTTGTTGCGTAAAGTGGAACTAATGTATGTAATATCACATTGGTTTAATCAATTTGTTGCGTGAAGTGGAAGTGAGGTATGTAATATCACATTGGTTTAATCATTTTGTTGCGTGAAGTGGAAGTGAGGTATGTAATATCACATTGGTTCAATCATTTTGTTGCGTGAAGTGGAAGTGAGGTATGTAATATCACATTGGTTTAATCATTTTGTTGCGTGAAGTGGAAGTGAGGTATGTAATATCACATTGGTTTAATCATGTTGATACGTGAAGTGGAAGTGAGGTATGTAATATCACATTGGTTTAATCATGTTGATACGTGAAGTGGAATTAAGGTATGTAATATCACATTGGTTTAATCATGTTGATACGTGAAGTGGAATTAAGGTATGTAATATCACATTGGTTTAATCATGTTGTTGCGTGAAGTGGAAGTGAGGTATGTAATATCACATTGGTTTAATCATGTTGATACGTGAAGTGGAAGTAAGGTATGTAATATCACATTGGTTTAATCATGTTGATACGTGAAGTGGAACTAAGGTATGTAATATCACATTGGTTTAATCATGTTGATACGTGAAGTGGAACTAAGGTATGTAATATCACATTGGTTTAATCATGTTGTTACGTGAAGTGGAAGTGAGGTATGTAATATCACATTGGTTTAATCATTTTGTTGCGTGAAGTGGAAGTGAGGTATGTAATATCACATTGGTTCAATCATTTTGTTGCGTGAAGTGGAAGTGAGGTATGTAATATCACATTGGTTTAATCATTTTGTTACGTGAAGTGGAAGTGAGGTATGTAATATCACATTGGTTTAATCATTTTGTTACGTGAAGTGGAAGTGAGGTATGTCATATCACATTGGTTTAATCATGTTGTTACGTGAAGTGGAAGTGAGCTATGTAATATCACATTGGTTTAATCATGTTGTTGCGTGAAGTGGAAGTGAGGTATGTAATATCACATTGGTTTAATCATTTTGTTGCGTGAAGTGGAAGTGAGGTATGTAATATCACATTTGTTTAATCATGTTGTTGCGTGAAGTGGAAATGAGGTATGTAATATCACATTGGTTTAATCATGTTGTTGCGTGAAGTGGAACTAAGGTATGTAATATCACATTGGTTTAATCATTTTGTTGCGTGAAGTGGAACTAAGGTATGTAATATCACATTGGTTTAATCATGTTGTTGCGTGAAGTGGAAGTGAGGTACGTAATATCATATTTGTTTAATCATGTTGTTGCGTGAAGTGGAAGTGAGGTATGTAATAATTACATTGGTTAATTTTATTTGTTACGTGAAGTGGAACTAAGGTATGTAATATCACATTGGTTTAATCATTTTGATACGTGAAGTGGAACTGAGTTATGTAATAATTACATTGTTTTAATCATGTTGATACGTAAAGTGGAATTAAGGTATGTAATAATTACATTGGTTAATTGTATTTGTTACGTGAAGTGGAAGTGAGGTATGTAATATCACATTTGTTCAATCATTTTGTTACGTGAAGTGGAACTGAGTTATGTAATAATTACATTGGTTCATTGTATTTGTTACGTGAAGTGGAACTAAGGTATGTAATAATTACATTGGTTAATTGTATTTGTTACGTGAAGTGGAACTTAGGTATGTAATATCACATTCTTTCATTAATTTTGTTGCATAAAATGGAAGTGAGGTATGTAATATTACATTGTTTAATTTTATGTGAAGTGAAACTGAGGTATGTAATATCGCATTGGTTTATTTTGTTATGTGAGGTGGAACTGAATGTAATATCACTTCGATATCAGGTTTGTTAACTTTGTTGCTTGAAATGGAAATGAGGTAAGAATGTAATATAACTTCGATATAAGATTTGTTAACTTTGTTGTTTGAAATGGAACTGAGGTAGGGATGTAATATCACTTCCGTTATTGTCTTTTGCTATATCAGGTTGAACTGTAGAGTGGGTTTCAGTCACTAATTCACTTCTGGCAAAATGACGTTGATATTATCAGAATCTCAATACGGCCCAATTAATTTTTAATAATATTTTATTGCATTTTTTCATACAATACATTACATATATACATACAATACTAAGAACAAATCAGAGATTAATATGTAATTATATGATTGCAGTATACGATACATTTGTTTTGTCAAGGGGAAAAAAGCAAATTGGTTGGGCTACAAGTTATAACAACATTATGTACAGCCCTCCCCAGCTCAATTAATGGTCTCGGTGTTAAAATATATTTATATTACTGACCAGACAAAATATATCAACGCCTGTTCCCAGGCTAGTTGAACTGTACCATAAGCAAATTAGTATTCGACCTGTCATTTCGAGATTTCTAGAATGGGTTGTCAATGACGGTCGTTTCGAAAGTTGATATTGATCTTTCCAGTTCCATCCAGTTCCATCCGCCTCGTAAATCATAATGCCGAAGCAATGAATGTGCGTAGATAATTTCCAGCATGTCTTATTAACGTTATATAAGCACAAGCACCGCGAAATTCGTATATAGGCCTAGTGCAATTTCGACTTTCTAATCAGCAATATGACTTTAATTAATATTTATTATTAATTAATGAAGCTGTAGAACAACAAATTAATTTCATCGATCTTCTTAGATGATGCTTTATATCAATAGTGTATGCAGTATGTTAATATCGAGTGGTGACTCAAGTTTTCTCCCCTATAGACAGGCTTTTCGTGTCGTTTGGGTGTATGAGATAAATCTTGTCTAACTGGATAGACAAGGGAACTACTTTATGCTAATTAGATATAGCGAACAAGACTTGTATTTTCCGTTTATTTCCACGTCCAAATATATATCGTTTCATTTGGATAACTGTAAAATCCGAACACTGCCGTGAAGCTACGTCATTATAATAACAGCGAAACGTCATCGATGATGCAAGCAATGACGTATCGCTTCAATTCATGTATTGTTCACGTGCCTACTATTACCATTTGACCCACAATGCACTAGCATTGTTTGTAAGCATCCCGCCTCTAATCACAGTGCGACTGATCTCCTTTTAAATATTGTTATTTATTTGTTCTTTTAGCTTGTTAAAGTCATAGATTATTTGAATCTTTACTTGTGTTGGATGTAAAGGTTTAGCATTAAAGAAATTAACCGTTATATTTATGTACGTGGTGTTTATTTTTAAATGACGATCAACACCAATGTGAGTATATTGTCACATCCCAATTACTTCATCTCTTTATAATAAATGCATACATCATTTATGGCTAGCATAATTCGTAATGTGCATAGACAGCATAAGCAAGTTGAGGAAATATCTACCACGTAGAGTGACAGTTAAGGAAATCCCACCATCGGACTGAAGAACGATTTTTCTTCATAAAACATTTATTTTTCATTCCATCACCAAGTTTCATACATTGTTGGAAAGCTCTCAATGGACATATCTTTTGTGTCATTTCACAAATCTCGTATTACTGTCTGTATATCAATATTTCAACTGTGAAAATAGACTTTCAAAAATAGGTGCAAGCTAAGTTCTTCTAATTTATAATTCATACATCATTGTCAAAAAATAAATTAATATTTAAAATGTGAATTGAAATACCATTAAAATCATACCAAATTGTATATTAATAAACAAAAATTAATTAAGTTATTGCAATTAAAGAATTACAAGGAAAATACTGCAATTGCAGTATATACAACTTGCCAAACGAAATGGTGGCCAAGGTAAGATTTTATCATTGTTTTGACTATTTTCATAGTGTTTTCACAGTGTGTGTTTTACGTTTATTTATCGTCGCTACCGGTTGCCCATATGATCGACGCCTCCTGAAGAGATTAGTCACTCTTGTAGGATAGTGCAATGATACAGACAGAGACCCATTCCAGAGTATCCTCTGGTTCTTTTATATGCACGGTGTAAAGCACCGACACAAGACCTCTGTTTAATGTCCCATCTGAAACACTGTTAATATTATTAGGGTCAGACGGGGGGTGTTTTCACAGGTCGTGGGAACCATGTACATATTCGACAGAACAGCGCTCAAAGCCGTCACTGAATCTGAGTCGTATTATCCATATCCATAAGGATTCTCTTCAAATGTTGCACTCTTAGCTTGTGGGCCAATCCGTGAATGAATAAATCCTGCTGTGCCAGTTTATGTTATCATTAATACATTATTGCCGGTTAGATATTTTAATCTAAAACTAGGACACATTACTTCCAGCAATGGTGAAATTAATCAGCGTCTTCTGCTCCAAAATGCAATCCAGTCTGGATTTGAAATCGTCTAGACATACAAGATCTAAAATACTGACTAGGTGACAGTAATTTTGTAGCCGGAGATTCTGGATGTATTGCATTGCAGCTATTGAACTCGTCTCGGACGGACAACGAAGACATGAGAATTGATGCTTAGGAGAGATAAATTGATTATTATTAAACCTATATATTTCTATATGTCGAATCTCCTTATGCATTTGTTCATAAATAGAACAAGCCTCAGTTTATATTCAAATTATCGAAGTGTGTGTGTGTGTTTTTACGTTTATTTGTCGTCGCTACCGGTTGCCCATATGAGCGACGCCTCCTGAAGAGATTAGTAATTTTAGATTTTTGGAGGATAGTGCAATGATACAGACAGAGACCCATTCCAGAGTCTCCTTTGGTTCTTTTACGTGCACGGTGTAAAGCACCGACACGAGACCTCGGTTTAACGTCCCATCTGAAAGACTGTTAATTGTATTAGGGTGTTATTGTTGGTAATCTATAAATATGAATTCCGCAAACACAAATTGTGTGCACATTTTCAACAATTTGCTTAAAATATTAATACATGTACATTATTATACATTGTTCAAAACCTATGTAAATTCATATATTACACAGTTAGCAAGAGATTTAACAGCATTCTTTTAGAAACTACACCATATATGC
Source organism: Archivesica marissinica (assembly GCA_014843695.1). Classification (NCBI taxonomy): domain Eukaryota; kingdom Metazoa; phylum Mollusca; class Bivalvia; order Venerida; family Vesicomyidae; genus Archivesica; species Archivesica marissinica. Next base: position 87,364,782 of record CM026391.1, read on the forward strand.
TCTTCGAAAACTTTATCAATTCGTTTCCATCTTACTTTGTTAATGTATTGTTTGCTATTAATATATTGCCATAAACAATGCATTGAATTGAATTATTGAATCAACCGTACCTTAGAATATCAGTGGAGACAGTGGACATAAGTTAGTACTTAAAAACAAGGCTCCTGCTAAATGAAAAATAGTACGTCAGTTTGCTATATTCCCACCAACAGCGCATTCCGTTATTCACTATTGAACTAATTAATCCACGAGCTACATTTCTGGGTTTAGTCTAATAGAAACTTAAGATCTTCCTTGACATTCAAAGGAAATACTTTGTCGGCCAAGTGTGTAAGCAAATTAATGAGTTTTTCCAAGTATACTGTTTAATACTAAGTATTATACACGATAGAATGGATATCACAACGGCTATCTAAGCGTGGACAGTGATCTGCTTATTGATGACGTCATGTTGAGAACGTGACTCTGAAATCCATGACAATGAATGAATTAGAACATACATAATACATATGTGATTGAATTAGGTATTCAATTAACGTACTGTTCTTTATAGTTCCGGAGAATCTAGATATCTTGGAGCTTGGATCACTGCCTTAATTATCATTGCATGCTCGAAATAGGCGACTTTATTTTCATTGTATAGCCCCTAGCCGGTTACCCCTGTTATTTCCAGATTCCCAGTTATATACATGTACATTGTACATATAATGTACAACATGCACACACTTGTCATGGTTATATATATATACATTTTTTACATGAACAATACACGTATTTGGAGCAGAGGAATTATTTCCTATACAGATACATGTACTATTAACTTCTATAATATATCGTTGTTATGTATATTCGCAATTTGTATGTGTATAAGACGTACGTGTTTTAAAATTATTTTGGAGAGTGATGTAGAAAAGGGAAAATGAGAGAAATTAAAATGGCCAAGTGACATTGTCCATCTTAAGTATTCACAGGTAACAGATATTTATAACAAACAATGTGTTCAATTAAACTTAGACCACTTTATGTTATGTTTTTCTAATTTATCATTCATTACTGCGAATTTTAAATATCGTTCAAAGACCTCAATGCAAGGCAATTTTCTGTATTTCATTCGTTAAATGTAAAATTGCTTAAAGCGACACTACATCGGTGAAAACGCAAATTTGTACACACTGTATTTTCCTATTATATGGTATTAATTATTGTTTTCCAACTATTTGCCTCAAAAGCTGAGTATTTCAACTAATAAATAAACGTCGTATACGACGTTTGTTGACATAACAAGCTAATGTAAATAGTGTCAACATACATGTGTAATACCATGTGTGCATCCTGAAAAACAAGATTTATTGTAGAGATTTACCGTTACATCTGTACCATTTTGCCTGTGCATATTTATTTTTAGACTAATTCGATTTAAAATATCTCTAAGTGACAGTAGCACGCGCTTGGTATAGACTCCAATAATAAGCGAAAGCTCAACTCAGGAGCGTAGCTGACCGTTATATGACATCCTACTTTCGCTTTTGAGAGTTTGTATACCACAACAACACTGTTTATGTATAGAAAGTTAGTGTTCGAATTATTTCGGAAGCATTTGCAGTAGCAATGCTATCTATATGTACTTTCAAAGCTTTTTGCGATGTAATGTCGCTTTAAAAGTATTATGACATTAGTTGTGATGTATGTCATTTCCTTTGCTGTCTATTTTACCAAACCAGATATCGTTAACGTTGAATTTGACACACAGTCCTTTTCATTTTAAAAGATACCCAGCAGAAAATATGTTCAATTATAAAAAGTTTGTAGGACTTTATTTGCGTTTGTATAAATATTTATTTTTTGGCATCAACCGCATTAGAAATGTATATGGAATACATCTTAGTGTTGCATCTATAGTTGCCACGATCGCAATGCTGTAGATAGTTAGATGTAGGTGCGTTTGCCATTATTCTTCATCTTTGAATAGTTTCCTATTTGTATTCTCCATTTGCATTTTTATATTGGATGAAATAGGTTGTGCATGGCGGCCATTTTCAATCCAAGATGGCGACTTCCTGCACCTGATCCAGAGCATGTGACCACACTTGTTTTCATCCCCAGACCACAAGGAACAAAGATCCAAAGTCAAACTGAGCGCACATAAAAGTGCATACTCAACTACAGCTAGCTCCTAGCTCTGAGTATTTGTAAGAGTATCTTATGTTGTGAACAAATGGTTCTTTTTTTACTTTGCATTAGTGTATTTTTGTTTATTAATTAAATTTTATGTTTCATGATATCTCTCTCGAAAGTCAAAAAGGTGTTCGGTTTATTGTTTAATATTTTATTGGGAAAAAATGGTTGTGCTTTCTATTTTCACATTTGAGTTATTCATAATAATTATTATAATTATGTACATTAAAGCGACAATACATCAGTGAAAACGCAAATTAATACAGAATGTAATATTCTATTATATGGTATAATTGTTTTCCAAATAGTTGCCTCAAACACTGAGTATTTCAACTAATAAACAAGCGTCGTATACGCGGTTTGTTGACATAACAAAATAATGTAAATAGGGTCGACATACATGCGTAATACAACCTGTGTATCCCGAATAACGAGATTTATGGTACAGATTTACCGTTATATCTCATATTGGTGCCTATGCATATTTATTTGTAGACTAATCTTAGTTAAATTTAGTATCTCTAAGCGACAGCATCACGCGTTTAGTATTGACTACAATGACAAAGAAATGTCAATTGAGGAGCTTGGATGACCGGTATATGAAATCCTACATTCACCTTTGAAAGTTTGCAGACCACAAACACACTGTTTGTTAATTCAATATTTCTGTTCGGAAGAATTTGTAGTAGCAATGTATTTATTCATGAACATTTCTTTTGTTTTTTGCGATGTGACGTCGCTTTAATAAGATCGTGTTTTGACTGTTTGTTGAAGTAGGCAATGTGGTCAATATATCTTTAGGAAATATTTGTGTTTCCACACACGTACTAAATATCTTTTGTAGATAACTTACAATCAAATATAAATTCTCATCCGTACATGTTAACCCTTTCAACACCACAGACCTCTAAATTGGCTTACAAAAAAGTGTAGATCCAGATGAGCCGGCTTGTGACGAGCCGTCTCACCAGGATCTGCACTTTTTTGCAAGTAATATAACTATTTTTAGAAAAATAATTACCCATTTTGATAAATGAACTGATCCGAATGTAATTTTCTTATTCATTTATTGGTCTAAGAATATCATGGACCAGTCCATGTCAGTTACTTGGTGTTGAATGGGTTAAGATGTGATCATAACATAGTATCCGTAGTCATTTCTTTTGATTATGCTTTGTTCATTTTACCCAGCATGCTTTTATTGAATAAAAGAATGTTCTTACTTGGGTAAGCTATAATCATCCATATTCAACATTTTGTATCAGTAGGGCATCTTTTTATATCCTTTTTGTCATTCTCTAATCTAATGGAAAGTTGTCAATTGATCAGTTTTTTGTTTGCCTTTCAAGTTAAAAAAGCATGATATAGACGAACAGTGAATTAACAATAAATGTAGTAAGTAGTTCATATAGAGTAGGCTACATGTTAATAACTGATTTAATTCAATGGAGAATGATACAGAGTTAATTTGAAATGTATCGATTTGCACTGAATGGAAATGCATGCCATATGAATATATGGAATGTGGGGCATACACATAACTAATTTCTGTTTGTAGCAACATAGTTTAACATGTGTGGTACGGCTAGGGTAAATAAGGTTATTACATCATATGTTCACTGATATATTCCATGTATGCTATACATTATCATCCTTTCATTTAGGAGGTTGAAGAATTGAGTACTCAGTACCGTAGCAAGAGGCAAACTTCAACCGAGGCAATCTAGGGGGTCCGGGGGCATGTTCTTCCTTAAAAGTGTTGGTGTATAGAAGCGATTTCCTGCGTTTTCTGATGTAATGAGTTTAGACGTATAATTATGTTCTGACCATTCAGCTCTCTAACAGTCAACATTTTATACAGCAAAGGGATATTGTTTTGCATTTTATTTATTTAATTGTTCATTTATTGTTTGTTTTCTTTGGTAAGTTTAACCGATGCGGCTGCCTCGGTGTGCCTCAATATGGCTACGGACTTGGTACTAGTTGTTTTCTACTCAGAACAATGGATGGACTTCACCACAATAGTAGCTGTTTGCCACACTGATCCTGCTAGCCCCTAGTTGTTCTGCCGAGCTGCTTTTAAACTTTTAACCAAACTTATATTTCACTTTAATCTTATATTTTCCTTTTAACTTCTCATCCTTTTAGCTCCTTTGCAGTTTGACGGGCAACATGTGTATATCCCCGCGAGTGGTTTGAAATTAAAGGAAGATAGATAGATAATAGACTGACGTTGTGTAGTAATACATCAAAGTGGGCCCTGTATATATCATGGGAGAAAAGTACAGAGGATACGCTTCCTGCAGTTTCTGATCAAATTGCTTTTCATTGAATGAATAATAATGAGCCCAATGTTATCAAGAGTAGCGCTAGAAGTCTCCGTGGTTTATGGAATACGACATCCACCTTAGCCTGAGTTCCAGTCTGTCGATTTTTCACTTTTTAGCTTCTGGCAAAATGACAGCCTGTGGAAACTGGATTTCCGATCGTAGCGTCATCTACTTACACCCATTTTTATGATGGTGTAGATTTGAAGAACGACAACTCTTCTCGACAAGATAATATCGCTAAATATAGAAACGGAATTCTATCGGAAATCGCCGAACAGGCACGATTATACACGATCATTTCCGAATATACACGAATGCTCCCGTAGACTCATTTACATTGCAAACATATTATGTCCCGTTTCTGTGTTATATCGACGAGATGGCGGATTTTAAATATTACATTTAGATGGTAATGGATCGCGTAATTGAACTAAGGACGACTTAAATATTGAGTAAATATCCACCTAGCAACTGAGTTCGAGCCTTGCTGTAACTATGGTGGTGGTGTTCTTGGACAAGATACTTAAATCTGCTGAATTCCAGCAAGATGGGTTTATCTTCCACTGGTGAAAGTCTAGCATTCATTACACAGCATACAAACTAATGAAGCTAGTATATTAGTTATGAAGAAAATGTGTTATTCCAAATCAATAAACATAAGCATATACTTTTAAATTAGATCAGCACTTTTGTATTGTTGCACAATTTAGTTCATATTCAGTATTATATATTATAATATTCAATTGGACTGTTACACGCACTAAGGTAAACACATAGCTTAGCATATATTTTATTAGGCACTAAATGGTACAAAACATATCTATAGCCAACAAAATTAACATAATATGTAAAGTGCAAAGGCAATTTACAGAGAAGTTTAAGTAATATTGTGTTCTCTCGTATTTTCTAATGCTAAATAAAAGTACATGATGATCTTTAAAGCCAAACATATTAATATTTCATATAAATTTAATTAATTGTTCATGTTCTTTCTTTAAAACGGAAATGCAAATATTTTGATAGATTATGAATTAATTTTATGGTTTCTAGAGCTCATTAGATTATCAAATTGTTGTCCAATGACAAAAATATGGCTCCAAAAAATGTTCTACGTAAATTAAAATGTCAGAAAGAGCATATAAAGGATATAAATTATGTAAAGCAATCAAGATTTGTTGTGCAATTATTATTGTTATTTGTACGTTAATCTTCTTCCACGTTCCTGCAAACCTCATCAATATTTCTACAAAAGCCAATACACGCAAACGTACCCACTATGTTAGAAAACGATGCACGGAAGTCGTGATAGCGTAGTGGATGCGCGTTCGCTTCAGCTGCGAAAGGTCCGGAGTTCGAGCCCCACTTGAGCCGTTACGATTGTGCCCTTAGGCAAGGCATTTAAATTCCACGTTGCCTCTTCTCTCTCCCTCGTGGCGATGGATTCCATTAGGAATGAGGTCTCGAGAGTGATTTATATAAGTTGAAATAACTTGTTTCGCAATCGAGCTAAAATACATTTTTATTAACTAAAACGATGTACGGAAAACGAAAGTCCATAACCTCGTATCTTTGTAAATCTTCATATATATATATATATAATGCCATTGTTACTCTGATGTGTAGTGAACAGGTGGTGGCTGTAACGGCTATACAGTTCTGCCTATATCACCCAGGGTACAACTGTAAACATGTTGGGTGACAAATATGTGATACAACTCTAGTGCTTCAATTTCGTATAATGACCTGTGTTAAATTCAGATGTGAGCGAAATTGTAGTTTTATTTTAAAAGACGTTATGCAATCTGAATTTAGTTAATCGCATTACAGTTAAACCTGTCTTAAAGAGCCAGCCAAGGGAATCACAGAAATTGGCGGTTTAGCACATATGGCTGCTTAATAGAGGTGAACTATATAACAAATCAACACATTGAGAATCTGGAAACTGGCTGATTAATACAGGTTGGCTGCTTAATGGAGGTGGCCACTAACACTGGTTTGACTGTAAATGCAAAAAACATATCACTTTACATAGCAATATTATTTCATCAATAAAAGAGACCTGACCAGAAGTTGTATGAATGTATGTTCCATTAATGTCAAACCCCTTGCGGGTACCTATACATGTTTTCATGGACAAGCTTAGCCGACCTAAGTGGTTCACCAGTACTAAGCAATGCGTGTGAGGTGCCTTGCTCACTGACACTACATACGTGGCCTGACCGAGTATCGAACCCGGGACCGTTAGATTCCAAATCCGACGCTCAACCACTGTACCACGGACTCCACTACTCACCAACAAACTTAGAGGCTATGGCATCATTATAATATCACATGCTTGACAATGTATACAATAATATAAATAAAAAAATGTATAAGGAGAAGTTGCTAATATTAAAAAGAATATACATACAGTGAAACCTGTGTTAGTGGTCACCTCCATTAAGCGACCAACCTGTATTAAGCAGCCAGTTTCCAGATTCCCAATTTGCTGTTTTATTATACATTTTACCTCCATTAAGCGACCAACCTGTATTAAGCAGCCAGTTTCCAGATTCCCAATTTGCTGTTTTATTATACATTTGACCTCTATTAAGCAGCCAACTGTGCTAAGCAGCCACCTTCTGTGATTCCCTTGGCTGGCTGCTTAAGACAGGTTTGACTGTAATACTAGGATCATGACAACTCTGAATGAGAAAAGAGGGCAATTCCATAACCTAATATTTTGGTTTTTCTAGAAACGATTATTACTCGGAGAACATCGTAGGTGAATTGATTAGCAGTTGTTTCTTAGAAAGCATAAACAGTGATAGTAATGGGTATGGAAAGGCATCACCATTGTGTACATAAGTAAAACATAAAAGTGATATTAATGGGTATGGAAAGGCGTCACCATTGTGTACAGAAGTAAAGCATAAACAGTGATATTAATGGGTATGGAAAGGCATCACCATTGTGTACAGAAGTAAAACATAAACAGTGATATTAATGGGTATGGAAAGGCATCACCATTGTGTACAGAAGTAAAGCATAAACAGTGATATTAATGGGTATGGAAAGGCGTCACCATTGTGTACAGAAGTAAAACATAAAAGTGATATTAATGGGTATGGAAAGGCATCACCATTGTGTACAGAAGTAAAGCATAAACAGTGATATTAATGGGTATGGAAAGGCATCACCATTGTGGACAGAAGTAAAACATAAACAGTGATATTAATGGGTATGGAAAGGCATCACCATTGTTTACAGAAGTAAACATAAAGTGTATTAATGGGTATGGAAAGGACACCTGTGTACGAAGTAAACATAAACAGTGGTATTAAGGGTATGGAAAGGATCCCATTGTGTACAGAAGTAAAGCATAAACAGTGGTATTAATGGGTATGGAAAGGCATCACCATTGTGGACAGAAGTAAAACATAAACAGTGATATTAATGGGTATGGAAAGGCATCACCATTGTGTACAGAAGTAAAGCATAAACTGTGGTATTAATGGGTATGGAAAGGCATCACCATTGTGGACAGAAGTAAAGCATAAACAGTGATATTAATGGGTATGGAAAGGCATCACCATTGTTTACAGAAGTAAAACATAAAAGTGATATTAATGGGTATGGAAAGGCATCACCATCGTGTACAGAAGTAAAGCATAAACAGTGATATTAATGGGTATGGAAAGGCATCACCATCGTTTACAGAAGTAAAACATAAACAGTGATATTAATGGGTATGGAAAGGCATCACCATTGTGTACAGAAGTAAAGCATAAACAGTGATATTAATGGGTATGGAAAGGCATCACCATCGTGTACAGAAGTAAAACATAAACTTTCGTTTAAACATATTTTATTTTATCAATATTTACATCATGTTGTAACATTAATATGCAAGTACAAATGGATTAAATCGGAAGCTAGTAGCTTAACCCTTTCCTTCATAGAGATTTAGGTTAATAACTTAATACACTATTATATCTCCATACAAACGACATCGATTTAGCGATCATGCAGTGGATAAGTAGTCGCCATATCTATCCCACCTCCATAGATATTACTGGGACTACATGAGATTTAGGTTAATATACTATTATATCTCCATACAAACGACATCGATTTAGCTATCATGCAGTGGATAAGTAGTCGCCATATCTATCCCACCTCAATAGATATTACTGGGACTACATAGATATTTAGGTTAATATACTATTATATCTCCATACAAACGACAGCCATTTAGATATCATGCAATGGATAAGTAGTCGCCATATCTATCCCATCTCCATAGCTATTACTGGGATTACATAGAGATTTAGGTCCATATACTATTATATCTCCATACACACGACATCGATTTAGCTATCATGCAGTGGATAAGTAGTCGTCATATCTATCCTACCTCCATAGATATTACTGGGACTACATGAGATTCTGTCCTTAATTATGAACATTGGTTTGGTTACTACATTGTCAATGTATGTCGTATTTGTAATGGCGGTGCTGCTATGAGGGAAAGGGGTAATGGGTAAAGAAAGTCGTTACCAGTATGTACAGAAGTAAAATGATCGTCTTCATTAAGGTTATGAAAGGATATGGCACAATCGGCAAATAAAACATTTAATTATTCTGTTGATGAACAATTATAAAACCAGAAAGCCCATGTTGCAAAGGCAATCAATACTCGTAGAGCATTGCACAAGCAGCTGTCTATATATATAATTATGCTTCTCAATTTCCACTACGTCACAATAAGGATATTTATTTACTGTCGTCGATTCTCATCTGATCTATTAGAGATACGCCGTGACGGAATGTTCCGAAATGTGATCTATGCCGTGATGGTAATATACATTTACAATAGTCTCCTGCAACACAATCAGACTGTCTAGTACAATATTTTCTCAACTTATTGCGTCCTCTGTCAGATACATCATTTACTCCATTGAAAGTGCGATGCCAATCAATAATATATTTTCCATTAGAATCGTCACAACATCTTCCAAGCTACATTTCGGAACGCTGTTCACAATGCTAGTATAATTGTTACGTTGCACTCTTCCAAGCTGCGTTTCGGAACGCTGTTCACAATACTGGTATGTGTGTGTGTTTTACGTTTATTTATCGTCGCTACCGGTTGCCCATATGAGCGACGCCTCCTAATGAGATTAGTCATTTTAGATTTTTGGAGGATAGTACAATGATACAGACAGAGACCCATTCCAGAGCCTCCTCTGGTTGGTTCTTTTACGTGCACGATGTAAAGCACCGACACGAGCCCTCGGGTTAACGTCCCATCTGAAAGACTGTTAATTGTATTAGGGTTAGACGGGGGATCGAACCTGCGATCCCTGGATTACCAGTTCAGCGTGTTACCACCGATCCGTCTGTAAATACTGGTATAATTGTTAGGTTGCACTCTTCAAGTTTGCTAGTGACATAAAGGAACCTGTATTTTATGAAACGCATGTGACTGATAATTAACACATGTTGTCATTCGTTTTAATGAGTTAAACAATTTACGTGCTATATATAGGTTTCAGTGTTTTATTAGGAAAATCTACAAATACAATTGCCATTAGTTAGATAAGAAATAAACGATGGTTATGACCAAGATATAATATACAATGGATATAAATATACAATGGATATAAATATACAATGGATATAAATATACAATTAAGACATAATAATCTAACATAAATAAAGAATGTATATTAAATAAGAACGCTGTCTATTTGTTAAACAACTATTTATTTGTTGTTGTTGTCAAACAATGGCCACGGTTATCTGAATTGATTGGATGGTCGCAGATAATAATGGTCATAAATAAGAATGATGTCTATTTGTTAAACAACTATTTATTTGTCTCGTTGTCAAACAATGACCACGGTTATCTGAAATGATAGAACACAATTATTATATAATGTGTCACAATCCTATATATATGACATGTACATTTTAATGCATAATTAACGAAGCATTTAAGCCAACAATGGTTTCTTTAGTAATAGCATCAGACACTGCAATATTCCATAGGGTTTTCTTATCACTAGACCACAGTAATATCACATCATTTATGCATATTCGGCCAATGGCAGTTTCTGGCGTATTTATTTATAACAATATTATATTTAGGACAACAATATAAATCATATCTCGGATTCAATGAAATTACAAACTCGACCATTGCTATGAGCTCCAGGGTATCTACCAAATTCCATTTCACGATTGTGATTATAATATGAAACATGTTTTGAGTACTTGTTGTATTATTATTTTTTTATACAAATTTATTTTAGCTCGATTGCGCAACAAGTTATTTAAACTTATATAAATCACTATCGAGACCTCATTCCTGATGGAATACATCGCCACGAGGGAGAGAGAAGAGGCAACGTGGAATTTAAATGCCTTGCCTAAGGGCACAATCGTAACGGCTCCAGTGGGGCTCGCACTCCGGACCTTTCGCACCTGAAGCGAACGCCCATCCACTGCGCTATCACGACTTCCACAATTAGATGTATTATTAGACGTAACATCGAGATATGTTTATTGATGAACACAAGTTTGTAATTGCCTAACACTATTAAGCAGCCATCCGGTGCTAAGCAATCATTTTCTGTGGCCATATTTGCCAAATTTTACTTTTTACCGTTACGTAATAATTTATTATTGACAAATGAAAATATGATCAATAATCGCAATATCTAATCATCCGCTCTTTACAATGTCTTGGTGTGCAGCACATTCTACGTAAACGCATAAGGGGGCTTTAAAAGCACTAATTTAGTCAAAATACACAATATAGGCTGTAGCCATATCTGTTACCTAAACGACACACAATATAGGTCATAGCCGTGTATGTTACCTAAACGACACAATATAGGCCGTAGCCATATATTGGAAAGAGGTAACCATATAAGCAAGTTGCTTTCTCCTCAATCCTACATGTATGTTGGAAAGAGGTAACCATATAAGCAAGTTGCTTTCTCCTCAATCCTACATGTATTTTCTTATTGTGATCATTATATTATGTATATTCATTGAAATAAAATATTGTTTAAACTAATATAGGTCATAGCCTTGTCTGTTACCTAAACGACACAATATAGGCCGTAGCTATATATGTCACCTAAACGACACAATATAGGTCATATCCATGTCTGTTACCTAAATGACACAATATAGGCCGTAGCCATGTCTGTCACCTAAACGACACAATATAGGCCGTAGCCATATCTGTCACCTAAACGACACAATATAGGTTATAGCCATGTATGTTACCTAAGCGACACAATATAGGTCATAGCCATGTCTGTTAACTAAACGACACAATATAGGTCATAGCCATGTCTGTTACCTAAACGACACAATATAGGTCATAGCCATGTCTGTTACCTAAACGACACAATATAGGTCATAGCCATGTCTGTTACCTGTGTGACGTCATAGCAACAGTTTCCATATAACATAGTCATCAAACTTGCTTTAAAATCGCGTTTTTATTGGCAAACACGTTATATATGTGTTTAATGGAAGCTGAGAATATTATTCGGACCAGTTGTAATATAGTGTTGAACAAGAATATACGGAAAACGAATTAAATACACTTGAAATCAGCAACATCTTCTCGGAAGACGAATCTATTCCGGCTCACGTTGAAATTTCTTGCAGTTGTACTAACTGCCTCGTTATGCACATAATTGACTGACATATATGTTTTCATTGCAGTTATTTGACAGGCGGAAACCTTCCCGACACACAATGCATCATATAACACGAGTAGTTTGCAACATTGCTGTTGACTCCTCGTATTTTGAGTGCCACCTTACAAAGGGAATCACTTCAATTTAAACACATTATTGCCCTTGTTTGCGTTTTTCCTTTAATTAGTATGTACCTGTCTGCAAGACACAATATATACATCAATGCTAGTGCCGTCTAAGTGTATTATCTTGTTTTGTGTTATTGCTGTAAGTATTGGCAAATACATCATGTGTTCATGTTTGTCGGCGGTTATGTACAGCCAATCCGAAAGGTATGATACAATACAGTGCAACACTAATTGAGTCCATAATTAATGAAAATTAGAATACTTTTTTTTATATATTCATTATGGTGTGCTTTACGTTTATTTATCGTCGCTACCGGTTGCCCATATGAGCGACGCCTCCTGAAGAGATTAATCATTTTAGATTGTGGACGGTAGTGCAATGATACAGACAGATACCCATCCCAGAGTTTCCTCTGGTTCTTTTATGTGCACGATGTAAAGCACCGACATGAGACATCGGTTTAACGTCCCATCTGAAAAATTGTTAATTTTATTAGGGTCAGATCGAACCTGCGATCCCTGAATTACCAGTCCAGCGTGTTACCACTGGACTACAGATCCGTCTGTAATATATATTCATTATAGGAAATGCTTGCATATTTAAGGTAGGTACATGTATAGTGTTGTTCTATGGAATGACGTTACGTCATAATACGACAATATTAAAGTGTCACATAATTAGTTCAGAATTCAGTATAAGTGTTAAGACAGTTAGTATGGTTCCCGCTGTCGGTCGCCAATTGCGACAAAAACATATTGGCGCAAAATCTTATGAATGGGCGAAATTATTTGGCGCAACTTCTTTTTTGGCACATGTTTTGTCAAATGCATGGCTTCAAATATTTAGTTGTGAACTATAAGGCTCTTAGTTGGCTCCACGTTTTTTAAATTGGCTCCAGTATTTTTCAATTGGCGACAGAAGTGGCGCAGACAAACATTCAGACAGACGGGAACCCTGATTTAGTGCATACATATTGGTTCATAGGTTACTGGTATGGAGAGGACTTATTCTACACACTATACATCACAGTGACTGCACAATAGAATAACATGTCATAGGAGCTGCAACATGTGGGAACTATATAAATTAATTTATTAATAAATATAAATAAGTTTATGACAAAGAACATAATCGGCCGTATACATAGTATTTATCATTCGTTAGCTGGCACAATTTCGGCAGTAAACGGTAACTGGGTTTTTTCAACCAGCCTCGTTTTCGAATAAACAAGAAACAAAGAAAATAATTTCCCACCATACTACTCTTCAATCATATATCCTATGACAACGTGTGTATATAGTGGGGTCACTTTGTTTGTTTTATTAGAGAGTTAGTTTTTTTCCCAGTGTGTCTATTTTTCACTTTTTAACTTCTGGCAAAATGACAGCCTGGGGAAACTGGATTTCCGATCGTAGCGCCATCTACATACACCCACTTTTATGAGGGTGTAGATTTGAAGAACAACAACTCTTCTCTACAAGATAATATCGCTAAATATAGAAACGGAATTCTATCGGAAATCGCCGAACAGACTCATTTACATTGCAAACATACAATGTCCCGTTTCTGTGTTATATCGACGAGATGGCGGATTTTAAATATTACATATAGATGGTAATGGATTCGGCGTAATTGAACTAAGGACGACTTAAATATTGAGTAAATATGTCAAATCAGACGCACATTGTACTTTTTAAAACTATTTATCGTTCCGTTGACCCGTAAACAATGGCGGCCAATTATAAAGTTTATTCAACATTGCAGTGCCTCGCTTTCGATTCAAGTACGTCATTAATGAAGCCACGTGCTAATAGGCCTATTAATAGGATTAATGCAAGTCAATAATTACACGGACAATCCCCCACTTTTCGCCAGGCGTTGATATGATCAGAAACTCGATACGGCCCAATTAATAGTTTCGGTGTTAAACTATATTTATTTGACTGACAAGGCAAAATGTATCGACGCCTGTTCCCAGGCTATTAGAGAGTATGCGGCTGATATTTGTTCTTAGTGTTAAAACATTGGTTTGTTTTATGGCGTTTTATTTTACCCATCATTGGTTTTATAGCAAATTCATTTGAAGAACTGCAAACATAGATATATGTTTCCATAATTATCGTCATTTGAAGAACTGCAAACATAGATATATGTTTTTCATAATTATCATCATTGGAATAAATGCAAACATAGATATATGTTTCCATAAGTATCATCATTGAATAAATGCAAACATAGATATATGTTGCCATATGGTTATTGAATAAATGCAAACATAGATATATGTTTTTCATTATTATCATCATTGGAATAAATGCAAACTTAGATATATGTTTCCATAATTATCATCATTGAATAAATGCAAACTTAGATATATGTTGCCATATCCTCATTGAATAAATGCAAACTTAGATATATGTTTCCATACTTATCATCATTGAATAAATGCAAACATAGATATATGTTGCCATATCCTCATTGAATAAATGCAAACTTAGATATATGTTTCCATAATTATCATCATTGGAATAAATGCAAACATATATATATGTTGCCATATCGTCATTGAATAAATGCAAACATAGATATATGCTGCCATATCCTCATTGAATAAATGACAATTTTCAATCAATACCATCTCTTGTTTTTACTTTGTTTTAATACCAAGCATACCACCACCATTGAGAGCACGTACAGCCAAGTGGATGTTGGCATAAATGTATGTATATTGATAACAGCTAAAATATTTCTTGTCGGATTCAGCTTCAAAATTAAAACAATACTACGGAACGATGCTGATACTATAAGATGAGAGCTAAAGCCTGATTGGGTATTTAGTTTATACACATTTAGTTTTGCTCGATTGCGAAACAAGTTCCTATAACTTATATTAATCACTCTCGAGACCTCAGTCCTGATGGAATCCATCGCCACGAGGGAGAGAAGTGGCAACGTGGAATTTAAATGCCTTGCCTAAGGGCACAATCGTAACGGCTCCAGCGGGGCTGGAACTCCGGACCTTTCGCACCTGAAGCACTGCGCCATCACGATTGGGTATTTGGTTATTATGTAAAAACTAAATCGATTAGTTTACAAATTGTATTTTAGTTCCGCACATATGTCAGGCCGTAAAATAGACGACAGTCGTAATTCATGCAACCGCTGAAGAGGCCGTAAAATAGACGACAGTCGTAATTCATGCAACCGCTGAAGAGGCCGTAAAATAGACGACAGTCGTAATTCATGCAACCGCTGAAGATGGGTGTTTTGGTGGTGCCGTGAAATTAGACACGACGACGTAAGACCAGATACGCTAACGAACAGTCAAGACAGGATGAAGACCATTGAATAGAGAACCAGGGGGAATTTGGAGGAGGCCGAAATACTAGGAGAGGAGACGTAAATAGGTCCTAGGGAGCCGTGCGATTCACGTAGAAATTGATGATAGTTGAATATATCCCGATAACAAGATAGTAGAATATATAAAGAGAACAAATTAAACTTTTATCGCCATAGGAGTTAAAATTTATAAAAAATAAAAGGTCTCTTCTAAATAAACGATTGAAAATAATTTTCCTATATTTAAACTATTGCTAAAAAATGTGCCGATAAGACAATCAATATTGGTTTTCGGGTCATTTTCAAGGGAGATAAGCCGCATCAATAAGCCAGCTGAAATGGCGTGAAAGCTGGGTATGCACAAATGACAATTTATCATGCTTGGCATTGAATGGGAAATTGATATTATTGAGTGATTGAATAGTAATGATACAAGTTTATGTTTTATTCTTCTTACATGTAAACACACTCCATACAAACTATTAAGCATGTATTCCGTGATTAACAAAGAAGCCCCATATTTAATGTCATGTTTCTCTATCTTGAGAATAATCTGTGACAGTAAGCATCTTGACGGAAAGCCCGTTTCTATTGTAAGTAACTTGATGGAAAGCCCGTTTCTATTGTAAGTAACTTGACGGAAAGCCCGTTTCTATTGTAAGTAACTTGACGGAAAGCCCGTTTCTATTGTAAGCAACTTGACGCAAAGCCCGTTTCCATCGCCACGAGGGAGAGAGAAGGGGCAATGTGGAATTTAAATGCCTTGCCTAAGGGAACAATCGTAACGCCTCAAGCGGGGCTCGAACTCCAGACCGTTCGCACCTGAAGCGAACGCGTTACCATTGCGCTATCACGACTTCCACAGGGCCAATAGTTCAGATTGGTCAAGTTTGTGCGTATGTCCCGGTTATTGCTGTACAGTATGTACCGTTTTATACAGCAGATCTTCGGCGTAACTAAGTTTGGATACGTATTGTTTGTGTTGAGAATTAGTGTATGTGAAGTTTCAAATTAATATATTTTATATGTTTTGAGAAATAATAATGTTTGACTCTTTTTGAAATATCAATAATTTCTGAAATCGTACTATTTGGCCAACGTTCAAGGTCACTGGTAGGATGAGGAATTTTTGCTGATGTAGATGAGATAATTAGTCCTCAAATATGTAAACGACGTTTTAAAGCAATAATGTGTTTTGAGCAATCATGGTTGATTTATTTATGTATAAATGATTTCTAACCTGACTACATGAATATCTATCTGACTACATGATCTGACTTCAGATAAACCATTACATATTTGGCTAGGGAATGTCGTTATCGGGTAGTTGTTACGTCAGGGTTGCATCTCAAATATGATCAGCTGGCTTAAGCATTTATTTGAAATTGTGAAACTTTATATTATATTGCTTGGAATATAATGGTATTTTCCGATAGACAATCCGTGTGAAGGATATCAGTGGTGATCTATTATGACACTAATTCTGAGCAGGAATTAAATTATCTCGAGACTACAATAAAATAGTTTCTACTGTTACAGGCATAGTTTCTAATTGATGTCTGAAAATATCCATGCTGTACTTTGAAGTTCGTATATAACTTCGTCAATTATATAATTTATTAGATCTTCCATTGTCCGAAGCAGGAGATGCCTGCACGTTCCATTTCTTGTTAACTGCTGTATGTTCTATTTCCTATTGTAGAAAGCACGCTGTGTCGTATACGGTCAGACATAGAAATATAATTTAATATTGAGCTGGTACAAGAGAGATATGGGGCAATGTGGAATTTAAATGCCTTGCCAAAGGGCACAATCGTAACAGTGCCAGTGTTCGAAGGTTGAGCCGCCGATTTGTCTCCCATATCAGTCAGATATACTACATAGTGTCGCAGCATGATATACAAAGAGCCTCATTTATAAATTATAAATCTTTCAGATGGTCTCGTGTCGGTGCTCTACACCGTGCACGTAAACCTGAACCAGAGGATACTCTGGAATTGGTCTATGTCTGTATCATTACACAATCATCCAACAATATAAAAATGACTAATCTCTTCAGGAGGCGTCGCTCATATGGAAAACCGGTAGCGACGATAAATAAACGTAAGACACAAACGCAATTCACTTATTCCGATTGTGCTTCTGCACGTTGCACGTTCAGCTTACTATGAGTGTCTTTTTTATGGCATAAAACAGCGTTGAGCGGTTTAAGGTTACAATTCCCCTATGTGTTAAATCATGCGCGAGTTTGATAAACTAACTTTTAAAATTTACATTTCCCCAATCCAACATAACTTTTATAGGGCCTCAAATTAACTTGCGACAAGCATTAACGCAATTTTCACATTTACAGTTCCCATAGGACTATGAGGGGTTCATGATTGCGCAAAGAACATCAGAATTCTCTGAACCAACCACTAACAAACTGTGCATTTGTCGTTCAGAAATGTAATTGAGTAGATAAGAAAAAAAATCAGAGAAACTTAATTATCTATTTCCTTTCCGCTTTATTTTTTTCTGATCTGCCAGCAGTTGTAATTCAATAAACTCGGAGACACTCACTCTGAAATGATAGGCTGTAGTCTGTTTTACAGTTACATGTAATTATTCATTAGCTACTTAGATTTCCGTTGCCAATTTACATGGTATATTCTCAGGCAATTTGCATTTTATGACAAACAGATCTCTGATCAATATGATAATTGACTGTAGCTACCTTTAAAGTCATTATGTGCGAACTATTAACGTTAACATTACAAACGATAATGAACAAGACCGCCTCCGTGGTCGAGTGTTTAAGGTCGCTAACTTGTATACGATTGTAATATATCATCACTGATAGTCACGGGTTCCAGCCCCTGCTCAGACCGTGTTTCATTTATATGAAAACGTTGGCAGTTTCTTACGGAGGTTAGTGCACCAAGTACTGGTTAACCGCTGGAGTCTGCCCAGGAAAGAGGTTGTTAGGTAAACTGCCCGCCGCTCAAATGGGCAACCAGTAGCGACGTTAAATAAACGTAAATAAAAGAAATGAAGATAAATTATAAATCGTAATATTATAGCAGTATTAACAGTAAGATTTGGTATATCTTGGACATTAGTTAAGTAAGACCAAATATGTGGAAGATAACAACTGAGAAGTGACATATGAATCAAATAATAAAGGTGTATGTGTCTATTTCAATATGTATCCACATAGTAGACACCTGACTATATGTATACATGACTACATGTCTACCTGACTACATGTCTACCTTACTACATGTCTACCTGACTACATGTCTACCTGACTACACGTCTATCTGACTACATGTCTATCTGACTACATGTCTACCTGACTACATGTCTACCTAACTACACGTCTACCTGACTACATGTCTACCTGACTACATGTCTATCTGACTACATGTCTACCTGACTATATGTCTACCTGACTACATGTCTATCTGACTACATGTCTATCTGACTACATGTCTACCTGACTACATGTCTACCTAACTACACGTCTACATGACTACATGTCTACCTGACTACATGTCTATCTGACTACATGTCTATCTGACTACATGTCTACCTGACTACATTTCTACCTGACTACATGTCTACCTGACTACATATTTACCTGCCTAGCTGACCACATGTCTACCTGACTACACGTCTATCTGACTACATGTCTACCTGACTACATATCTACCTGGCTACATGTCTACCTGACTACATATCTACCTGACTACACATCTACCTGACTACATGTCTACCTGACTACATGTCTACCTGACTATATGTCTACTTGACTACATATTTACCTGCCTAGCTGACTACATGTCTACCTGACTACACGTATATCTGACTACATGTCTACCTGACTACATATCTACCTGGCTACATGTCTACCTGACTACACGTCTACCTGACTACATGTCTACCTGACTACATGTCTACCTGACTACATATTTACCTGCCTATCTGACTACATGTCTACCGGACTACACGTCTATCTGACTACATGTCTACCTGACTACATGTATACCTGACTACATGTCTACCTGACTACATATTTACCTGCCTAGCTGACTACATGTCTACCTGACTACACGTCTATCTGACTACATATCTACCTGACTACATATCTACCTGACTACATATCTACCTGACTACCAATCTACCTAGCTACATATCTACCTGACTACATGTCTACCTGACTACATGTCTACCTGACTACATGTCTACCTGACTACATATCTACCTGGCTACATGTCTACCTGACTACATATCTACCTGACTACATATCTATCTGACTACATGACTATATGTCTACCTGACTACATGTCTACCTGACTACATGTCTACCTGACTACATGTCTACCTGACTACATGTCTACCTGACTACATATCTACCTGACTACATATCTATCTGACTACATATCTACCTGACTACATATTTACCTGTCTACCTGACTACATATCTACCTGACTACATGTCTACCTGACTACATATCTACATGACTACATATCTATCTGACTACATGTCTACCTGACTACATATCTACCTGACTACATATCTACCTGGCTACATGTCTACCTGACTACATATCTACCTGACTACATGTCTACCTGACTACATATCTACCTGGCTACATGTCTACCTGACTACATATCTACATGACTACATGTCTACATGACTACATATCTACCTGACTACATATCTATCTGACTACATGTTTACCTGACTACATATCTACCTGACTACATATCTACCTGACTACATACCTACCTGGCTACATGTCTACCTGACTACATATCTATCTGGCTACATGTCTACCTGACTACATATCTACCTGGCTACATGACTACATATCTACCTGACTACATGTCTACCTGACTACATATCTACCTAGCTACATGTCTACCTGACTACATATCTACCTGACTACATATCTATCTGACTACATGATTACATGTCTACCTGACTACATGTCTACCTGACTACATATCTACCTGGCTACATGTCTACCTTACTACATATCTACCTGACTACATATCTATCTGACTACATGACTATATGTCTACCTGACTACATGTCTACCTGGCTACATGTCTACCTGACTACATATCTACCTGACTACATATCTATCGGACTACATGACTATATGTCTACCTGACTACATGTCTACCTGACTACATGTCTACCTGACTACATATTTACCTGCCTATCTGACTACATGTCTACCGGACTACACGTCTATCTGACTACATGTCTACCTGACTACATGTATACCTGACTACATGTCTACCTGACTACATATTTACCTGCCTAGCTGACTACATGTCTACCTGACTACACGTCTATCTGACTACATATCTACCTGACTACATATCTACCTGACTACATATCTACCTGACTACCAATCTACCTGGCTACATATCTACCTGACTACATGTCTACCTGACTACATGTCTACCTGACTACATGTCTACCTGACTACATATCTACCTGGCTACATGTCTACCTGACTACATATCTACCTGACTACATATCTATCTGACTACATGACTATATGTCTACCTGACTACATGTCTACCTGACTACATGTCCACCTGACTACATGTCTACCTGACTACATGTCTACCTGACTACATATCTACCTGACTACATATCTATCTGACTACATATCTACCTGACTACATATTTACCTGTTTACCTGACTACATATCTACCTGACTACATGTCTACCTGACTACATATCTACATGACTACATATCTATCTGACTACATGTCTACCTGACTACATATCTACCTGACTACATATCTACCTGACTACATATCTACCTGGCTACATGTCTACCTGACTACATATCTACCTGACTACATGTCTACCTGACTACATATCTATCTGACTACATGTTTACCTGACTACATATCTACCTGACTACATATCTACCTGACTACATATCTACCTGGCTACATGTCTACCTGACTACATATCTATCTGGCTACATGTCTACCTGACTACATATCTACCTGGCTACATGACTACATATCTACCTGACTACATGTCTACCTGACTACATATCTACCTAGCTACATGTCTACCTGACTACATATCTACCTGACTACATATCTATCTGACTACATGACTACATGTCTACCTGAATACATGTCTACCTGACTACATATCTACCTGGCTACATGTCTACCTTACTACATATCTACCTGACTACATATCTATCTGACTACATGACTATATGTCTACCTGACTACATGTCTACCAGGCTACATGTCTACCTGACTACATATCTACCTGACTACATATCTATCGGACTACATGACTATATGTATACCTGACTACATGTCTACCTGACTAAATATATACCTGACTATATGTCTACCTGACTACATGTCTATCTGACTACATATCTATCTGACTAGATGACTACATGTCTATCTGACTACATGTCTACCTGACTGCATGTCTATCTGACTACATTTCTACCTGACTACATGTCTATCTGACTACATTTCTACCTGACTACATATATATCTGACTATATCACTACATGTCTATCTGACTACAAGTCTACCTGACTACATGTCTACATGACTACATGTTTACCTGACTACATGTCTACCTGACTACATGTGTATCTGACTACATGTCTACCTGACTACATGACTACATGTCTACCTGACTACATGTCTACCTGACTATTTGTGTATCTGACTACATGTCTACCTGACTACATGTCTACATGACTACATGTCTACCTGACTACATGTCTACCTGACTACATGTCTACCTGACTATTTGTGTATATGACTACATATCTACCTGACTACATGTCTACATGACTACATGTCTACCTGACTACATGTCTACCTGACTAGTATTATTTAATTACAGCTGACAGAGCTGACTTCATTACATGTGCAACACGTACACATGTAATCAGGTAGACAGGTAGATGTGTAGTTAGGTAGACACGTTGTCGCGTAGACTAGTGTCAGTAGCTTGAAGTTAGTGTCACCAACAATTTTAGAACATCTACTTTCCACTAATAGGTAGTGTAATTTCGAAACTTTCGTAATGCTTGCTAAAATGCCATCAAACTTGGAGAACTATTGTGTTGCACGTTTATTTATCGTCGCTACCGGTTGCCCATATGAGCGACGCCTCCTGAAGATATTAGTCATTTTAGATTTTGGAGGATAGTACATGATACAGAGAGAGACCCATTCCAGAGTCTACTCTGGTTATTTTACGTTACTGTGTAAAGCACCGACACGAGACCTCGGTGTAACGTCCCATCTGAAAGACTGTTAATTGTATTAGGGTCAGACGGGGGATCGAACCTGCGATCCCTGGATTACCAGTCCAACGTGTTACCACTGGACTACAGATCCGTCTGTGAGAACTATTGTGGCATATGAACAACATATACAGTTAACGATGATCGTTAGCAAATAACAAGGGTCCAGCATTTCTTGTTCCATTAAAGAGCAGTCAAGGGAAATAAGCATTGTATGATATTTCGGCTGTGGCTTTTCCATTAGGTGTAGAGAGCGTAGGCTACTGCTTACGCCGTGTTACCCAATTTTATACAGTAGTTATAGAGTTTTCCTCCAACCTCGATCTAATCTCATTTGAATGATTATGATATTAATCCATTTGTTTCATGCCCTTATTCAGGGTAACCCATTTTTTTTCATGCCCCTATTCAGGGTAACCCATTTATTTCCCTTGTCATAGCTCTGGTAGGGATCTACCCAACACACCTTGCAATGACTACATTGTTATTAAACTACATGATTATAAATCCACATGTAACAATTCAACTACATGCATTTCATAAATAGTTTTAATGCAAACGGACTATACAAATGTATAAGTATTTAGATTTTTAATTTTTTTTTTATCTCCGTTAAATATACCTCACGTGACTACTCAATACACAAGTCCCATAAGCCAGCAGTCAATATTATTTATTATTCGCCTCCGAGATAATATTGACCGAAGTCTGAATCCGTAAACAATAACTAATTATTATAAGTAAGTAAGTAAGTACATTTGTTTATTATAGTGTCATGTGCATATATACAATGACAAAGAACAAATAGTTAAAAACACAATCAAGCACCCGGCCCAATGGGCCTATATGTCACCAAAAGTATATACAAAATGTATGGTTCAAAATTAAACATATTTATATGAATTAATATGAATCGCACATTTGAGATAGATTCTTTTATAGTACAATAGTAATATATATATCAAATACATATTTGTGTACAAGCCATGTATAGTACAAATGACTAGTGTGTCACATGTTATGTGATGTTACAACAACACAACTTGGTAGCTTTTACCAATGCATTCTACATAGTATAGGGTATGCAGTATATGTAGTTAATGCTTAACGATATAATAAATCATGTGATATATATTTAATAAATAGTGTGAATGTTTGTTATATTTGTTATATATCTAAATTTAAAGAACAATAACCACAGCGCTAAGTCATATTACGAGAATGATACGTCACAGGCCCGCACGCACGCACGCACGCACGCACGCACGCACGCACGCACGCACGCATACGCCTACACGCACGCAAGCGCGGGCGCGCGCACACACACATACATGATATATGTATTATATGCCTGCATGTGAACGGGCAGTAAATACGTGAATATCTCTCTGGTAATTTCCTGCCTGCTGTAAAGCTACTTAATTTATATACTCAATCACATGTCTTCATAGCACACTGTCTGTTTTCGTCCCCAGACTTGCTAGTGTCACGTATGAGCAAACATCTTAAGTGTACAGATAGTTATAGAACATATAAATTGATAAACGATATTCTGGCATTGTCAACACTAGGAAATGAGTCAGGATAATGAGGCAGGGCAGAGCAATATGACAGTTCCAAAAGGAAACTATTATACAGCGTAAATTGTATATATTTTGAACAATTATATAACTGTCACTTTCCTAATCTTGGACTGGCGTTTCCTTTAATTAAAGCGACACTACATCAGTGAAAACACAAATTTATACAGAATGTAATTTCCTATTATATGATATAATTTGTTTCCAAATATTTGCGTCAAATACTGAGTGCTTCAAATAATAAATAAGCGTCGTATACGCGGTTTGTTGACATAACAAAATAATGTAAACAGGGTCGACCGGCATGTGTAATACAACCTGTGTATCCCGAATAACTAGAATTATGGTACAAATTTACCGTTAAATCTCACATTTGTGCCTATGCATATTTATTTGTAGACTAATCTTAGTTAAATTTAGTATCTCTAAGCGACAGCATCAAGCGTTTAGTATTGACTACAATGACAAAGAAATGTCAATTCAGGAGCGTGGATGACCGGTATATGAAATCCTACATTCACTTTTGAAAGTTTGTAGACCACAAACACACTGTTTATTGATTCAATATGTGTGTTCGAATGTATTCGGAAGAATTTGTAGTAGCAATGCTACGTGAATAATGCATTGCTTTGGCTTGTTGCGATGTAATGTCGCTTTAAATGGAATCGGTATATAGTTTTCCATATCAAACTTTATACGAGAAGAACGTATTCAATGGCCTATGCTGAGAACGTTTAAAACTGCAAGCTTGGTAATACATTGACGGCGTTGGTCCCCTCTATGGTGTTGGTCCCCTCTATGGTGTGCTCAAATAGCTGAACACTACATTGGCAATATGTATTGTTCGGACCCTAACAAGGAGGGATCCCATTTATTTGCCCCATCCAGTGACTAGTAGGGATCGGAGCACCTCCCATAGTAGCCTTACACGCTTGATATATAAGCATCAACATGCAATGTAAGGACAGTATTTGAGCTATAATTGTTCTGACATTTTTATATTAAATGGGGTTCGATGGGGCTCAACGCAATTTACATAGACGGGAAAACAATGTGTGCGAAGTATGAAATAGTTTAGTTTATGTACAGTTATTTTAGCTCGATTGGGAAACAAGTTCTTACAACGTATACCAATCACTCCCGAGACCTCATTCCTGATGGAATTCATCGCCACGAGGGAGAGAGAAGAGACAATGTGGAATTTAAATGCCTTGCCTAAGGAAACAATCGTAACGGCTCCAGCGGGGCTCGAACTCCGGGACTTTCGCACCTGAAGGAAGAAATAAAACACACATACACACCTGTCTGTCGTATCTACTTCTGTGAGTATATCCTGGGTTAAAGCAAACGTGCTAACATCTATCATGCTAGCATGTACAGTCAAACCTGTGTTAGTGGTCACCTCCATTAAGCGGCCAATCTGTATTTAACAGCCAGTTTCCAGATTCCCAATTTGCTGTTTTATTATACATTTGACCTC
The DNA here is from genome assembly GCA_014843695.1 of Archivesica marissinica. Classification (NCBI taxonomy): domain Eukaryota; kingdom Metazoa; phylum Mollusca; class Bivalvia; order Venerida; family Vesicomyidae; genus Archivesica; species Archivesica marissinica. Next base: position 87,390,826 of record CM026391.1, read on the forward strand.
TATTAAGCAGCCAGCTGTGCTAAGCAGCCACTTTCTGCGATTCCCTTGGCTGGCTGCTTAAGTCAAGTTGACTGTATCTACTTATGACTGTATCTGTTTTTTTAATTGAATATTATACTAAAGGACATAGAAAACGCACACTTCGGATAAATGTGTTAAAAACAATAACTATATAAATACATATAGTTTTAAACATTTTGGAATATTTTTAGTTATTCATTTTGTGTTTTGTAATAAAGATGTGATATATCTTTGATGGAATCCTTCGTAGTTCGTTTTCATGTAATAATAATCATATAATGTAGGTGTGCTTTTTCTATGTCCTCTAGTATATAATGTAGGTGTGCGTTTTCTATGTCCTCTAGTATATAATGTAGGTGTGCATTTTCTATGTCCTCTAGTATATAATGTAGGTGTGCGTTTTCTATGTCCTCTAGTATATAATGTAGGTGTGCGTTTTCTATGTCCTCTAGTATATAATGTAGGTGTGCGTTTTCTATGTCCTCTAGTATATAATGTGGGTGTGCGTTTTCTATGTCCTCTAGTATATAATGTGGGTGTGCGTTTTCTATGTCCTCTAGTATATAATGTAGGTGTGCGTTTTCTATGTCCTCTAGTATATAATGTAGGTGTGCGTTTTCTATGTCCTCTAGTATATAATGTAGGTGTGCGTTTTCTATGTCCTCTAGTATATAATGTAGGTGTGCGTTTTCTATGTCCTCTAGTATATTTGAAGTAATATATCAATTTATATTATTAGTATACATGTATATTATATATTATAATTGATCGAAGTTATACAGATAGGCCAACAAGTATACAGTTCAGTTATATATCAACACAGCTCAACACTTGGCTACGGTACTGGTAGTGGACATTTGCCCGTGGCTACGGTACTGGTAGTTGACATTTGCCCGTGGCTACGGTACTGGTAGTTGACATTTGCCCTTGGCTACGGTACTGGTAGTTGATTTGCCTCTGGCTACGGTACTTGTAGTTGATTTGCCCTTGGCTACGGTACTGGTAGGTGATTTGCCCTTGGCTACGGTACTGGTAGTTGATTTGCCCTTGGCTACGGTACTGGTAGTTGATTTGCCCTTGGCTACGGTACTGGTAGTTGATTTGCCCATGGCTACGGTACTGGTAGTTGATTTGCCCTTGGCTACGGTACTGGTAGTTGATTTGCCCTTGGCTACGGTACTGGTAGTTGATTTGCCCTTGGCTACGGTACTGGTAGTTGACATTTGCCCTTGGCTACGGTACTGGTAGTTGATTTGCCCTTGGCTACGGTACTGGTAGTTGATTTGCCCTTGGCTACGGTACTGGTAGTTGATTTGCCCTTGGCTACGGTACTGGTAGTTGACATTTGCCCTTGGCTACGGTACTGGTAGGTGATTTGCCCTTGGCTACGGTACTGGTAGTTGACATTTGCCCTTGGCTACGGTACTGGTAGTTGATTTGCCCTTGGCTACGGTACTGGTAGTTGACATTTGCCCTTGGCTACGGTACTGGTAGTTGATTTGCCCTTGGCTACGGTACTGGTAGTTGATTTGCCCTTGGCTACGGTACTGGTAGTTGACATTTGCCCTTGGCTACGGTACTGGTAGTTGATTTGCCCATGGCTACGGTACTGGTAGTTGATTTGACTCTGGCTACGGTACTGGTAGTTGATTTGCCCTTGGCTACGGTACTGGTAGTTGATTTGCCCATGGCTATGGTACTGGTAGTTGATTTGCCCGTGGCTACGGTATTGGTAGTTGACATTTGCCCTTGGCTACGGTACTGGTAGTTGATTTGCCCATGGCTACGGTACTGGTAGTTGATTTGCCCTTGGCTACGGTACTGGTAGTTGACATTTGCCCTTGGCTACGGTACTGGTAGTTGACATTTGCCCTTGGCTACGGTACTGGTAGTTGACATTTGCCCTTGGCTACGGTACTGGTAGGTGATTTGCTCTTGGCTACGGTACTGGTAGTTGATTTGCCCTTGGCTACGGTACTGGTAGTTGATTTGCCTCTGGCTACGGTACTGGTAGTTGATTTGCTTCTGGCTACGGTACTGGTAGTTGACATTTGCCCTTGGCTACGGTACTGGTAGTTGATTTGCTTCTGGCTACGGTATTGGTAGTTGACATTTGCCCTTGGCTACGGTACTGGTAGTTGATTTGCCTCTGGCTACGGTACTGGTAGTTGATTTGCCCATGGCTACGGTACTGGTAGTTGACATTTGCCCTTGGCTACGGTACTGGTAGTTGATTTGCCCTTGGCTACGGTACTGGTAGTTGATTTGCCCTTGGCTACGGTACTGGTAGTTGATTTGCCCTTGGCTACGGTACTGGTAGTTGACATTTGCCCGTGGCTACGGTACTGGTAGTTGATTTGCCCTTGGCTACGGTACTGGTAGTTGATTTGCCCATGGCTACGGTACTGGTAGTTGACATTTGCCCTTGGCTACGGTACTGGTAGTTGATTTGTCCTTGGCTACGGTACTGGTAGTTGATTTGCCCTTGGCTACGGTACTGGTAGTTGATTTGCCCTTGGCTACGGTACTGGTAGTTGATTTGCCTCTGGCTACGGTACTGGTAGTTGATTTGCCCTTGGCTACGGTACTGGTAGGTGATTTGCCCTTGGCTACGGTACTGGTAGTTGATTTGCCCTTGGCTACGGTACTGGTAGTTGATTTGCCCTTGGCTACGGTACTGGTAGTTGATTTGCCCTTGGCTACGGTACTGGTAGTTGATTTGCCCATGGCTACGGTACTGGTAGTTGATTTGCCCTTGGCTACGGTACGGGTAGTTGATTTGCCCATGTCTACGGTACTGGTAGTTGATTTGCCTATGACTACGGTACTGGCAGTTGCCATTTGCCCTTGGCTACGGTACTGGTAGTTGATTTGCCCTTGGCTACGGTACTGGTAGTTGATTTGCCCTTGGCTACGGTACTGGTAGTTGATTTGCCCTTGGCTACGGTACTGGTAGTTGATTTGCCCTTGGCTACGGTACTGGTAGTTGATTTGCCCATGGCTACGGTACTGGTAGTTGATTTGCCCTTGGCTACGGTACTGGTAGTTGATTTGCCCTTGGCTACGGTACTGGTAGTTGATTTGCCCTTGGCTACGGTACTGGTAGTTGATTTGCCCTTGGCTACGGTACTGGTAGTTGATTTGCCCTTGGCTACGGTACTGGTAGTTGATTTGCCTATGACTACGGTACTGGTAGTTGATTTGCCCTTGGCTACGGTACTGGTAGTTGATTTGCCCTTGGCTACGGTACTGGTAGTTGACATTTGCCCTTGGCTACGGTACTGGTAGTTGATTTGCCCTTGGCTACGGTACTGGTAGTTGATTTGCCCTTGGCTACGGTACTGGTAGTTGATTTGCCTATGACTACGGTACTGGCAGTTGCCATTTGCCCTTGGCTACGGTACTGGTAGTTGATTTGCCCTTGGCTACGGTACTGGTAGTTGACATTTGCCCTTGGCTACGGTACTGGCAGTTGCCATTTGCCCATGGCTACGGTACTGGTAGTTGCCATTTGCCCGTGGCTACGGTACTGGTAGTTGATTTGCCCTTGGCTACGGTACTGGCAGTTGCCATTTGCCCTTGGCTACGGTACTGGTAGTTGATTTGCCTATGACTACGGTACTGGCAGTTGCCATTTGCCCTTGGCTACGGTACTGGTAGTTGATTTGCCCTTGGCTACGGTACTGGTAGTTGACATTTGCCCTTGGCTACGGTACTGGCAGTTGCCATTTGCCCATGGCTACGGTACTGGTAGTTGACATTTGCCCTTGGCTACGGTACTGGCAGTTGCCATTTGCCCATGGCTACGGTACTGGTAGTTGATTTGCCCTTGGCTACGGTACTGGTAGTTGACATTTGCCCTTGGCTACGGTACTGGCAGTTGATATTTGCCCTTGGCTACGGTACTGGCAGTTGATATTTGCCCTTGTCTACGGTACTGGTAGTTGATTTCATCCATTGAACTAGCATAATTAGCATGTGGTAGAGCGAATGCGATATGTACGCTCGATATCGTCACCAGTTATTTGTGGACAAATCACTTCCATGTTGTCTCTGCTCAATGCATATAATTATTAGCAATCATGTGTTCGTAATTCTGACGGTTTACAGAGTTACTAAGGGATGCGGATGTTGCTGCATCACTGACATTGTGGGTTGTATCTATGGCATCTGTCTCATACCAATTTGTTCTAGGTCTTTCAGTCGATCTTCGAAGTACACAACTCAACCAGAAAGCAAGTTTATTCGGAATGTGGGCATTCATGTTGGTCGCATACTACTACAATCAGTGGTATTAGTGGCTAACATTAACCAAGCAGTGAGTTAGTTAGTTTGTAGAGTATGTTTAAACCCATATATTTCAATGCTTACTGTATGCGCCATCTTGCTTTAGAATAACACTAACCAAATAACCAGCTAGACAGATTGGATAGTTTGTTCAAACCCTGGTAGTTCTATATTTATTGTATGCGCTATCTTGCTTTAGAATTACACTAACCAATCAACCAGCTATACAGATTGGAGAATTTGTTTAAACCCATATATTTCAATGCTTACTGTATGCGCCAACTTGCTTTAGAATTACACTAACCAATCAACCAGTATACAGATTGGACAATTTGTGTAAACCCATATATTTCAATGCTTACTGTATGCGCCATCTTGTCTTAGAATTACACTAACCAATCAACCAGCTAGACAGATTGGAGAATTTGTTTAGACCCATATATTTCAATGCTTACTGTATGCGCCATCTTGCCTTAGAATTACACTAACCAATCAACCAGCTAGACAGATTGGAGAATTTGTTTAAACCCATATATTTCAATGCTTACTGTATGCGCCATCTTGCCGTAGAATTATTACACTAACCAATCAACCAGCTAGACAGATTGGAGAATTTGTTTAAACCCATATATTTCAATGCTTACTGTATGCGCCAACTTGCCTTAGAATTACACTAACCAATCAACCAGCTAGACAGATTGGAGAGTTTGTTCAAACCCAGGTAGTTCAATGCTTGCTGTATGCGCCATCTTGCCTTAGAATTACACTAGCCAATCAACCAGCTAGGCAGATTGGAGAGTGTGTTCAAACCCAGGTAGTTCAATGTTTGCTGTATGCGCCACCTTGCCTTAGAATTACACTAGCCAATCAACCAGCTATACAGATTGGATAATGTGTTCAACCCATATAGTGTAATGCGATAGTATGTGCCGTCCACCGTCAGAATTACACTAACCAATCAGGTAGTTAGTTAGTTTGTAGAGTAGATTCAAACCCATGTAGTAGATTGTCTTCCACCGTTATAATTACAGTAACCAATTCGCGAGCTAGTCCAGTTTGGATTGCAAACTCACATCATTGTCGCCTACCGCTAATCTATACCTTAAATGTTCTGTTTCGTTTAATTTTCCGAATCGTTGGTTTACTTATCTTCCATCACTTCTGACGCCAAAAACTAATTAGTTTATGGGTATTTTAGATTGTCAAGTTTGCGTAGTCGTACAAATAAGGCTGAACAACTGAAAGTTAAATAAGATAAAATCTAACTTTATTCCATCCACAAATTGCACTAATATGCATTATTTCTAGATTTATATATATGTAAGAAAAGATGAACTTAGATTTCAGTTTTCCACACGGAACTTCGATATTTCGTACACGACTATTAGAAAGAAAAAATAGTGTAGTGGTTTTCTTCTATTCCGTATATAATAATATGCCTATCTTTAACTACGACGTGTGCTATGTTAAATTAGGATTAATGATATTGCTATATTTACAACATACCACTGTTTGCGCGGCCTAGTGGTCAATGCGTCCGCCTTCGAGTTCGATCGTTTCAGTGTTAATACGACATGGATATAGTTTTGTAGTATAATTATACACGTATGTATGTGATGACATAATACGTCAGAGAGCCAGTATCCACTTCAGAACATTGTATCACCGAGTGTAGCAGGTCCAGTGATGGAGTATATTCTCAATAATATGCGGAGATACAACCGAAGCTGTTGCATTAGCTGGTGGAAAGAGCTTAGTCAAACTGCACTTCAGATCTTCCATATACATATCAAACCTTAACGAGCTATTGTCATTTATATTCTTGCAATCGATTTGTAAGCATCTGTGATCCAACTTTCAGCAAAACGGTGTACACTAAGAAGACATCTTGAAACTAACACATGTTTAGTAAAATAATCTAAAATGAAACTTTTAGTCTGAAACCTCATCCACTGGCTCTGCTGATATATTGCATGATGTAAGTGACAGAGAAAATCATAAAGTGTCAGCAGAGGAGTATGATGACGGTGATAATAGGACTGATACGGAATCTGATGGCATTGACGAGGACTCTGAATATGAAGAAGATGGGGATTCAGAGTATGATACTGAAGAAAGTTCTCCATTCTGGTACAAATCTAGCCTGGGAACAGGCGTTGATATATTTTGCCTGGTCAGTCAAATAAATATATTTTAACACCTATACCATCAATTGGGCCGTATTGAGTTTCTGATCATTTTGCCAGACGATAAAAAGTGAAAAATCGACAGACTGGAACCCAGGCTAATACAAATCTATCAACCACGTATTTGGAATCGTGCGAGACAAATTTAATGAGACAGTCACCGATCTAGCGCTTAGAAACACAACGACGACTGTATAGTTATATAGTGTAGTGGCAATATGTCAAAAGGGGCTTACAAATGGGTGCAACCCCTCCCCATGGTAGAACAAGACACAACCTATTTTTTCTTGAAGAGGGTGGTCTGGGGAGTAGGAAAAGGATGGTTGTGAATCTGAGATCATTGTAGGTCATTATGAAAATCTCATTTATATATGTGTAGATGAGGACTCCGAGAATAAATTTGATGATATATGTTTTTTCCAAGTATATCAGTTAATATTCAAGCTATATGCACAAATTATGTATCAAAATGTGCAGGATGACAATATACACTCACTACAATTGCATTTAATCAGAAAATATATCTCATACATAGCCAAAATAATGCAATTTATTGCTGAAAATCGACTACAGATTCACTGAATTACCGACCTTAACTTTACACATACCAGCTCCATGTTGATAAATATTATACCTAAATGTATCCTGTACATATATGTATTCAATAGAAGGTTCCAAAGTGTAATGTAGCTCCTGCTGAGAATTGTATTATCAAAAACATAGCACTTTACCGAAATATCCAAAATACCTTAAATTCGCGTATTCCACGAAATATCATGTTTTCATTAGTTTACACCATGCTGCATTGGCAATATACTTTTGTTATATTTAGATACATATATCAGCACATTCACAATATGGTGAACTAGCATTTATGACTACCCCAGAAATACACGCACATGTATATGATATACATATTTATTGAATTGGAAGTTATTGATACAGCAGTGGTAATTTAATCCAAATGATTGATGTTCATGTAATCAGTCAATCACTGTCGTCATTACTGCTGTCACTTAGCACAAGAGCATTATCTGTGTTTTGGCAATCACCAACACAGGAATATAACTCCGTGCATCTCAGTCCCACGGTCAGGCAGTGACAGGCTCTAGTTTGTGAGCAGTTCTCATCGGTGCAATAGAGATGTGTCAGGTCTCGAACCTCTTTGGGGGCCGCATCTTTTTCGAACATGACAGGTTCGAGTTTGTTGTCCCTTAGCTGCCATCCATTGCCATCAGGTCTCCAAAGAACTGGCTTTGCTTCATGACTGTGAATCCAAATCGCCACCTGGTAATTCACACGTCTGATATGCTGTTGAAAAGCATCACCTGTTGGCGGGAAAAGTGATGCAACCTTGTCATTTTTACACGCATAATCATAGCGTAGCTGATCCAGAGACTTGCACGAGTTGCTCTTCGATCCATACAGAAGCAATGCGTACTTCGTGGCTGTGGGGAGTTCATTAGTTATGTCACTGGATTGGCCTAACTGTGCCAGTGGCAGCAAGTCTCCAATATTCAACAAGAGCTTGCTATAGGCAGTGCGCTTACCTATTTTGAAGAGGGAAGATGTTGAATCGCATCCACTAATAGCATGTGACGCTGGTAAGCAGAGTGAAACATCTTCTCCAATTTGATCAGTTATGGTGTTGACAGGAATGAACCTCTGGCGGTTTGTTGCTTTGCTGCAATGACCAGCATTCATGTAAACTTTGCAGTCTCCAAACACACCCTTGCCACAGTAGTATATTAGAAGGACTAATACATTAGTATCATCGCATCGGACAATGATTCTTGAGTGTGATTGAGCAAGATTGATGGCATGTAGCAGGATTCGTGTGTCGGCCTCCTCGTGTGTGCTGAACAGTTCAGGTTTTTCTTGTACCTCTGTGCGCTGAATAACTTTCACAAGCTGACCATCTTCAAAACCTCCTGCCAGTGTGATTGATTGGTGTTCCTTGATGAGCTGTGGAGCGGTTTGTGTCAAATATACACAGACAAACTCTGCCAGTGCTGATTTGTTTGTGGCAGTTGTCATAAATTTTCGGTAGTTTGGAACCCTACGTCGACCATTGATGACATACGTAGGGCCTGTTTCTCTACCTGTACGACGGTCTCGTTCCAGCTGCTTGATGGATATCTCCGAATCATATCGATCAAAGACCAGAGTGACTGATATCACACCTATGTTACCAGCTAGCAGTGACTGAATTCTCTGCATTACGACAAGTCCCAAATCATCGAATGTGTCAAACTTGGATTCATCCATTGCTTGAAGTAGTGCCATCCCATCAATGATGTATGCAGTGTGACGATCATCTGTCTCTTCCAACACCTGTATTTCATCGCAATTCGATTCTAACTTCTTGGCTAAATCAGCATTGGTCGTCTTGCGCATCGTGCCATCATCGTTGAACAGAGAAGGTGGTACAGGTGCTAGCTCGTGTGTCAGAACCTCTTCTAAGCTGATATCCCTCTGCTTCGACACAGCCAGCAGCCTTCGGAATAAGACTTCAGAATCTACCATGATCTTGTCTGTTTTCTTGGATGTCAAAGATTTGGACATGTTGGCAAATGTTGGAGTCTTCGTCCGTGTGTCTGTCTCCCAGAAACTGAGTGTCCTGTCAACCACGAGCCGCTTCTCCACAAAGGTAGTGTTCCGTTTCTGTGCAACTTCCAGACAATTTATCAGTCCATTGGCAACTTCCTGTGATGCGACCTGTCCAGTGGTGATATTGACGAGTTCATCGGGCACAGTATCAAGGTCGAAGGGATTATGTAAGCCTGAAACATATTCCTTTATCTTTATGACGTCCTGTTCATCCCTTGCCATCCTAGTCTTGCCATGCTCAGTGTGGTTTCTCGTTTGTGTTTGTTTGTTACTATGGCACAGTTCCTTGAAGGCATCTGTGTACTCCGCAGTGATGTGTCGAGTCACCATCCATCGTGTGAGAGCGCCCTTCCGCAAGGTAAATCCGATGACACCTCCCTTGCTCTTCCCCTCACGGTTTATTGTCTGTTCAAGTGCTTGGTCACTGGCATCTGCATTGAACCGTCTGGACGACCTCCGGACTACGAATCCACCTTCTTGCCGGTATTGGTAAGATTTTGGTTGTTTCTGCTTGAGGCTTATCATATCATTCAGATATCCAGGAAAATATCGGACATAGTTGCCTCTGTCGGCAGCTCGACACCAGGGGATGGCCTCACAGACAGCGATGAGATGCAGCTCGAATAAACCATCCCGCTCTGATCTCAGAAGTCGCAACAAAGTTCCCACTCCCTGCATGAATGTGTCCCAGTAAGCAAAGGTAGCTGATTGTGTTCGTCCAGCGGCTGTGAACTCCTGATGTAGCGCTTGTAAGGTTGTGATGTGTTCGGACTCTAGCTGTTCGGTTCGTTTTCGAGCTGATTCGTTGTCTCCTGATTTGAAAGCCTGTTGGATATCGCTCACAAGCTTATCCATGTCATCTTGTCGAAGATCTGTCTGAACCTGTTGTTGTAGCCATGCCAAAAATGCTTCCTGATACAACCGATACAAGGCCTCTAGCACCAGTTTCATGCTCCTATTTCCTCTGGACACATGCTTCCCTTCGAGCATAAGTCTTGCAGTTGCTGACGCATAAACGTCCGAGTCGACCAGCATGGAGAGGAGACCCCCGTCACCATAGAGTTTCCCGATGCTCACTACATAAGCCATGGTTAAGTGCATACCACCTAGCCTCATTGTTATCTTTCCGTCCAAACGTGGAGGCTTGTTCCACATTATTTGTTGTGCCTTGCTGTAGATGGCGCAATCTGCTGTGACTAGGATGTGAGGCTGCTTAAGTTTGTCGGCTATCTGGACTAATCTAAGTAGGATGGTATAGATGGTGGTAAGATCCGTTGGTGGAGCACGAATGAAGGGCAGGTAGCATGTAGTCGCGACTGACAGATTCCGCTCAGACAAGAATGCATTAGATGCCGACCACGATGGGATAGCCTGATGATCATCAACGGTTTTACGGGACACTTTCCATGCTAAATCTCTAGATTCGGCTGTCTTGAATTTTGGATGGTCTATGTCAATATTCATCATTGCTGAATCGCTCACAGAAGGAGGTTCTGGTCGTTTGGCAGGTTTGTTGTACCTTAAAGTAATACATGTCAGAACTAAATATATATTTGGACATGCATGCACATTCGTGGTAACTTGTGAATAGTATTATACTACCATTTTACTGTCTATGTTATCGATGCTATTCTATATGCATGCATTATAATGTTAGACCAGCCACCAACAAGCATATGACCACAACCGTAGGTATCATAAATTTCTTACCAATTGTTTTACCAGGTATATGCTGTAATTACCAAAATATAATGATAAAGTGGCAGCAAAGACTACAACATTTCCACAGTTTTGTTTCAATGACTTAGCTATATACCTCTGGAGATCGTCAAATCCTGGAGAGACTCTTATCAGCTGCTGATAGCGACTTCATTGGCAACCTGGGAATGCACTTGTCATCAAGTTGGGGGATTCCTCTATGGAACAGCACGGCTGCCATGGCATGAGTGGTTGACTTTCCATCCAGAGTAGCTTCGTTTTGGTCAAAATTATCGATCGCAGCATCTACCACTGGCAAACCATCAATGGACCCTAGGTGCTGGAGTCTCTTGGGTATGTATACGCCATCTTTGACATTTTCCTCATCAATGGCCACATATGTGAGGAAGCGCCGAACTTCGTCGTAGGAGACACAATGACCCAGTGAATTAAGTAAGTCGATCATATTCTTGTTTCCAAATTCGTGGTGCACTTGTAAGGCTAAGTCTAGTGTAATTGATGTGTACATGCGCTGACTCTGTGAAATCATATTATGACATATGGCAATTGTTTTCAGGTTGATCTTAGGAACATCGTCTTCACTACAACTTGTCAGCTTGTTGTATGCTTGTTCATTAAGGCACCATTCAATGAAGTCATACATATAGAAACACATTTTATATCAGACATTGGAATCGCGTTACGTACTAGGCGGGGTGGGGGTGGTATGTTTTTAGAAGAAAACTCTGAGTAACTGTTCTGTGCATGTATTTCTGGGGTAGTCATAAATGCTAGTTCACCATATTGTGAATGTGCTGATATATGTATCTAAATATAACAAAAGTATATTGCCAATGCGGCATGGTGTAAACTAATGAAAACATGATATTTCGTGGAATACGCGAATTTAAGGTATTTTGGATATTTCGGTAAAGTGTAATGTTTTTGATAATACAATTCTCAGCAGGAGCTATATTACACTTTGGAACCTTCTATTGAATACATATATGTACAGGATACATTTAGGTATAATATTTATCAACATGGAGCTGGTATGTGTAAAGTTATGTAGTCATTAAGGTCGGTAATTCAGTGAATCTGTAGTCGATTTTCAGCAATAAATTGCATTATTTTGGCTTTTATGCCAAGTATGAGATATATTTTCTGATTACATGCAATTGTAGTGAGTGCGTATTGTCATCCTGCACATTTTGATACATAATGTGTGCATATAGCTTGAATATTAACTGATATACTTGGAAAAAACATATATCATCAAATTTATTCTCGGAGTCCTCATCTTCACATATATAAATGAGATTTTCATAATGACCTACACTGATCTCAGATTCACAACCATCCTTTTCCTACTCCACAGACCACCCTCTTCAAGAAAAAGTAGGTTGTGTCTTGTTCTACCATGGGGAGGGGTACCCGACCAAAAAGTACCCCTTGACCACTACACTAATATGTGAAGAAAGCCTATGCAATATTGAGAGACAAATACAACAGATAAGTAAGACACCTCTACCAGCGATCTATCAGAATGATGGACATTCTTAGGGGAGACCCTGGTCATAAAAACGAGTATGGATACGGTCAGAAATCTAAAAAAAAGATGAGGAATATGAACATGACGAATCATTGAAATATGCTGTGAAAAAGAGACGTTATTTTCTTGATCAGAAATTAGATGACTATTTACCTCCTGTCATGAACAGTGCTAGTTAACTGTGGTGTGATACGTTATTGTATTGTATTGTGTGCGAGACCAGGACGTCACGGGGCAGCTAAACGGACTACGCCACAACACCAGAGCTATATTCACTATCAGAGATTCCTGGTGTACGACCAGAGATTCCTGGTGTACGACCAGAGATTCCTGGTGTACGAATGTTGGTGAGTGACCAGAGCTCTATTCACTATCACAGATTCATTGTGTACGAGAGATTCCAGATTGTACGAGAGTTTACTGGTGTACGACTGTTGGTGAGTGACCAGATATATATTCGCTATCAGAGAGTCTTGGTGTACGAGAGATTCATTGTGTACGAGATATTCCTTGTGTACGAGAGATTCATTGTGTACGAGAGATTCATTGTGTATGAGAGTTTCCTTGTGTACGAGAGATTCCTGGTGTACGAGAGATTCCTGGTGTACGAGAGATTCCTGGTGTACGAGAGATTCATTGTGTACGAGAGATTCCTTGTGTACGAGAGATTCCTTGTGTACGAGAGATTCCTGGTGTACGAGAGATTCCTGGTGTATGAGAGATTCCTGGTGTATGAGAGATTCCTGGTGTACGAGAGATTCCTGGTGTACGAGAAATTCCTGGTGTATGAGAGATTCCTGGTGTATGAGAGATTCCTGGCGTACGAGAGATTCCTTATGTACGAGAGATTCCTTGTGTACGAGATATTCCTTGTGTACGAGAGATTCCTTGTGTACGAGAGATTCCTGGTGTACGAGAGATTCCTGGTGTACGAGAGATTCCTTGTGTACGAGATATTCCTGGTGTACGAGATATTCCTGGTGTATGAGAGATTCCTGGCGTACGAGATATTCCTGGTATACGAGAGATTCCTGGTGTACGATATATTCCTGGTGTACGAGAGATTCCTGGCGTACGAGATATTCCTGGTGTACGAGAGATTCCTGGTGTACGAGATATTCCTGGTGTACGATGGATTCCTGGTGTACGACTGTTGGTGAGTGAGATCGATCTGATGTTACAACACTTGTTAATATAATGCGAGAGTGACGTATCCTTGCTACTGGAACATCACTCTAGTTCAAACGCGGACCTATTCATTAATAATTCAATATCTAATTAAACACTTAAATCATAAAACGCACTTGTGGCTATCCAGAAGCAATTATCTACTGTCCTCCGTTCATTGTGTTTTCAATTAGACATCCGGTAGGATGAATGGCAAATAACAATCTTGGCATCAGTTCTTTCTTCAATGCCAATAACGTGTTAAAATCGATTGCAATGTTATGTTGCTTTTGGTACTCAAAATGCAATTTCAGCAAATGCGTAATGGTGTTTTAATTGTATTATATTGCTGTCTTATACATCTCTTGAGGTGCAGTGACATCGTTTCTAATTATCTTATGCACTTTAGCTGCGGCTTTGGTTTTATGAAATACGTAATAAAAAAGATATGAGAGCTTTCGAAATACACTGAAAATGAGGATCGATGTTTCGCGATCGACAAGAAGAATATAAAGTTTCAGTTTATTACCATTATATGTTTATTGTAACATAGTACCTGCATAGCTCGGTTTAGTCCATTGGCATATAATCAGAATGTATCCTACATTCATGCGAAATAACGTACAAAAACGGTCTGCCTAATAAATTTTGCTTTATTAGTCAGTGCCTAATAAAGCTTTCGTGACGTCATAGGGCTAACCGTGGATATAAATAGAAATATCAATGCGCAACATATTACCAAGTGCGTAGCGAGTTTGTAAGCTGTCATGGCTAGTGTGTTTGTTTTTGTGTCGGGTGCACACTCAGAATGTAGGATAAATAGAATATTAGGTTACTGTCTTATAAATTTTAATTTATTAGGCTCGTCTCCGAAAAAATACAAGGCTCGGCAGAGCCTCGCCTTGTATTTTTTCTCCGACTCGCCTAATAAATTAAAATTTATAAGACAGTAACCTAATATTCTCTATATATTTTATTTCTGACATTGAGCATATGACCGACGACACACGAATAAGAGCACTCGGACATAATTAGCAAAAACGAAGTTGATATATCAGGTCAATACCACAATGTCTCTAAAACAAATCCTGAACATTTCAATTCGATATGTTATCAAATGAGAAAGTTGTGGCTTGTTTTGTGAATGCCAATGTGTTGTAATAATGTATGTGTTATTACTTTATGTGTAGACACATAGCATTGTTTGACTGAGGCATACCATACTGTGTTTGTCCCTTAGGCACAGACGCAATCCGAATGAGATATAAATAGCCATCCGATTTATTGTCCCATTGAGCATAGACACAGACCAATGTCCAACTATGGTGTATCCAGATTATATGCCCTTTAGGCACAGACACAATTAACAGATACATTAAAGAACAACCATATTTCATGTTCCCTTAAGCACAAACAGAACAGAACGTGTACATGGTACATCGTCATAAACATACAACCGACATGTATTGTTTTCTCAGTAATGGATATACATAACTATGTGGGTTGTTTGGCACAACGGAGACTATTACGGTTATAGCATAAATATGTCGGGAAGACCTGTACTGCACAAAGCCCAATGACAATTGGGGTGAAAATGAATGCACTCCTATGATGTATATGATTAATAAGTGGAATTAGTGATGCACACAAGTGTGACCTAGAATATATCCACATGAAGTTAATATATTTAAAAAATACAGCGTGTCTGTTTTTATAAACGCATGCGTACTGAGTATACGGGATCCCGAAACGTTACACATAATGTCAGCTGAAAGGTGGGTGGTCTTTCCGTCACATTAGAATGACCTCAGTGATAATAAGAACATGTGACTATTGTGTAAATACATAGAGAATATATCACTTAAGTTTAACCTGCTTACTATACACTAAAACAAGTACATAGCTACGCATATATGTCTCGTTCGGTCTCCATGTGCTCATTGTAGTTTTTCTACGAGTGTGTCTTTTACGTTTATTGATAGTCGCTACCTGTTGCCCACATGAGCGACGCCTCCTGAAGCGATTAGTCATTTTAGATTTTTGGGGGATAGTGCAATGATACAGACAGAGACCCATTCCAGAATCGCATATGGTTCTTTTACGTGCATGGTGTAAATCACTGACACGAGACCTCGGTTTAATGTCCCGTCTGAAAGACTATTAATGGCATTGAGAGCCTTTTTAACCCTTTCCCTCACATCTTGACACCATTACAAATACCACTATAATGTAGTAGCCAAACTAATGTTTATATTAAAGGCCAGAATCTCATGTAGTCCCAGTAATATCTATGGATGTGAGACAGATATGGCAACTACTTAATATCCACTGCATGATAGTTTAATGGCTGGCACTTTTATGGAGATATAATAGTATATTAACATAAATCTCTATGACGGAAAGGGTTAAAACTATATTTCGCTAGGTTTAATACAGCAGCTTTTTTGCTTGTCATCATTTATCGGTTCAATGAATATGAACATACAGTCTACATCCGTTATGTCGAATTCTGTCGGACCGAACAAAATACTTCGACATAACCGAAGTTTGACTTATCGAAATTCTATACAAACGGAACCAGTTATATGTAAAATAATAGTGTCTGAAACGGGACTTTGATCCGACTTCGAGATAACCAGAGAATTCGCCATAACCGACTTTGACATAACGGATGTAGACTGTATATGAACGGTACTGATAGTATATTGTAATATATTTCTTTCTAATGTTTCAAAGCATGGGCATATTATAATGAAATGAAATCATGCTCGTTTTCAATATCCAATGAATTACAACATAAACAGTATATCTCATCACGCCGTAGTCTAGTCCAGGATGAATTCATAATACACGTGCAGATACTCTGGAAAATGAAATACCTCACCATTCATATGTTATATGTTATATTTCGGGTTTTACGCCTGCATCAGCACCATTTTGGGCTATATCGTCGGCGGGCAGTTTACCTAACAACACCTTTCCTGGGCAGGCTCCAGCGGTTAACCAGTACTTGGGTGCTCCAACCTCCGTAAGAAACTGCCAACTGTTTCATATAAATGAGTCACGGTCTGAGCGGGGCTCGAACCCGTGACCATCAGTGATGATACTTATCGAAATTCTATACAAACGGAACCAATTATATGTAAAATAATAGTGTCTGAAACGGGACTTTGATCCGACTTCGAGATAACCAGAGAATTCGCCATAACCGACTTTGACATAACGGATGTAGACTGTATATGAACGGTACTGATAGTATATTGTAATATATTTCAGTGATATACAAGTCAGCGACCGTAACCACTCTACCACGTAGGCGGACCCTCACATTCATAGGCAATAAGTTTAGATAACATTCATAGCAAATCTTCTTTTTCTATAAAGGTCCAATACTGCACTAATTCCAACAGCCATATGACAATTTCCACGTTGCCTCTACTCTCTCCGTCGTGGCGATGAATTTCATCAGGAATGAGGTCTCGTGAGTGAGTAATATAGGTTGTAAGAACATGTTTCGCAATCTAGCTAAAATAAATTTGTAGAAACTATGCCAATTTTATATTCTTATTAATATTAAGTATCACTACCATATTCAGACAAGCCATATCCATCTAACATCTCCTTAGCATTCGAGACACAATGTATCAAACTATAATACATCTACACATTGTTCATAATTGTTTCTTATGATTTTGGCGACATTATTTATTGATATGTCGGTTAACATAATTATATGGGCTATCGACCTAATTTACAATATATACTTGCATTACCTGTACTAATTCTAGAATGTATGAACCTTTAACACAATGTGTATACGTTCAGTATCTTTAGATTTTGTGTAACCCCATACTTCTGCAGAATATGACAAAATAGACTGTACAAAAGAGCCAAATAACTTGAAATAACAACTTTACAATTATTCAATACAATAGTTAAGCTTTAAAAGCTTTGCCAGTGAGATAGTCCTGGTTTTATGAGAAATTACTCGTATGACTGAATATTATACCAAGATAGTTAAACTATCTACAACTTCTAATGGATGTCGATTATACATCCACCTCTCTCTCTCTCTCTCTCTCTCTCTCTCTCTCTCTCTCTCTCTCTCTCTCTCTCTCTCTGAGATGCCTCTATTTCTAAATACCACTATTTCAGTTTCCTTAATATTAACCTCTAATCCCCAATGATTACAGTCTGTTTATAATAGATCAAAGCTATTCTACAAATCTCTTCCGGAATTGTTCCAGCAATTGCCATATCATGGGATAAAATTAATACTATTAATACAATGTCATGTATGAATAATCCTGAATTAAAATTATCTTGCAAATGTAACTCTAGGTCTTCAACAAAATGAGAGATCAATATTGGCGAAATTGCCTCCCATTGACGCTGCATGACTTTACTTTATCTTACATATCTCTAATAATACGTAATACTTTACATTTAATGCCGCATTTATACATTTTCAACAATAATGAGTTTCTGAAAATACTGTCAAAACTTGACATTAGATCAATGAACCCTACATACAGACACTTATTATTATCCAGATGTTTTATAACAGACTGGAGTGGAAATTGTCTCAACAGTCGGCTGTCTTTTCCTGAACCTAAATTGGCAGACAGACAGACAGACAGACAGACAGACAGACAGACAGACAGACAGACAGACAGACAGACAGACAGACAGACAGACAGACAGACAGACAGACAGACAGACAGACAGACAGACAGACAGACAGACAGACAGACAGACAACAGACAGACAGACAGACAGACAGACAGACAGACAGACAGACAGACAGACAGACAGACAGACAGACAGACAGACAGACAGACAGACAGACAGACAGACAGACAGACAGACAGACAGACAGACAGACAGACAGACAGACAGACAGACAGACAGACAGACAGACAGACAGACAGACAGGCAGGCAGGCAGGCAGGCAGACTACGAAGACAATCTAAACCTAACCTATATATCTTTATTTCATTAAGCAGTGTAGCAGCTCTCTGTATCTATTCACATGTACTAGCTATATTTACATCCTCAAATATACATTACTTAGAATTAAAATCATGGTCGTTACAAAAAGTCGTAGATTCCTTATGATGAGATTTTACAAATGTTTGGAAACTTTCATTAAATCTTCCACTGACTTATATTATATATCATTTTGGGATACAACAGATTTCTTTTTCTTAAAATGCGTCACCATTTAAATACACGGAACCTAAATGTCCATATCGGCTGACGTCATTTTCTGGCACTGTTATATCCTGGAGAGTTCTCGCCCCGATGATATGCGTCTCATTTGACGTTCCCTTAAGCTTTGATGTTGCCTTAAGATTTGACGTTCCTTATGCATAGACACAGGCCACTATTTTGCTGGGGGTAACCAATTTAATGTACCATTTATCGTAGCCACATACTTGCGCAACTCTGTTTTCTCTGCAATTGTGACTAATTGAAAACAACATAAACATTATTTCTTTGGATGTAGATGCCAGAGCACAAACCGAGGCATCACGCTTAATACCCTTAGAAACTTCGACATTAGTATCCTTTTTGGACTATTCTAATGGCTCTGATAAATGCATTTATAATTTTATATTAAAATTTTACAATTATAGTACATTGTTTTATATCGAACATATTTTAACACCGATTTTAATTTTCGTGAGACATTCAACATTCATTCTATTCACTCTCTATCTATATCCCCCTCTCTTTATCTCCCTCCATCTCTATCTCTCTCTATATATCTCCCTCATTATCTCTATCTATATCCCCTCTCTCTCTCTCTCTCTCTCTCTATAGATCTCCCTCTTTCTCTCTATCTCCCTCTCTATATATCTCCCTCCCTCTTTCTCTCTATCTATCTCCCGTTCTCTCGTGCTAGCTCTTTCTCTTCGACTACATACTTTCGTTCTCATTTTTAAATTTCTTCTTCTGTGTAGCGCCTTTCGGTCACTGTATGCTGTTATATGTTCTTACCTAATGGTTTGTTAATGTTCATATACAGGTACATACATACTCAAAATATAGCACAGATATATTCTAAATGTATTGTAACCTTCCCAATCAGCGAAACACAAGGTAAATAAGTCCAACCCAATGAGAAGAATGATATAAACCTTAACAGTTCATTCTTCTGTATTGACTTTTAAAAATGTGTATTAATGTTTTTGTTGCCGTGAACAATTCAAAAATAAAATATGTTTAAGCTAATCAGTGCTGAATTATTTATTTCAAATACAAATTCCAGAACACGGAATACCCCTGCTACCAGCGCATTTAGATCATCTGGCTTGAATTGATCACTCTCATTAATGCCACGAACCTTAATAATTTATCTGTATGAGCAATAAACGTGTCAGCGAAAATCTTTGCCCATTTGCCAGCTTTCAAAATGAATGTTTTGTTGTCGGCAGCCAATCTCTTGGGAGACATGAAATCAAGAACTTAAAAAAGAATAGGTAAACTTGATTGTATCATGGAAATGTTTTATATGTTAACACTAACGCTGCTCAATTACGTATTCAGTAACTAGCTTTGAAGTGGCTATGATAAGTCTAGGCACATACTCTGGTGATATACTGTCCTCTTTCATCGTGTGTGTTTTACGTTTATTTATCGTCGCTACCGGCTGCCCATATGAGCGACGCCTCCTGAAGAGATTAATTATTTTAGAATTTGGAGGATAGTGCATGATACAGACAGAGACCATCCCAGAATCTCCTCTGATTCTTTTACGTGCACGGTGTAAAGCACAGACACGAGACCTCGGTTTAACGTCACATCTGAAAGACTGTTAATTTTATTAGTGTCAGACGGGGGATCGAACCTGCGATCCCTGGATTACTAGTCCAGAGTGTTACCACTGGACTACATATCCGTCTGTATCTCTTTCATCGTGCGGACAACTAAATATACCACAGAGTTCCCGTGTGACGTCATCATTCCTACCGTGGCTGCCATTTTGATTAGCAAAGTTGATCAGATATTATATATTATATATAGTAGCGTAATTTTGTTTTCTTCACAAACTATTTATTTTTCATCCCATCACCATGGTTCATACATTGTTGGAAAGCTCTCAATGGACATATTTTTGTATCATTTCACAAATTTCGTATCAATAAAGAATAAATACTAATTTACCTGTATATTAGTATTTCAACTGTGAAAATAGACTTTCAAAATTTGGTGCAAGTTAAGTTCTTATAATTGATAATCCATACATCATTGTCAAAATATAAATTAATATTTAAAAAGTGCATTTCAATACCTTTAAAATCATACAAAAGTTTATATTAAGAAACCAAATTAAATAAGTTATTGCAATTAAAGAATTACTAGTAAAAACCTAAATCTGTAGTTTATAAAACTTGCCAATCAAAATGGCGGCAAAGATAAGATCGTATCAGTGTGTTTGACTATTTTCACATTGTTTTCACAGACCGTGGGAGCTATGTTTCTGTTAAACAAGTATCCGTGATGCCTCATGTTAAACGATATTAACGTCCAGATCTTTTAAATATGTACAAGACAAAGAGTAAAATATGGATACAACAACGTTTCATTCGGTATACACTAGAACGTTATATATATAATGATTGCCATTCAATATGTTTATGTCATTTTGTTATGTTATGTTATATTTCGTGTTTTACGCCTGCATCAGCACCATTTTGGGCTATATCGCCGCGGGCAGTTTACCTAACAACATCTTTCCTGGGCAGGCTCCAGCGATTAACCAGTACTTGGGTGCACCAACCTCCGTAAGAAACTGCCACTTTTTCATATAAATAAGACACGGTCTGAGCGGGGCTCGAACCCGTGACCATCAGTGATGATAGGTTACAGTGGTATACAAGTCAGCGACCGTAACCACTCGACCACGATGGCGG
Source organism: Archivesica marissinica (assembly GCA_014843695.1). Lineage (NCBI taxonomy): Eukaryota > Metazoa > Mollusca > Bivalvia > Venerida > Vesicomyidae > Archivesica > Archivesica marissinica. The sequence continues at coordinate 87,412,266 of CM026391.1, forward strand.
TCTTTATGTCGCATTGTATTTCGATAACATTTCCTGATTTGTTTAAGTTACATTGTACAACATTATACACGTATATTGCATGGCGTAACTGTGTACTTTGGCTATAATTATTGTGTATGTGCTTTAATGCTATAGTGTTAAGACATTTAAGAGGGCCCTAAGGAAGATTTATTCAGAACTAATTAGGTCACCCTCTATACATAAGGAAATCTATCTGTTTGACGTAATTGAATTATCGTTATCGTACATCTCTAGTATTGTGGTTAAAGTACTTTAGTTTTAGTACGCCTTCATTAAGTGGACAAACAAAACAATTAAAATATGAAACAAAATCAGGTCATATGTGAGTAGATGATAAAAATATTGCTTAAAAACTGAACAACTTTTATCGTTGTAAGATATATAATACGTCAGCACACGTCGTAATAATGCATTCCTTGGAATATCTCAATGTACAGTCTAGGTAAACGGGGAACGATAATTTAATAGGTTACCTTAGTAACAATAATCCATTCCTTGGAATATCTCAATGTACAGTCTAGGTAAACGGACAACGATAATTTAATAGGTTACCTTAGTAACAATAATCCATTCCTTGGAATATCTCAATGTACAGTCTAGGTAAACGGACAACGATAATTTAATAGGTTACCTTAGTAACAATAATGCATTCCTTGGAATATCTCAATGTACAGTCTAGGTAAACGGACAACGATACTTTAATAGGTTACCTTAGTAACAATAATCCATTCCTTGGAATATCTCGATGTACAGTCTAGGTAAACGGACAACGATAATTTAATAGGTTACCTTAGTAACAATAACCCATTCCTTGTAATATCTCACTGTACAATCTAGGTAAATGGACAATGATAATTTAATAGGTTACCTTAGTAACACTAATCCATAGTCGAGTGGAACTGAGAAGGGCATTATTCACGGAAGGTCAAACTGTGAATTAATAGGATTATTAATATACATTGTATATGATAAGAACATGTGTATTATAGATAAGAACATGTGTATTATAGATAAGAACATGTGTATTATAGATAAGAACATGTGTATTATAGATAAGAACATGTGTATTATAGATAAGAACATGTGTATTATATATAAGAACATGTGTATTATAGATAAGAACATGTGTATTATAGATAAGAACATGTGTATTATAGATAAGAACATGTGTATTATAGATAAGAACATGTGTATTATAGATAAGAACATGTGTATTATAGATAAGAACATGTGTATTATAGTGACATGTGCATTCAGTTTATAATTACAATATTACAACAAATATACATTAATACAATAGCACCCGGCCCAGTGGACCTATAAGTCACCTTAAGCTAATAAAGCAATTATTTACAATGGTTAATATGATATAAAGTATCTATATATATGAATATGTTCTTCTAACTATAGAGTTGCATATGTTGTTTTCTGTATTATTAGAATAATATATACCAACTAGTAGTACGTGCTTACTAGTTTATTTTCGTCTCTTCATAACACGTTATAGAAAACATTTATTATAAAACATATAAAAGTACATACATCTTTCTTAACAGAAATATAAGAGAAGGTAAAATATATCACACGAATCATATGAGCTGTGTTATATGACAACCAACAGTGCGATAATACCGGCACATGGCCACAGAACCACAACCAGGACGACATGTATAGTTGTCATATGGCATGACCCACATAGCAATCTAGTGTATTTACAAGTTGTACCTTATTTGGTGTTAAAAGAAAGATGATACTGCGAATCGATCTTCTTCTAGAAGTTATAGTATCTTTATAACCAGAGGAAGATAAAAACTGCTTTAAAACTACAGGAATAAGATTCTGAAAGTCTACAAACGTGTACCCAGGTGTTTACACCTTTATAAATATATGTTGATACGACATAGTTCATGAATTTGCACTAATTTAACATAAAAAGACTCAATACTCAACTTGCCATGTTACACCATGTGTGGAAGTCGTGATAGCGCAGTGGATGCGCATTCGCTTCAGGTGCGAAATGTCCGGTTTTCGAGCCCAGCTGGAGCCGTTACAATTGTGCCCTTAGGCAATGCATTTAAATTCCACGCTGCATCTTCTCTCTCCTTCATGGCGATGGATTCCATCAGGAATGAGGTCTCGGGAGTGATTAATAAAAGTTGTAAGAACCTGTTTCGCAATCGAGTTAAAATAAATTTGTATAAACCATCCCAACGTAAAATTATCCTTTTACCTTTTACCTTTATATCCCTTAAACTCTCTTTAAATAATTTATTGTTTTTTTTATTGTTAGTAGTTTTTGGTTGTTATCATTCTAAGTTTCAGTTACGCTGTTCCGCGATTTGGCAACATTCATATTGTAATTTATGATGTATTATAAGTCCGCCTTCGTGGTCGAGTGGTTAAGGTCGCTCACTTGTATACCACTGTAACCTATCATCACTGATGGTCACGGGTTCGAGCCCCGCTCAGGCCGTGTCTCATTTATATGAACATGTTGACAGTTTCTTACGGAGGTTGGTGCACCCAAGTACTGGTTAACCGCTGGAGCCTGCCCATGAAAGGTGTTGTTAAGTAAACTGCCCGCCGGTGATATAGCTCGAAATGGTGCTGATGCAGGCGTAAAACACGAAATATAACATAATATAATGTATTATAAGTTAGATATTATACGATATTCTGCTTAAATATTATTTAGTTTAATCATATTTTATTGAATTTATCATACATATAGCAGCAATACGTAATACAACATTAAGTAATAACAAGTACAAAGCATGATAAAACAAAAGGGTTGGACCACAAGTTTTTCCAACATTAGTTAAACGGCCCGTCCCTAACGTCAGAATAATGTTTGATTAAACTAAATGACGGTTTTTTATTGAAAATAATTACAAGATAATGATTTAAAAAAAATCCTGATTTGAAAAAAAAAATTGAAATAAACAAAATAAAAATAACTTGAGACTTCATCCCCCAAACTCACCCGCTGCTACCCCATGCCACCCAAGATACTGATGTATATGAGCCTCTCTCGATAAGTATTTTATTGTACAATATGTGATATATAGGTATTGTAAATTATGAGAAGCGATGTGTGTTTTTAATGTATGATTGTACTTCTAGAAATAGTGTTTTATTATCATCATCGGATAACGATTCTATTCCATGAAGTAGATTATGAGTACTGAGAGGATGCAACCTACGACAAATAACAAGTGTCGTGCATTAGTATATAGACTGCATTTAAAGAAGAAATGTTTTGCATTTCCAATGCCATGTTCACATGAGCATTCGGGATAATCTCGTAAATGGTTGAGGAAAAAAATCAATATTTAAGTTACTACAGCGATTTCTAATTCGAGTTTGTATTACTTAAATACATATACAATACTTTGTATTGCTTAAATATAATGTCCATCCTCTGTTACTAACACAATGAACCCACTTGAATATGCAACTAACAAGTCGCGTTATGTAAATAAATATATTATATGATTATGTACAAGTCTGATCATAAAATGTTGTTCTGTTCTGTATTATAAGTTAGACTGTTGCAAGATGTTGAATATGTATTAGTAATTCACCCAGTTTGTGGTGGGACTTGCATGGGGTTCAATGAGATGCATGGCGGGTGATGGTACCGGTGTTACGTTGCGTTGAGTCTGTGACCATGTTAGAAGGTTTGGCATGCTACTGGGGTTGTTCACAGGTTGTGTGTTATTTTGTTCGATATGTGTGTTCTCCCTCAACATGACTTAAATAATCTCTTATAGTTCTTTAATAAAATGGATGTGTGCTAAATCGTGCATACATGAGACGCGAATAAATAAATATATATATTTGTCTTCATAATTGTGAACAACATAAACCATGGTCCAGTTACTAAGGTCGTTGGCTTCAAATCACTTCACTCGGGGTGTGTCGAAGGTTTAATCCTTTTATTCCCACTTGCTGTTGTCCAGTAGACATATATGTCATATGCATACAACTTAAAGTTATGGCGAATGCACAAGTTCAATTGAGTTTGTCCGCAACAAACGCTGTGGGCAAAGTCTTGTTGGTGGTGGTTACAGGTTCATGGTATGTATATATATATAGTTGCTGTCTGTCTGCGTGTCTGTCCGTCCGTTTCATTGTATTTGATCTTAAACACTCTTAAACACATTCTGTCTGTCTGCGTGTCTATCCGTCCCACACCCGTTTTTACCTAATTTTATATAAGTGGGAACAATAGGACTACACCGTGTCGACTTGTTCCAAGTGTTGAGGCTATCCAACTGGTTTGTGGAATATCGGTAGACTGCACGGTCTCCGTTCGTGCCTGAAATGCTGCATGGAGGGACGCAAATGCTCTGTCCCCACCAGCAGTAGCCTGATAGTCACCATATGATATATAATCTGTTTCTGCGACGTCTTTAAACAGCAAAAACAAACAATGAAACAATATTAACCGTCAACATTTTATTAATTAGAGTTTAACATGTTCCAGTCATTTCGAGATTTCCCATGTGGAATTAGTTGTGGCATAATATAAACACATTACGCCTTCCGGCAATCTAGAATTCGATCCCTTGGGACTGCTATCAAACATAGGCAGATGATTAAAAATTACAATGAGCCTGGTACGTCTGGTCTTCATTTTAAGTTCATGGAAGAAACATGATTGCGTTCTATAGAGACATCTGCTTCTGTATTTATACATATGTGTGAATCTCTATCATAATGTAATGAATAATTGAAATAGTTCAACTAATGTTGATATGATGTTCCTGCATCGGACAATATTTACATATTACTAGTGGACAAGGTGGTTAGGGTCGCTGACTTGTATAGGTTACCACTGATGGTCACGGATTCGAGCCCCGCTAAGGCAGTGTCTCATGGAAGTTTCATACGGAGGTTGGTGCAACGAGTACTGGTTAACCACTTAAGCCTGCCCAGGAAAAATGTTGTTAGGTAAACTTCCCGCCATCGATATAGCCCACAAGTGTGCTGATGCAGGAGTAAAACCCGAACAGACAAACAAAGCAGTGGACAAATATATTGAGCAGACGAATCATGTTGCACATATTCCTAAATGATTATTAAATATGACACAGTTCTGTTATAGTGTATCAATTGCTAAATGTATGCTTCAACACATGTATTGTGCCATCTTTGTGAGGAAAGTTTACCTGTGGACCTAGAGAACGTGGATCTCTAGCATCAGAGGTATCTTCGGTCATATAGAAAATATACGCATAAGCAGTTGATGACTTTATTTATTTTACAACGATTGCGAAGCCAGTTTTAACAACAATATTAATCACTCTCATTGGCGCGGATGAAAACGTATATGTGATCATTCGTGTGGGAGGAAACCGAAATACCCGGAGAAAACCCACCTGTTCGATCAAGCGACCACCGTACCCGTACCATCTCGCATTCTTCCCGGTCCGAGTATCGAACCCGGGTTGCATTGGTGAGAAGCGAGCGCGTTAACCACTGCGCTAATCAGAAGCCAGTACTTATTTAACACAGTTGCATGCCAATAGAACGGTTTACGAAATAACAGAAACACCATTGATCAGATTTCGAGTATTAGGGTCTTTAATTAACCAGTCGCGAAATGCCCTATCGTGTTCCGCCTCTAAGACCACGTGATCCAGTAACGCGAAACCTCCGACAAACAAATATAATATTGTTATATGATATATAGAACTATATGGATTGAACCAGGATTATAGATATATAAAACAGGCCCTGATTGAACTTATTCATTATTATTATTATTATGTCAGTGGCATATGAAGCAGTACATATTGCTGATGAATGGTCAGGATTATAGGACGTAGATAGTGTGTGGCACAAATAGTGGGAACGAGGAAATACCTGTCATTTATTTGTATAAAACAACAATGCATCTATCAATTTGCTATTGTATAATTATATACACACGGATTACAAGTAAATAAACATAAATTTACATCTGAAATTTAAACAATATCAGGCTATAATATAAATTGTTTGTTTGAACAATGTTAAATTACAATGTTATGCTACAGGTACAGTGAGTGACTGTAGATAATTCCAGGATAAGAACAAGCTACTTGTTAATAAACCATACACACTTTATCGTGTTACAATTCAAACTATCTACGACTCTAATGTAATGTCCATATAGGTTCCACACACATATCTGTCACTGGCTTAGAACTTATATTCAATTCAATTCAATTCAATAAATTTATTGCATTAAATATGACAACATACTTATAGCAAAGAATACATATATAAACAAAGTACAATGGAAAGACATGGATACATTTTCAGAAGAGCATAGATGATTATGATGTTTAAAAAAAATAAATAATTAATTTCTTACTAAATTTGCGTAATATATAAATTTGGACAGGTTTTGAACAATTTTCCTATTAGTGTGTGTAAGTAAGGTAATAAACCTTTGTTTGGTAGGCCAAGTATAATAGTAGTGTTTCAGATATTTTTTTTTCTTAAATATATACATATATAACTACTAAGGCATTTACTGAGAATGATTCATATAACATTGTAATAATTCTGTTTAAGATTTCCTAATATGTGTTTTACGTTTATTTATCGTCGTTACCGGTTGCCCATATGAGCGACGCCTCCTGAATATATTAGTCATTTTAGATTTTGGAGGATAGTGCAATGATACAGAGAGAGACCCATTACAGAGTCTCCTCTGGTTCTTTTACGTGCACGGTGTAAAGCACCGACACGAGACCTTGGTTTAACGTCCCATCTGAAAGACTGTTAATTGTATTAGGGTCAGACGGGGGATCGAACCTGCGATCCCTGGATTACCAGTCCAGCGTGTTACCACTGAGCTATAGATCCGTCTGTTTTTCCTAATAATTAAAACGAATGTAGGACAAAATCCCCTAGGTCAAAACCCCCTAGGTCAATACCCCCACTGGACAAAACCCCCACCAGTCAAAACACACACCGGACAAAACACCCACTATTCTCATTCTCAGTATTTATTGCAACAAGTAAAACATAACAATATATACATGTAACAATTTCAAGTAGAGTTGTTGGGTTCACTTGAACCTGATACAGTGTCCAGCACCACGGAGTGTCTCCTCGACAGACTTCTCTCCCTTGCTTCGGGCGAGACAGATGTTCTTGAGCCTGGTCTGGAGATCTGTCACAGCACGGCGTTGGCGTTTAGCTGATGGTTGCCCTCGCTGATCCCGTAGCAGCAGGGTGGCTACTGAGGCGTGGTCATTGCGGAGAGAATCGATGGCTCGCCACACAGACGGGTGCGCATGGCCAATGAGCTTGATGAAGGAGTTATTCCACCCCTCGCAAATGTTGTTGGTGCGGGTTCCTCCAGCCAGTATCACGTCGTGAACGTTCCACAGATGTGGTGGGCAGTTGGGTGGGAGTCGATGCATGCGGAGGGGTGGTAGAGTTCCGTCAGGGCGTGCAGGCAGCTGGATGCTCCTATAGACTCCAGTCACATACGTGTTGTCGAAATAGTCGACAATGGGCTCAAATCCATCTGGCGTCACACTACGAAGATAAAGCATGCCAGATACAATGTCATCCTCAGGCAGGACGGCCAAAGCGTCTAGCATACCACAGAAGTGTCTCACGTCTTAGTCTGTCTTGTACTGCTGTACTAGCCCTAAACGTCCTATGTTGCGCCAGGTGCTCTAGGTCAGGTGGTAGAAACATCCCTGGCTCCGAACCTGGGGCCCAAAGACGGTGCCGACAGCATTGATGACAGCCAGCTCGAAGTCAGTGATGACTGTAGATGGATCCGGGTGGAATCCAAGCTCCAGAGACCTGTCGATGATGGACTGGAATAGTTCCTCGTATGTATCCTGACACTTTCCAGAGAGGAAAGCATAGACACAACTCACTGCTGACTGTCCAAGGGGAACACGTATCACATAGAGTTGCTTGAAGAGAAGCGGGGCGGAATTAAAAGTGCCGTCCATGTGCCAGGTGTCAGAGTTGGCCAGTTGACGTAGTCCTTCATCAGATGCAAAGACGAGCATACGGTTGGTGGAATCAGGGCCGTTGTCATGGATCAGGAAGTTGGTACCTACAGGGCCAGTGGTAGTCCATTCACCCTCAATCACCCGGTCTGACAGTGTCTGAGCGCTCGGGGGGAAGTGTTTGGCACGTTCGCGCCGGATGGACCTCTTAACTGTATCCTTGTCGCCAAGTGCAGCCCGGACTTGTACAGAGGCAGTGATGGTGGCGTCTGTCAGGATCTGGGCTGGGGAACCACATGAGGTACCAACTTGGTCTTTCATTTGAGCCCGAAGTTTGGTGGCAGCAGTTTTGTCAGGGTTGGCCTCATGGGAGTGAGGTGTCTGAGCAGTAATCCTCTGCATCTAGAAAGACAAAAATAGAAAATAACATATTATTATCAGTTCATAATAAATTCAGCTTAATATAATATAATGTAATATTGCATCGGAATTGATCCAATGCTCCAATTGACTATAGAATGGCTTCCAATGATCCATAACAATTGCAATTGATAAACTAGCTTCTAATGACAATTGATCCACTGAGGCATGGATGATCCACAATTACAGTGTTAGTTGATATGAAATCCTTAGTAAAATACCTTCCCCAGTAAAAAAAAGAGTTCCAAAGTTAAAAATAAGTAAATAATGTTCCAAGTGATTATAAATAATATTTTTTGATAATGATGGGGGTTATGTCCATTTTTCCAATAAGGCAGTGGGGGTTTTCACCTAGGTGACACTGACCAGTGGGGGTATTGACTTAGGGGGTATTGTCCGGTGGGGGTATTGTCCGGAACAAAGAGTGGGAACGCGGACATACCTGTCATTTATTTGTATAAAACAACAATACATCTATCAATTTGCGATTGTGATATGCATTGATGAGACGATAATAAATATATAAATCTTTATTATCGTCTCATCAATGCATATCACATAATACATTCACAAATCACAATAGGATACACAATAAAATAATATGCATTGCCATTCAATGTAACATTTAAACTATATATCGATATATAACTATCAGGCTTGATATTTATAAGTATGGTCAACGACAGCTGTCTAAATATCCAATCAGTATTAAGTATATATCGTTTAATACACAAGAGGATTAAACACTTCAAATATGGTGCATCACATAGCATGGAGCATTCGGATTAGTAAAATATCATCACCATTTAAAATTCAACAAAATAATGATGGTTTTGCCAATAACAGTGAAATAAATATGTCTATGTTTGTTCAACAAGCATGAATATCGTTAATCTTTGTACCGCTTTATATTTAAATGTATCTAGCTAGTATTTTTTATCTGTAGTCTATGAATAATATATTTTAAATGTTTACATACAATTAATTTCCATATCTAATAAAGCGTTAACCATTATTGTCTAAGTTTAAAGCGGAATTTTCCCGTTATTACAATGTAGTTTTCACGGTAGCTTGAAGTGTTGTCTGGGTGTGTGTGAAATAACGATATCTGATTGGATTATTAATTAGTTTGATTGACAGGCAGCGACTGGTCAATTTAGGGGTTTCACTGAGGAAAACAAAACACTCAAACGTCTACATTTTCGTCCGATTTTAATTAAGTGTATGCCTTTATCAATCGGTAAATAATCTGGATACGAATACTCGAGAGTGGTTAACGGAGTAGGCTGTTTTATGAATTGAAGATGGAATGAGACAAGGTTCTATCCTACTTCCCTTATTGTTTGGTCTGTATATAAATGATTTGGCTGTATACATGCAGCTGTTTCCCTTGGTGATGAAAACATGCGTATTTGTATTATGTTGACGATAATGTACTATTGGCTGAAACAGTGCAAGGTTTACAGGCGATGCCACATGCTCATGGTGACTGGTGCAGTTTGATTCGTTTATGTCATACTATGATAGTAAGCACATGCTGTTCATTTGCTGTCACGGTTAATAAGACCCCCCCCCCGTAACCGAATTGTCAAGATTGTTGACTTCAAACCATTTGCCCGTAACTTTTAGCTCGATTCCCACATAGGATGTATTCAATCAAGTACTGATCATAAGTTGTGCGAAGTCTGTCTTAATATTTTGCAAATAAGATATCATTTTACCTGTGTAAATACAATACAATGAGTTTATTGCATAAAACAGTATACATGTTTGTAGCAATTAAAGGCCTGCAGTTTGACCCCGTCCAATTGTAAAGATTTATACTTTACTACCTGTTCCATGTGATTAGTGGCTTGTATCAACAATGTAGCAGTACATTCAGTATAATTTGGCGTATGTAGGTATTTTCCAACGGTTAATATGCACGATCACTCTGTGAGCTGAGAATTAGTCAAAATGAGGCACTGACAATTTAAGTAAACGTATATTATTGATTGTAAAGAAAATTGATAGTTATGAGTATTCAAACTACATAATCCAGATCAGCCCAGGGACATAGATTACATGTTATGTAGGTGCCTCATCAGCCGTAGCGTAATCACTGAGACTGATAATTTGTATGCATGTATATAATATGTATGTATTTATATGAATAAACTATATGTGTTCGTTATATGGTAACCTTCATACTTCATTTAATTATATATCTACAGTATTATTCGCAAGTTTTCTGTTATATTTTAAATATTTCTCTGTGTCAGTGTGTGTTTACCGATATTGATGCTACATAATAATCACAGTGAATGCTATGAGTACATGTATAATATTATAATTATAATCTCTTGAACATACGAGTATTACACATATTCTGCCGATTTCTACAAGATGCCATTGAGTAAAATAACAATGTATGTAACTGATGAGCAGAGAAAAGAATTGCTGACTTTCTTGCAAAATAAGAACTGGGATGTAGAGATGGAAATAGAAGAAACAGCCACCGCCATGCCCGTTGCAGAGGCTGCTTACGTACCTCCCCCTATGCCTCAGCATGCTGAAGGTGTTGCTGAGTGTCCACTGTGCTTGTGTTCCCCTTGCATAATAAATGAACAGAACAAACAACTTTGGTGGCCTGCTAATAATCGTCCACCGCATAATCTAAATTCACATGAGAGAAATCTTCTATACAGGAGGTTTTGGGCAATGCTATATAATTGTGGCGCATGGAAAGATGTCAGATATATAGAGAGAAAAGTAGCGGCTAGAAGAGGAGACTGTACTTGGCATAAGAGGGAACTGATGCCTGAATGTGTGGTACAGCAGTGCAGGAACTGGCTGCCTAACCCGCGCAACCAGCCTTATTTGGGCCATAAGTGGAGTTGAATTGTTTATACCAGTTGTAAGTACTATAAAAATACAGAACTTCAATTTCAGCAATTTATAACCTCTGATATGTACGTGGGTCATAATAGATATAAGTGGTGCTCATGTATTAGATGTATACCATGCAGGGCCTCGCATGTGGCAAATACGATGTGCGTCGACCGTCAGATTTGTACCGCTATTCCTCGTGTGTTTAGTGCGTCGACCGTCAGATTTGTACCGCTATTCCTCGTGTGTTTAAGGTCAAATATAGGTCAACCTGCAGGCCTTTAAGTAAGAACAGGCAGTGACATGGAACTTTACAAAAGAGCACAATCACAAGTTCAAATATATGTGTAAAATATTTTTTTTTTTTATGCGTTAGTTTCGTTGCTTATTTGTAAAATATATAAATTTGGAAAGACCAATGGTGATTTTTTTATTTGCATGACAAAAGATTAATACATTTCTGTACAGTCGGCCAAGTATGGTATATTTTAATGAATTCCGATCTTAGGTTTGAGTAATGTGGGCAAATTAATACGAAGTGATACTCATTTCCCAAGATTCTAGAATTACAGTAAATACATAATCTTTCGTTTCGTGGTAGGTGTATGTAGCGTCCATGTTCGATAGCTAGATCATGTGAGGATGTTTTAAATCGTGTAAGAGAAATTCTGTATTTTTTATCTTTAATATAATCAAAATAAGGTTCAAAGATAAATAATGCTGCATTTCGATACACATTCGTGTTAGTGCTATTTGTCTTCTAAGAAGTAGGTGCTAATCAGTACGGGATGTTAACGTATGCATCGCTGGATAATCATTTATAGCGGGTTATGAATTATATTTGGCGTGTTTAAAGTGTGTGGAGGCCGAAACAATACACACTGGCTAGTGGAGCAAAATATAAACATGCGAGGACGAACATAATAGTGTACACATACATACACTTATATATGTATGTATACACAGACGACTGTGTGAGTGAGTACTTGTTATAACGGCAAACATCACAGCTTAAGCTACTAGTATATCGCGCCGGATGGAGTTTAGTTTAAAGTCTCACCAACAACCTAGGTCATATGGCGACTCTCAAGCTATTAATGCAGACCCTGACTCTCATAGCAATATTTTAGCCACGAATGGGTAACCGGAGAGAACCACCGACCTTGCCACAAGCCAGCTGGATAGCCTAACCACTCGGTCACGAGCGAAAGATGCACCTGTCCTTCCTCTACATTCGGATATAAAATGTGTAATTGATTGCGTCCTTGCACATGCATGCATACGTATTGTAGGGTTGTATCCATTTGGTAAGATGTTATCGTGTGCAAGTTACTTGTCGGCATATAATGTTTAACTCTGTCAAATGCTTCACGGACGTCTCAGAAACATGTCTACTTATTATTTTCATCGGCAGAATATGTGTAACTCTGTCAAATGCTTGCCGGACGTCAACGAAATATGCATTTTAATTAGTTTCTGATTTTCTTTAAATAAATACATTTACGTAATACAAATGACACAAACAATTAATCCGTGTCTGGAAGCCACCTCGCAATACCTACACATTCAACGTGACCGTTTCTCGTGACACATAGAACATATTAATATTTCCAGGTATCGGTTTGTGTATGTATTAGTTCGCTTATCATAGCCTTTAAGAAGTGTCAACACAACGGTGTAGTCCTATTGTTCCCACCTATATAAAATTAGGTAAAAACGGGTGTGGGACGGATAGACATGCAAACAGACAGAATGTGTTTAAGATCAAATACAATCAAACGGACGAACAGACACGCAGACAGACAGCAACTATATATATATATATATATATATATATATATATATAACCTGTAACCACCAACAACAAGACTTTGTCCACAGCGTTTGTTGCGGACAAACTCAATTTGAACTTGTGCATTCACCATAACTTTAAGTTGTATGCATATGACATATATGTCTACTGGACAACAGCAAGTGGGAATAAAAGGATTAAACCAACACAACACCTTATTGAGATTAGTTGGAATATAGACAAGATTTGTCATGGCAGTTATAAATATATCTCCCACATGTTTAATGAAAATATGCTCGTAATAAGCGCGTTCATATTCATGTGCATATCTATGTTTACATTGGCTTAGTTGTTTTCGAATCATTGGCTGGGTCTGAGGAATTATTGGCACACATTGTAATGTACTTCACATGTATTGTGAAACGTGAGGAAATGTTTGAAGTATTCTCATATACACCTATTAACCTAGGAAGTCGTGATAGCGCAGTGGATACGCGTTCGCTTCAGGTGCGAATGGTCCGGAGTTCTAGCCCCGCTGGAGCCGTTACGATTGTGCCCGTAGGCAAGGCATTTAAATTCCACGTTGCCTATTCTCTCTCCCTCGTGGCGATGGATTCCATCAGGAATGAGGTCTCGAGAGTGATTAATATAAGTTGAAAGAACTTGTTTCGCAATCGAGCTAAAATAAATTTGTATAAACGTTTAACCTCCTATACACGTATTAACCTCATATACACGTATTAACCTCCTATACACGTATTAACCTCCTATACACGTATTAACCTCCTATACACGTATTAACCTCCTATACCCGTATTAACCTTATATACACGTATTAGCCTTATATACACGTATTAGCCTTATATACACGTATTAACCTCACATACACGTATTAACCTTATATACTCGTATTAACCTTATATACACGTATTAGCCTTATATACACGTATTAGCCTTATATACACGTATTAACCTTATATACACGTATTAACCTTATATACACGTATTAACCTTATATACACGTATTAGCCTTATATACACGTATTAACCTTATATACACGTATTAGCCTTATATACACGTATTAGCCTTATATACACGTATTAGCCTTATATACACGTATTAACCTTATATACACGTATTAACCTCATATACACGTATTAACCTCACATACACGTATTAACCTCATAAACACGTATTAACCTCATATACACGTATTAACCTTATATACACGTAATAACCTCATATACACGTATTAACCTCACATACACGTATTAACCTCATACACACGTATTAACCTCATAAACACGTATTAACCTCATATACACGTATTAACCTTATATACACGTATTAACCTCATATACACGTATTAACCTCATATACACGTATTAACCTTATATACATGTATTAACCTCATATACACGTATTAACCTTATATACATGTATTAACCTTATATACACGTATTAACCTCATATACACGTATTAACCTCATATACACGTATTAACCTCATATACACGTATTAACCTCATATACACGTATTAACCTCATATACACGTATTAACCTCATATACACGTATTAACCTCACATACACGTATTAACCTCATATACACATATTAACCTCATATACACGTATTAACCTCATATACACGTATTAACCTCATATACACGTATTAACCTCACATACACGTATTAACCTCATATACACGTATTAACCTCATATACACGTATTAACCTCACATACACGTATTAACCTCATATACACATATTAACCTCATATACGCTCGCTTAATAGCAACATTCCAAAACCTGTTCATAAAATATGGTATGAAATCACCACTCATATAACATCCTATATATATACTATATGATCATAATTTCATAATAAATTGCTGTTTGGTATTGAATTCTAGAAGTGTATATAAATAGAAGAATCCTAGCTTCACTATGGAGTGTTGTGTATCTATGTCTCTAGCAGTTAACTGCTCATTGCACTGACATATCAAGTATGTCAATAGTTTAAATATAAAACGGACTGTAAATGAACATGTCAATAATTTATTAAAAGTTGTTATTTCGATTTATAAACGTGTATCAGTAATCACAATCGTCGATCTTGCTTACTATGTATCTATTAAATACGTGTTCCTGTTGTCAACGAAATACTATTCAGTAGTTTGTTCCACTAAGACCAATGTCGTTTGAGTTGTCAAAGCATTATTATGTTTAAGCAGGTTATTCCACTAAGAACATGGTTGCTTTTGTTGTCAAAGCATTGCATATTAATCTGTAGATTGGTGCACTAAGAACAGGGTTGCTTTTGTTGTCAAAGCATTGCATATTATTCTGTAGATCGGTGCACTAAGAACAGGGTTGCTTTTGTTGTCAAAGCATTGCATATTATTCTGTAGATCGGTGCACTAAGAACAGGGTTGCTTTTGTTGTCAACGCATGTCATATTAATATGTAGATCGGTGCACTAAGAACAGGGTTGCTTTTGTTGTCAAAGCATTTCATATTAATCTGTAGATCGGTGCACTAAGAACAGGGTTGCTTTTGTTGTCAAAGCATTGCATATTAATCTGTAGATCGGTGCACTAAGAACATGGTTACCTTTGTTGTTAAAGCATTTCATATTAATCTGTAGATCGGTGCACTAAGAACAGGGTTGCTTTTGTTGTTAAAGCATTGCATATTAATCTGTAGATCGGTGCGCTAAGAACATGGTTACTTTTGTTGTTAAAGCATTGCATATTAATCTGTAGATCGGTGCACTAAGAACATGGTTACTTTTGTTGTTAAAGCATTGCATATTAATCTGCAGTTAGGTACACTAAGAACAGGGTTGCTTTTGTTGTCAAAGCATTGAATATTATTCTGCAGTTAGGTCCACTAAGAACAGGGTTGCTTTTGTTGTCAAAGCATTGAATATTATTCTGCAGTTAGGTCCACTAAGAACAGGGTTGCTTTTATTTCAAAGCATTGAATATTATTCCGCAGTTAGGTCCACTACGAACATGGTTGCTTTTATTTCAAAGCAGTGCCTATTATTCCGCAGTTCGGTCCACTACGAACATGGTTTCTTTTGTTGTCAAATCATTGAATATTATTCCGCAGCTAGGTCCACTAAGAACATGGTTGCTTTTGTTGTCAAATCATTGAATATTATTCTGCAGTTAGGTCCACTAAGAACATGGTTGCTTTTGTTGTCAAATCATTGAATATTAGTCTGCAGTTAGGTCCACTAAGAACAGGGTTGCTTTTGTTGTCAAATCATTGAATATTATTCTGCAGTTAGGTCCACTACGAACATGGTTTCTTTTGTTGTCAAATCATGAATATTATTCTGCAGTTAGGCCACTACGAACATGGTTTCTTTTGTTGTCAAAGCATTTCATATTAATCTGTAGATCGGTGCACTAAGAACAGGGTTGCTTTTGTTGTCAAAGCATTGCATATTAATCTGTAGATCGGTGCACTAAGAACATGGTTACCTTTGTTGTTAAAGCATTTCATATTAATCTGTAGATCGGTGCACTAAGAACAGGGTTGCTTTTGTTGTTAAAGCATTGCATATTAATCTGTAGATCGGTGCGCTAAGAACATGGTTACTTTTGTTGTTAAAGCATTGCATATTAATCTGTAGATCGGTGCACTAAGAACATGGTTACTTTTGTTGTTAAAGCATTGCATATTAATCTGCAGTTAGGTACACTAAGAACAGGGTTGCTTTTGTTGTCAAAGCATTGAATATTATTCTGCAGTTAGGTCCACTAAGAACAGGGTTGCTTTTGTTGTCAAAGCATTGAATATTATTCTGCAGTTAGGTCCACTAAGTACAGGGTTGCTTTTATTTCAAAGCATTGAATATTATTCCGCAGTTAGGTCCACTACGAACATGGTTGCTTTTATTTCAAAGCAGTGCCTATTATTCCGCAGTTCGGTCCACTACGAACATGGTTTCTTTTGTTGTCAAATCATTGAATATTATTCCGCAGCTAGGTCCACTAAGAACATGGTTGCTTTTGTTGTCAAATCATTGAATATTATTCTGCAGTTAGGTCCACTAAGAACATGGTTGCTTTTGTTGTCAAATCATTGAATATTAGTCTGCAGTTAGGTCCACTAAGAACAGGGTTGCTTTTGTTGTCAAATCATTGAATATTATTCTGCAGTTAGGTCCACTACGAACATGGTTTCTTTTGTTGTCAAATCATGAATATTATTCTGCAGTTAGGCCACTACGAACATGGTTTCTTTTGTTGTCAAAGCATTGCATATTATTCCGCAGTTAGGTCCACTACGAACATGGTTTCTTTTGTTGTCAAAGCATTGAATATTATTCCGCAGCTAGGTCCACTAAGAACATGGTTGCTTTTGTTGTCAAAGCATTGCATATTATTCTGCAGTTAGGTCCACTAAGAACAGGGTTGCTTTTATTTCAAAGCATTGCATATTATTCCGCAGTTAGGTCCACTAAGAACAGTGTTCCTTTTGTTGTCAAATCATTGAATATTATTCAGTAGTTAGGTCCACTACGAACATGGTTTCTTTTGTTGTCAAAGCATTTGATATTATTATGTAGGTTGTTTCTTTGGGAACAGTGTATTTTTTGTTGTCATGGTATTGATTGATTGTTTATTAGTTTGTAGTCTCACAAACAGTTGGTGTTATGGCGTCTATCCAGTTATTATCGGTGGAGGAAGACCACATTTGTCCTTCCGAGCAATTGTTCAGGCACGGACGGAATCTCGGGTAGATTCAACCAACCAAGCCAGCTGCATGGCTTCCTCAGTGGGATTTGAACATACCGACGGGCAAGTAATTTGAAGTGAACCATCTTAGCCACTCGGCGACGGCTTCCTGTAAAGCATTGGCTATTAGTCAGTAGGTTGCTCCACTAAAGAGTAGGGCTGTTACTTGAATAGCATTCACTCCTGTTACTTGAATAGCATTCACTCTGTTAAAACACTACATACGAACAAGCAAAGAAACATTTGTGAAGATGATTTAATTTAATAAATGAGAACGAACACAATGTGTTTCTCAATTGATGTGTGTTCCTAAAGTAATGCTGGCGTACATCGTTCATGTGTGTAATTAATTACACCCCGAATGTAAAATACAGCAGATATTGTTTACTGTTTCATTACTGTTCTTGGGAGAAACTCGCTAAACCAATATTACGACGTATTATTTAATACAAACTGGAAGCCTGACAATATATATATATACATATCCAATCTCTTCTCTGCCTGTATACGGATTTGTTATATGTTATGTTATATTTCGGATTTTACGCCTGCATCAGCACCATTTCGGGCTATATCGCTGGCGGGCAGTTTACCTAGCAACACCTTTCCTGGGCAGGCTCCAGCGGTTAACCAGTACTTGGGTGCACCAACCTCCGTAAGAAACGGCCAACTTTTTCATTTCATATAAATGAGACACGGTCTGAGCGGGGCGCGAACCCGTGACCATCAGTGATGATAGGTTACAGTGGTATACAAGTCAGCGACCTTAACCACTCGACCACGGAGGTGGACCTAAATACGCATTTGTATGCTACATCTAAATTATTTGACACTATTTGTATCTCAGAAATATAAGCATACCATATATGGTCCCTCACTCACGTTTTGCGGCTGTGGTGTAATGGTGGCAATGTGCCCATCACCATTTTGACGATTGTCTTCAGTTTGTGAGAGTATCGGTCTGGATCAACCTCTATAACCTCTAGTTTTAAGAAACTTATATGTTGAATCGTGTTCTATTGTGAATTGTTACTGTTACTGTCTTTTATAATTCATTATTGAGTGGCAATTTACATCGATATGTTTTTATTATATTGAATATAGCTTGTTGTACATTGTTGAGACGTAAATAAAGAATAAAATCTAAAACATACCATCGCAGCTGTTTGATGTTCTATGCTATATTTCGTTTGACAGATAATGTCCAGGAGTATTGATTTACTCTGTTCAATGGAATTGGCTAGCGCACAAATCTCACTGTATCTCTTTTTCCAGATATCTTGGCTTACGTTCTGCTATCTTGGCTTTTATTCTGCTGTATACGCATGCAGTCAAATAATGATTACCCACAATTCTGATATAATCAAAGGCAAATCAAGAAATGTATGTTACTTTTTGGTGACTACTGCAAAAATGAGACATGCAAATGGCGGACTGCTTGTTTCTGAGAGTAGCATGTTATGACATGAAAGAGAGCTAGGTAATTTGATGCAATGTTGTGCAATACAGGCACAATCTGTACTTCGTCTGAGTGTATATGACACACAATTAAGAACTATTTGCGGCAGAACGCTGTAACGAATGGTGTGGTGTGCATGTGTGCAAAATGGTACCTCAATGACATATTTAATGCGTGCTTTTGAGAGGGTATGGGTAAATGATATTATTCATTATTCTAACACGACCCAGCTAATAACATACATACTTGTAGAGTAAAATCTACCTCGGGTTATTCTGCGATATACCTACCTTGAACTATGCTGCGCGCGCACCGTGTGTTGGCTATTCCATTTATACAATGCGTGTAAAGTTTTATGAATGAAAGTCACGTGATGTTGTAAAAAATACCGTGGGAATTCACGGAATTGAGCTATTTTTAGAATCAGATAATCTCTTGTCCGTCTTGTTTTTCTGTTCAGTTTTATTTGACAAAATAAATAAAATTATTGATCAGTTACAACTTTTGTTCATTTATGCACTAGATTGGTATTTTCAATAAAAAATAACGTCATCACCCATTATGCGGGAGGAAATTTCGAAAGCCAAATGCAGAGGCGTTTGAAGAAAATATTCCTTTAAAATTATTAGAAGTAAGTCGTGTTAGAATCGAAATAATAAGTATCAACCGTGGTATATCGCAGAATAACCCGCCTTCGTGATATATTTCTACGCATAAGAACTTCAAACTCGGGTTATTCTGCGATATACCACGGTTGATACTTATTATTTCTTAAATATACTAGTGGACATAGAAAACGCACACCTACATTATATACTAGAGGACATAGAAAACGCACACCTACATTATATACTAGAGGACATAGAAAACGCACACCTACATTATATACTAGTGGACATAGAAAACGCACACCCACATTATATACTAGAGAACATAGAAAACGCACACCTACATCATATGATTATTATTATATGAACATGACATACGAAGGATTCCATCAAAGATATATCACATCTTTATTACAAACTTATTACTGAACAACTAAAAATATTCTAAAATGTTTAAAACTATGTATTTATATAGTTATTGTTTTTCATGTAAAAACACACTCATCCGAAGTGTGAGTTTTCTATATCCTCTAGTATACATTGCATGTCTATATCCTCTAGTATACATGTACTGAAGCGTAAATGATCAAATGCAACCAACCTGAAATGACATGGGATAATAACTTTACAGTGCAAGTAGTAAATATTAAACTGCTTCCAGAAGTTAAATATTTCATAGCATAGGCCAGCCTAAATACACTAAAAGTGGGTATTACGTTCCCTCTAAGAATGCAATGAAATGAAATGATACACTAAAAGTCTTGTATAAATATCACAATTAACATGGCGATTGTTTGAAATAGGCAAGTTATTATTTAGGAACTAATATGTGTCCTTCATTTATTTATTGGCGAATAAAACAACATGGTTTGGAGTGCAGATGTGTATGAATTAACAGCGCAGGTCATATGCGTAAGTGGATATTTCCGGCACTCAGAAGGACAAACCATGTTTTATTCGACTAAAAAATAATGCAAATAGAAATCTTATTTCGATTCTAGAATGCACAAATTATCTAAATAGCGCAAACATAGTCGGCAATTCGTTTAGAGTGCGTAAATGACGTCACAATACGAAACAATGTATATATAAGTCGTGACAGCGCAGTGGTAGTGCGTTCGCTTCACGTGTGAACGATCGGGTTAGCGCCAAGCTGTAGCCGTTACAAATGTGCCCTTAGGTAAGGCATTTAAATTCTCTCTCCCTCGTGGTGATGGATTCCACCAGGACTGTAGCCGTTACAAGTGTGCCCTTAGGCAAGGTATTTAAATTCTCTCTCCCTCGTGGTGATGAATTCCACAGACGGATCTGTAGTCCAATGGTAACACGCTGGACTGGTAATCCAGGGATCGCAGGTTCGATCCCCCGTCTGACCATAATATAACTAACAGTCTTTCAGATGGGACGTTAAACCGAGGTCTCGTGTCGGTGCTTTACACCGTGCACGTAAAAGAACCAGAGGAGATTCTGGAATTGGTCTCTGTCTGTATCATGCACTATCCTCCAAAATCTAAAATAACTAATCTTTTCAGGAGGCGTCGCTCATATGGGCAACCGGTAGCGACGATAAATACACGTAAAACATCAGGAATGAGGTCTCGGGAGCAATTAATCTAACGTTGTTTCGCAATCGAGCTAAGATACATTTGTATAAACAAAACAAAAGTGTTTGTAAACTGACATCAAGTTTAATGTCACTTGCTAAACAATGTTTATTGCAGATTTAAACACGGTAAATTCATTCTGTGCGTAGACACGCATATGTAGACAAAATGCCCCACCATGTTTGAATAAAACAGTAGCAATCTAAGTAATATAAACCTGCATGTGGTTAGCGCGGTCGCTTCACACCAATGTAACCCGGGTTCGATCCTCGGACCGGGGAGTATGTGAGATGGTACGGTGGTCGCCAGATCGGACAGATGTGTGTTCTCCGGGAACTCTTGGTCATCCGCGCCAACGAGAGTGATTAATATGTTGTTAAAACTTGCTTCGCAATCATTGTAAAATAAATAAAGTTTAAGCATGCATGCTGTTGGGGAGTTATATAATTGGACGCATTAATGCAATGAATATATTGTAAAAACCACACTGCTTGGTGGAACTGCTTACGGCAAGTAACATTGCCTCTCAACCTGTATTATATATCACGCTCAAGTAACATTGCCTCTCAACCTGTATTATATATCACGCTTGGTGGAACTGTTTACGGCAAGTGATATTGCCTCTCAACCTGTATTATATATCACGCTCAAGTAACATGTTTACGGCTAGTGATATTGCCTCTCAACCTGTATTATATATCACGCTCAAGTACCATGTTTACGGCAAGTGATATTGCCTCTCAACCTGTATTATATATCACGCTCAAGTACCATGTTTACGGCTAGTGATATTGCCTCTCAACCTGTATTATATATCACGCTCAAGTAACATTGCCTCTCAACCTGTATTATATATCACGCTCAAGTAACATTGCCTCTCAACCTGTATTATATATCACGCTTGGTGGAACTGTTTACGGCAAGTGACATTGCCTCTCAACCTGTATTATATATCACGCTCAAGTAACATGTTTACGGCAAGTGATATTGCCTCTCAACCTGTATTATATATCACGCTCAAGCACCATGTTTACGGCAAGTGACATTGCCTCTCAACCTGTATTATATATCACGCTTGGTGGAACTGTTTACGGCAAGTGACATTGCCTCTCAACCTGTATTATATATCACGCTCAAGTAACATGTTTACGGCAAGTGATATTGCCTCTCAACCTGTATTATATATCACGCTCAAGCACCATGTTTACGGCAAGTGACATTGCCTCTCAACCTGTATTATATATCACGCTTGGTGGAACTGTTTACGGCAAGTGACATTGCCTCTCAACCTGTATTATATATCACGCTCAAGTAACATGTTTACGGCAAGTGATATTGCCTCTCAACCTGTATTATATATCACGCTCAAGTACCATGTTCATTGCAAATTACACTTACCATTCCGTGATATGCACACATTCAAAGCTGAATTCAGACACTCCATAATTGATTAAGTACATCCAAGTAAATGTGCATCATCATGGAAAAAGTAACACCTAAATCACGTATTCAACGTGTGAAGTCGTGATAGCGCAGTCGATGCGCGTTCGCTTTAGGTGCGAACGGTCCGGAGTACGAGCCCCGCTTGAGCCGTTACGATTGTGCCATTAGGCAATGCATTTAAATTCAACATTGCCTCTTCTCTCTCCTTCATGGCGATGGATTCCACCAGGAATGAGGTCTCGAGAGTGATTCATATAAGTTGAAATAACTTGTTTCGCAATCGAGCTAAGATAAATGTGTATAAACTAAACGGCATTCAATGTGTGTCTGCAACTCACTTACTTAACATTTATAGCAAGCAACTATTATGCATTACGCAGGAACAGTGTGTGTGTTTTACGATTATTTATCGTCGCTACCTACTGGTTGCCCATATGAGCGACACTTCCTGAAGAGATTAGTCATATTAATTTGCGGAGGATAGTGCATGATACAGACATATACATATTTCAGGATCTCCTCTGGTTCTTTTAAGTGAATGGTGTAAAGCACCGACACGAGCCCTCGGTTTAAAGACTGTTAATATTATTAGAGTCAGACAGGGGATCTAATCTTCGATCCCTGGATTCGCAGTCAAACGTGTTTCCCAATGGAGTACTGACCTGTCTGTAGTCAGTTATAGCAATACATTAGAGGAGTTTATACCACGGTTAATTAAAACACGATAACATGCGATTGTAGGCCGACGTGACACGCTGCGCCAGTTCACTTGTTCCCATCGATTTGTACAGGGTTCACCTTGGAGTATTATCATACAAAGTATGTCTGTTGTGGTAGAGAAAGCCACCCATATTTCCTGAGTAGAAACCAGTACACAATTCTCCAACATCCGCAAGCTATATGACAACTTCCTCATATATAATTTCATCACGTGTCCCTGATAGTGAGCGAACTCAGGGTCCTTTAAAGTTTAAACTTTATTTATTTTACAACGATTGCGAAGCAAGTTCTAACAACTTTATTAATCAAGCTCGTTGGCGCGGGTGGACGCCTATATGTCGTCATTCGTGTGGGAGGAAACCGGATTACCGGAGAAAAGCCACCTGTCCGATCTGGCCACCAACGTACCATCTCACATACTTCCCAGTCCGAGGATCGAACCAGGGTTACATTGGTGAGAAGCGAGCGCATCCTGATGATGCTGATGAATGGCGTGCTAGACAACTCATCACATGAGGCTTAATGTACCAGATTCCAGTCATATGTGGTGGCATAATCCTGTATTCGTAAGTTTTTTAAATCGTACTTTATCTTTAAAATATATTTTTAGAAATGATTAGTTAAAGTTCGCTACCGGTTGCCCATTTGAGCGACGGGCAGTATGCCTAACAACGACTTTCATGGACAGGCTCCAGTGGTTATCAAGTACTTGGTGCACCAATCTCCGTAAGAAACTGCCAACTTTTTCATATAAAAACACGGTCTGGGCGGGGTTCGAACACGTGACCATCACATAGCATATTTCTATAGAATTCATAACGACTTCTGATCACAATGTTCGCCACCTACTATCTAGTACAGTTGCCTATATGTGAAGTACTGTATCGAAGCTGTTGTGGTTGATTACGTTTGTTTACCCCTCCCCCCGCCACAATAGAGCATATGAATGACCATTCTAATTAGTTTAGTTTGTGATGAAATTACCTCTTACATTTGAACTTAACCCTTACCCTACCAATCACGATTAAAGTCGCTTTTACAATCAGCATAGCGCCAAATCAGTCGGCACAGAATGTGCCACCGTCTGATCAGGCACTGCGGTGTTTGTTATGCGGATAGTGTAGCCAAATCACTTGACTGAACATCACACTCACTTGACTGAACAACAAACAACTTAACTCCAGATCAGACGTGGCATTACGCCGCAGAATCCGTCCAATTTATTTGGCCGGTTAAGGGTTAAGACTATATCCCTTCAGTTATGGTTCAGACAATCAGTGATGGGTTATATGCATGAACTAATATAGCAGCAGCTGTAATAACACAGACACAGTCGCACAGTGCAAGTAAAGTATAGTGTTTATTGGACAGTATACTTATGTGCCATGTTCCCCTCTAAAGATAAGATTATGTCTTAATTGCCGTTATCCATGGCATTACCGTTATGTGCCCGTCACACGTCAACGTTCTGGCCAATGTTTGCCACTATTTGAGGAAACGTTTTATTGTAGCATGATTGCGAAACAAGTTCTGATCACTTATATTAATCACGCTCGAGACCTCATTCCTGATGGAATCCATCGCCACGAGGGAGAGAGAGAAGTGGCAACGTTGAATTTAAATGCCGTGCCTAAGGGCACAATAGTAACGGCTCCAGCGAGGCTCGAACTCCAGGCATTTCGCACCTGAAGCGAACGCGCTACCATTGCGATATCACGACACACACAATGGTCCATACATATGTAATTACACATGCAGACTAGCTTGGAGTGTTGTTGAATGAAAACCTCCTTTACACCAATTTATGAGCACTGCAGATTCAATGACATCCACGAAACAAAGATTGGTTCAGCTGGAAGAAATTTAAAATATTCTCCTCAGATTCAAGGATTAACCGCGTTAGCAATAAAACAATACTCACTTAAGAGAGCAGAAGGATATTATTTAAGAACAACATCACAATATATAGAAGGAATAGATAGAAACAGTAAATATTTTTCTAATCTTGAAAGGAAACAAAATGAGAGTAAAATAATATCTAGACTATTAATTGATGATAGGGAGGTAAATGAAGCCGATGCTGTTTTAAATGAAACAAAATTATTTTATGAAAAATTGTATAAGCGAAGTAATTATAATACATCGGAGTATGATTTCTTTCCTGCAAATACTGAAAAAATTAATGATGTACAAAGGGAATCCTGTGAAGGTAAATTAACAGAATATGAATGTGCAAAAGCTTTACACAATATGAATAATAATAAAAGTCCAGGTTCTGATGGCATCACAGCCGAATTTTACAAAATATTTTGGCCAGACATTAAATCTTACTATATTAATTCAATTAATTACTCATATGAAAATGGCAACTTAACACAATTGCAACGACAAAGTGTCATAAACCTTATCCCAAAGAAGGATAATGAGCTAACCCTTCTTACGAATTGGAGACCAATATCACTTCTTAATATTGACTATAAAATAGCTACAAAAGCAATTGCAAACAGAATCAAAAGTGTGATTCCTAGTATAATTCATAGCTCTCAAACCGGATTTATTAAAGGAAGATATATTGGCGAAAACATTAGGCTTATATACGATGTGATTGATAATCTTAATGATAATAACAAACCCGGACTACTTTTTTTCGCAGACTTTGAAAAGGCTTTTGACAGCTTAGATCATATATTCTTGTTAAAAACACTGGATTATTGTAACTTTGGAGATTCCATGAAAAAATGGGTACATGTCTTTTATCATGATATACAAGGGTGTATAACAAATAACGGTAATATGTCAGACTTTTTCAACATTGAACGGGGTGTTCGCCAAGTTTGTCCCCTTTCCCCTTACTTGTTCATAATAGCAATAGAAATATTATCTATAGCTGTTAGACAGGAACAAAATATCAAAGGAATAATTTTATCAGAAAAAGAAATAAAGAACTCCATGTTTGCGGATGATGCAACATTTATAACAGACGGTTCTAACAACTATTTTGGTACACTAATCAAGATCATCGATGAATTCAGCGTACTATCAGGTCTTAAACTTAACACACACAAATCAACAGTACTTCGAATAGGCTCTTTAAGAAATACGGAAAAGATATTTTGCAAAATGAAACAACTCAAATGGACATCAAATCAGGCTATGACGCTAGGAATTATATTCAGTAATCAGAAAGAACACCGAAGCAAGCTCAATTTTGAACCAAAACTAGGTGAATTATACTCATGTTTGAACAAGTGGAAAATACATAAGCTTAATTTACTCGGAAAAATAACAGTAATAAAATCGTATGCACTACCCAAAATAATATACCCATTGTCTGTTCTTGAAAATCCTCCTGAAATATATTTCACGGAATTAACCAAATGTTTATACTCCTTCCTTTGGGATGGAAAACCCGATAAAATAGCCAGAACTATTATAACAAGAGATTATAAAGAAGGAGACTTAAAAATGATTGATGTCAAATCGTTTGTTAACGCACTAAAGGCTAATTGGGTTAAACGAATCTTAAATACAGGAATAAACAACAATGGTTACTGGAAAGATATTTACATTAAAGAAATGAATACATTTGGTGGTAAAATGTTCTTTGAGTGCAATATCTGTTACAAGGATTTAAACAGGCAAATAAAAATCAACTTCCTAAAAGATGTTATTGAAAGTTGGGCAAAAATTAACTATGACCCAAAGATAAATATGGTATCTAACGAAAGTATATGGAACAATTCCAAGATAAAAATTTCAAATTCTACCATAATTTTATTCAATAAATCATGGTATGACAAAGGAGTTAAGCATTTATACGATGTTGATAACGAACAATTTTATAGTTTTAACACATTTAAGAATTTGTACGGAATTGAAAATAAAGATTTTCTTCAGTATCATTCACTGTATATCCCCAACAATGGAAAAACAATATTAAATTAGAAAGCCAACAAATACAACCATATCTACTCATCAACAACATTATGAAGATAAAGAAACCAAACAAATATTTGTACAAAAAATATCTTGAAAAGCACAATACTAGCATAATAAACAAAGCAGAACAAAAATGGAATAGTGAATTTGAAAACTTGGACTGGAAAAGTATTTACATAACACCATTTAAAAGTACAATAGAATCTAAACTGAGGGTATTCCAGTACAAATATGTTACAAGAATATTGCCAACAAATAAATTTCTACATCAAATACATCTAGTTGACTCGAGTCTATGTGATTTCTGTACTATGCAAGTGGAAACCCTACGACATATATTTTGGGAATGCCCTCATATACAACATTTTTGGTCACATCTAGATATGTTCTTTGCGAGTCAAAATTTTAATGTAACATTAAACTACCAAAATATAAGCTTTGGTTATAAATATATTTCAAATGACCAAATAATGTCGATAGTGAATTTTATTATTATTTTAGCAAAATTCTTTATCTTCAAAAATAAACTCAACCACACAACTCCTATGTTTGAAGTGTTCGTTTGTTACCTGAGGAAACGAAAGGAAGTAGAAAGACATATTGCAATAATAAAGGACAAAATTGCTACTCATAATAAAAAATGGGATCAAATACAGCTGTAGGACAAATTCTCAAAACCGTTTGTTTTTTTCTCTCTTTATTTTGTTGCTTTTTTCCCCCCTTTGTTTTTGCTCCGTTAAATGTAACGGAAGAATCTACTCTTTTAACTCTATCTAAATCTATTATCACTTCCTTCTATAAAAAACATCTTATTCTTTGTGACCTTTCATGACATGTTATTCTTATTCACTAAATGAAATGTTTAACACGTGCATGTATGTGTATGTATGTATATATGTATATGTGTGTAATTTGTTCTTGTAATGACATGTAAAGGAAAATAAAAAATATTAATACAAAAAAGTGCTAGAAAAGGTATCCATCATATGCACCGATGTGAGAGCCTCATGCATGTCGACATATTCTCACAACTCGGATGGAATATCATTGTCCCACACCAGTACGTATGAATGATTCTCTCAGTCCATGTTAACATACTGGCGTATGATTTCCCAATATGCATTTGTATTACCTGAACGCATCCATAGTATAGATGCTTAGATTCGCGTACACGTGTACAGCCACATCGCGTATGATGAATTTGATTATGTACTAACATGCAATGCATTTAGTGTATATAAGTGTGTGTATACATTATTTAGCACCGCCTTTGTGTCGCTTGTTAACATCCTAATGCTTACATTCGTCCGCCTTCGTGGTCGAGTGGTTAAGGTCGCTGACTGTAACCTATCATCACTGATGGTCACGGGTTCGAGCCCCGCTCATGCCGCCTCTCATTTATATGAAAAAGTTGGCAGTTTCTTACGGAGATTGGTGCACCCAAGTACTGGTTAACCGCTGGAGCCTGCCCAGGAAAGGTGTTGTTAGGTAAACTGCCCGCCGGCGATATAGCCCGAAATGGTGCTGATGCACGCGTAAAACCCGAAATATAATATAACTAATGCTTACATGCTGAAAGTTAAGCTATGTTAATAGAATGCATAGCCATTTCAGCAAATGTATGTTTTACAAATACTTGTTACTATGCCTACAGAGACATTTCTAAGTACAATCGGTTATATATTTTATGTGCTATCTAATTCGGCCTCAGGGTAGATTCAGAAACGCTATATTAATTGTATCATTTTGCCGGTTATTTTGTGGAAATATTAGATGCCCGTGGGTTCAATTTGGTTCAAGTAACGCGATGCTGCTTCGACATAAACTTGCTTTTATGTTGTGCACGTAATGTCCGTGTCTCGTCAATACATGTTAGTTGCCATTTGAAAGAGATGTATTGTGTGTGAAATTGTAGGATTATTTCTTTACCTCTTTCAACGCCGAATAAATCCAGAGCATGCATGTGCAAACAACACAGATCCAGATCAGCCGAAATGCCGCGTCTGATAGGTTATATGTTGTTTGCTATTCGAACAGGTTCTTCAGCTCCACTGTCTGAAGAGCAATCAGCATATATCCTGATCAGACGTCAAGTTCTGTTCTGTCTGATCAGGTTCTTGGTTCTTTGCAACGTCGCTTTCATGAGACATTGATCGTGAAAGAGTTAATAGTTTAGTTAACTTAGCGTGAGTGAACAACATAGCAGATAGTACAAATGCATACTAAGTTACTATAAGTTACCGGAACATAAATATATACTCACACGAAAAAGAAAGCATGCACTTGTTTAGAGGGAAAACTTTTATACTAATATTCACACGTAAAACAATATTCTGATAATTATCAAATTTCAAATAAAAGTAAAACATCGTGCAGCCAATACATTTTTGCACATTTTGATACCAAATTTGCCTATATTTTGCTTCCATAGATCTATATTTATAAGTATAAAATTCTCCCTCTAACCTAGTGCACGCTTTCTTTTTCGTGTGAGCATATACTATACAGGAAGCACCATTTAGCATTTCAATTGCGCTATATCAATTTGACTTTGACATTTGCTCAAAAGTCAAGCATTTGTTATTGTATCAAAATACCAGCGCTGTGGTTTGCAGATCTCCGAGTGTTATGCTTTAAGATTGTCTGGCTGATGCTTTCAATATCGACCAATACTCGAGTTTGCATCGTCCAAGTATACACAGATCTATACAGTGTTATTTTGGTATTATGTTTCTCATGTTCAATACATTGTATTCAAGTATATCGGACTTTGTTCTCAACATTCTCACAGAAGAAATCTAAACATCTATTGTTCTAGAATGTCAAAATAACTCAACAAATAACCTATGTCCGCCATGGCCTGTCCCAATAGCGTCTTAAAACACTTTTTTTAGGGGAACGATTATTCACATATTAACCCTTTCAGCGCCGAATAAATTCAGAGCATGTGTAATCAACATCGATCCAGATCAGCCGCGGCGTTACGCCGCGTCTGATCAGGATCTATGTTGTTTGCTATTAGGACATGTGCTTAGACTACACTGTCTGAAGAGCAATCAGCATACAGCCTATCAGACGGCACATTCTCGTCTGTCTGATCGGGTTCTCTGCTTTTTGCAAAGTCGCTTATATGAGACATTGGTGGTGAAAGAGTTAAAGAACTCGACACTCTCTGTGGTATTCTAACCTACAGCTATATTAGCCCCGAATGTTATACTGTGTTGTACTGAATGCTACTTTCGTGACATGCATATACTATCGGCAAGAAGACAATTAGAAAATATAATTATACATTCTATGCGAACCGTACATAGTAAGATATTTACGATTTCAATGAGTGTAGGTGTTAATACTTATACAATTTATATATATGAGTAGTTAGTTTATACAAATTTATTTTAGCTCGATTGCGAAACAAGTTATTTTAACTTATATTAATCACTCTCGAGACCTCATTCCTGGTGGAATCCATCGCCACGAGGCAACGTGGAATTTAAATGCATTGCCTAAGGGCACAATCGTAACGGCTCCAGCGGGGCTCTAACTCCGGACCTTTCGCACCTGAAGCGAACGCGCATTCACTGCGCTATCACGACTTCCATGGGTAGTTCATAAAAGTTAACAGTCTGTAGTACCTACATATAAATTATTTATCATATAAATATGTATCTGTGTATGAATAATACCAGTCATGTAAATGCATATGTACATTTATGTTCATGTATTGTACAAGACACTTCTTCTAATACAATAAGCCTTCACAACAAATTTCGCACACTTTCTAGGTTGGCATATAGTCCTCAATATCAGATTTCCTTATGTATTCATCAGAGTTTAGCATGTCACCAGAATCACAATCCTAGTGTGGTTATACAGGGAACACCGGATAAAGAAGTGAGTCTCATCTTCAACTTGACCAGTAGTGCACATCTTGCAAATTCTTAGTTCATACATGTAATTCCTAATGCAATTGTCAGGTAGGTAACTTTAAGAAATGAAATTGTACTAATATCGACACATATATGGGTAAATGTTCATCTAGAGACATTAATTTCGATGTTCTATTTCTGAGTTTCTTCAAATGTCAGTTTTTACACCTAACTTGCATATAAATCGAAGGTTACGGTTTTTATGCAAATTAGGTGTAAAACACTGACATGTCATACATCGATGAAACGCAGAAGAACATTCAATTGTCAATCCAAGTATTACTAATACAATGTACAGTCAAACCTGTGCTAAAGGCTACCTCCGAATAAAGGCCGCATATGAAATACCTGTCTCTAAAGACCACAATTTTCTCTCCCGTCGAGCAATTTTCAATGCATTTTAACCCTCTATTGAGAGGCCACCTGCCAACAAAGGCCACTTATTTACTTTCCCGAGGGTGGCCTTTATAGACAGGTTGGACTGTATATTATAAATGACAAAACAATTTGTCATTTTTGATTCGTCACATCATACAAACAGTAGAGAACATGATAATTTTGCAATTAATTGGGTTATGAACGGCGATCACATGGACTGAGTGAGCCAATCAGAATCACGATATAGCAATAAGTTGTAATTATATACTAGAGGACATAGAAAACGCACACATCGGATAAGTGTGTTTTTACATGAAAAACAATAACTATATAAATACATAGTTTTAAACATTTTGGAATATATTTAGTTGTTCAGTTTGTGTTTTGTTATAAAGATGTGATATATATTTGATGGAATCCTTCGTATTTCGTTTTCATGCAATAATAATCATATAATATAGGTGTGCGTTTTCTATGTCCTCTAGTATATAATGTAGGTGTGCGTTTTCTATGTCCTCTAGTATATAATGTAGGTGTGCGTTTTCTATGTCCTCTAGTATATAATGTAGGTGTGCGTTTTCTATGTCCTCGCCGGTCGATCTCCTCACGACGTGCACGTCGTGACCGGTGCACATCCCGCAGCAGCAGCGTAGGATTCTGGGATATTCTGGTCGTCGATCTGGCGAAGGGGGAGGCTCGCCAGCATGTGGACCCACGGCTCTGAGGACAGATCCGCCGTTTCTTCTAGATCGTGATGGAATAGACGAGATGACGGACCTGAGGGAGTGGCAACAGTCGTGGCATCCACGCTCCCCTGAGTGACAATCGACGACCAGATGTCTAACAGCCATACCCGTATAAATGCTGCTGTGGGGTGACCAACAGTGAGGAGGGTGGCCCTACAAGGGACCGAGTACAGAAAGACCAGGCATTGTCACCCTGCCACGGAATGAAGGAACCTCCTGAGGATGTCATCCTGAGCTCACATCGGGAGACTGTGTCACCGTTCCGAAGTGACCAATCCACGCCGCTGACGCATACAGACGAGGACCCGCATCGACTCTTCGGAGTGTCAACACTTACCTAGATCGGCGACAGCTAACACTGGGGCGCTGAAGAGGCACACCCTCGAACTCTTTTATCCGTCTACCAATGAAGTCCGTTGGGGACGGAGGGGTGCGACCTCGACCCCGGATGCGTCAACGGGGTGGACAACGACGGAACAACCGAACCATTCTGCTGCTGTGAGCCGACCCAGGAAACCGGCACAGGGCTTGTCACCCTGTTGTCGGGGAGATGATGCCAGGCGCAGGGAACGTCACCCTGTCGTTTGGTATCGCTCCATAACTGGGTCAACGATGAAGAAGCGCCTCCACAGCGACTGGATGACCTCATTTCTTCATCCAGTCAGCGACCAGACCTTCAACCACCTTGACTTTAACTACCAGTACCACAATCATCTTGGATATAAACAACTTAGACATAACCAACAAGGAATAATCATCGAGTAACGTAATCTTCTTGGACCATAATCTTCACGGGAATCTACAAACTTCAATCTACACCACTCTACAAGACACCGACGACTCAACACTTCATCTCAGCGAATAATCGACGGTGCGAAAGCACGTGAGCTCGCCCATATGGTTTACCGGTGGCGAGGGTAAATAAACGTACATCATCATCATCTATGTCCTCTAGTATATGTGCTTATAGCCAGCTCATATTTTATAAATCACATTATTGCCAGGACGGTACACGTTCTTGTTTCCTGCTGATAATTCAATATTTCCTGAGGAAGAACGTTAATTAGGTAGTGTACATGTATGAACCAGTCTGCCTCCAGGACATACTGACATATAATTAGCTTGATTATCTGTGATTAGATTATTCTCTAATAATTCCTTTTATAATGAATAGTGTTGTACTTTGCCACGATAATTTATTGTGTATATTTTATGTATTGTACAACGATGAGACTGAAATAAAGAATAAATCTAGAATATAATTAATAATGCCATTTAAGGCAGAGTTCAATTAACTGAGACGAGCTTCGCAATAGATTTACGGACATGGCCAGTGGACTATAAATCAGACATCTAGCGGTTCAGTGTTCCAATTGTAATAATTATATCTAGATTATCTGCCCACTCTCTAAATACAAACCGGGCGCTATGGGCGCAATAGAATACATAGAAATGAACGATATTGCATTTACTGCACTGCCAAATTGAATGTCATAGAAGACGAATACCACTTTGTATGAAGAAGAAGACATTTTATTAGACACAAACTATTACAGTTTTTGATGAAATTATTAACAATCACGTGAAGTCCAAATAGTTTATAAATTTATATATTTATATTATATTATGATTAGATAAGTGTGGTGATGGATTAGATATGAAATGTTATTTGCATATATAAATTTAGTACTAATATATTCGATGAACGATAATTAAAAGACAAGTCTAAGGATTACGTTGACAAACTGTTGATTTACCATAAATACAGCCACACCTGTATAATGCAACCAGCCTAGAGAATCGCATAAAGTGGCTGTTTATCACCGTTGAGTGGATACTAAAAGAGAACATTAGGAATCTGGAAAATGTCTGCTTAATACAGATTGATCTGCTTATACAACCGCGACAAATGAACAAGCACTTTACTGCATGTCCACAACCACTTCAATGGCGCAAAACATATATCAGAATAACATAACACATGCGTCAATTGTTCGTATACAGAGCCACGAGTAAGATACTGACAGAAAGTGATGCATTGATGATTCTAACTTGATTGAGAGATAGAAAACAAAGAGGCTCCAATTGTTCCAGCCACAGTAGCCACCAACACGAACAAACCTCTGCCTTAATTCAACAGAACTATGTCGCCGGATTTGCTGTGGAGTTTTGTATAATTAGACAAACACTGAGATTCATTCATGTACAGCATGTAATGCCATGTTGTCGGAATCTGCACCCACTATTCATGATCCACATATAGATGTGAATACAATAATAATACATTGCCTTAATTCAAAATGGACGTTTGGTAGAATCGCTTGTACATGAACACATTAAGTGACATCAGACCGTTTCATTCATAACAAGGCTCATAAATGTAATGAGGCCGCCTCTTAATGTTCAAAGACAAGGTAACTTTTCAGCTTGGAGTGATGCATCGTCTGGTGGCGTTGAAAGTTAGCATCAGTAAAATGTATGTTGTTGGCGGCCTGGGTGCATTCTAACTAGGTCAGTGGATATGGTGATACGTCTGCAATGACAACACCTGCCACGAGGAATTCTAGCAGTTAAGTTGGCCACAGGAAGGTTTCACTCAGCTACTGTCTGAGGTTTGATCAAACGGTTGACTGCCAATGTCATGGTCATTGAATTCCGACTTGAGTTAAAACATATTGCAACTTTATTTACTTATTATGCCAATCAGTTGTCAGCTGAAATGATTGGCAATATAAATGAGAAGCTAAGAGCAACACCAGAGGCCAAACGTGGCGTTTGTGAGTATTGGAGCATAGCAATAGCAGACATGGAACTATTTCTCTATATTTTTACAAGCAGTGTCTGTTGTGTTACGTCTACTATGGGCATACCGTAGCGCAGATATTCCACCCCATCTTAATGCTGTTGAAAAAGCTATCCGCATTCTGCCTGCATAATTACACACATTATTTGCCTGTATATCTTACGGAGCTGAGACTGGTCGTCACAAAAACCATCAAATC
Organism: Archivesica marissinica; assembly: GCA_014843695.1. NCBI lineage: Eukaryota > Metazoa > Mollusca > Bivalvia > Venerida > Vesicomyidae > Archivesica > Archivesica marissinica. The sequence goes on from CM026391.1 coordinate 87,447,920, forward strand.
TACAAACATATTCTTTTTCGGGTGATTCAATAACACTTAATTGTGTTGCCATTGGCTAGGTTTTGCAATAGTTAATAAATACTATTGATGTCGTGGTGGGGTTCGAAAGCGCTTATACCAGCATGTGGCTGATTACCTGGTAGACCAATTTAACTGGAGCGTTCACAGTCGGCTTTTAAGTCGTGTTGTGGTATTGCCAAGGAGAATGAGACAGATAATGCTAAGACTAGTACAAGGGGTGCTAAGTATTCACGCCCAATAGTTGACATTATACCAGAGCAGTAACTAAATCCATTCCACTTGATGTAGCATACCTGAAATGTTGATCAGCATATACATTGGTTACATCTTGAGATTTAGCTACGTACCTAACTGGTTACCTTGACATTGTGATGAGACGTTCGGTCGAGTTCTTTGAGAAGTGGTTATGTGAAGACAGCATTGTAGTTAACTTTGGAAGTCTGTTGCAAGGAATAAACCATTAACATATACTGATGTGAAACCAAGTGTCCTACTTCAATCGAAACATCTGAAGAGCAATTCAGGAGTACTATTCACCGTGGAAAAACAGAGAAATGTTGATCTGGCAACTGTCATAAAACACGCTAAAAATATGCGCTATTCAATGACGACTGGACCATTCGAAAGACTATAAAGTCAGATATTGCCAGAAATATATAGCAATATGCCCAACTCACACCGATTTTTCCAGCCAAGAGCCATCCAAACACATCACATGCATTACTGATGGAATGGAATGTTGCAGATATAGAACGAGTTGCTCACGATATTTGATGAGCTGGCATAAATAGTTACAAGTAGGCATCTATCAATCCTCCTTGGTGTCCTGTGTTCTTATATACAATCATTACGTGACACACCTGACCGTAACCTACGAGCTGGTGGTAGTGAAACTGTTCAACATATAGTCACGGGTGCACGGACATTTCCCGATTACAACTGATTTTTGAAAATGTACAAATGTATATGGGAACATCGTCATTGAATGTAGCTGCAATGCTATCGATTCTATATACAACTATGAGCGCATTATTCTGCAAAGCGATGTATTGCTGTTGTATTACTGTGGACATGTGGCTATTCCTATTAACGTGTAAATGCATGCTGGTCAATGTGGGGCATTATTAACGAATAGGCAATGATTCATCGCTATGAGTGAAGTGACGTCAACCTTGAGTGCAACTGTTTTGTAAGCGAACATCATTCAACGTGCGACAAAAGAACATACATGCTATTGAGAAGATATCATTGCTGGATCAAGAGGTACAGGACTCCGATGAGAAGTGTAACTAGGTTGTACGCCTTCAAACTATGTGGGAATAAGAAAAAAGAACCGACAAATGGGAAAATGCATATATGTCATTGCTACATGTACAGATTAATCTGAGGCAGAACTACCACCAACTGGGACCCGTTCACACAGCAGCTATGTCGTTGTGCTTACCATAGATACAGTTGGAAGCAGAGCCACATTCAACGGCCTGATGTCAGTAGTGCAATTGTCATGTGTGGAGAAGAATCGCTGATGGTTTTTTTCGAGAAAGATCTAGATTGAGGTTAGTGCAATGACATACTGCTTCAACATGCTGTGATACTAGGAGCTGTCAGTGTAAACAAGACAGACGTGTACTAGTGGCTATGCAGATACTAGAAGACAGCATTAGTCTGATATATCATGAATGTGTACTCTAATATTTGTTTTGGACACTTGGTATATTTCGAATTGTGATTTTGTGTTAATATTGATCTTTATATTGGGCCTTTAAGAATGGAATATAGATTATCTCGTTGGATGTATGACCATATTATGCTCATTTTCCTGATATCTACTCTTTATTTCCTCGATCGATTTATTTCACTAAATAATGAAATTTGGTGAAAAGACATTTAAGTAAAAGACATATTTGGACCATGATTATTCACACTTTCAGTGTCGATAGCAAAATCGTATTTATGACGTCACCACGACGCCAACCTCATTAATACATTCAATTTAATTAACCAAACAATTAGAGCGGTGTATTACCTTTCTAATGGTATATACTATATGTTTTATAAATATGTATATCTCGAAATATTTACCATACCATGCAATTTATGTGACTATTCAACACAATATTGTAAAGTACATAAAACAAAAATTGCATCATAAAATTGACCATGCCAAGAACTTGTGTCGTGTCCAGAAGACCACAACCGATGGTAAATAACAATTTCATTTTGTTCTACCTCGGGGAGCACTAACTCCTTAATTAGAGTTCAATATCGCCATTGGCCGCTGTTCTATTAATGAAGGTGACCACTAACACAGGTTTTACTGTACCATTATTTACATACTGATATAGTTACATTATTGTAGGTCGTCTGGTGAGCAGTGCTCTGATGTAATATTTGGCTTCAAATGCCATTTTAAAAAATTAATATACCCATCTCGGTAATAATTTTCATTACTGTGGAGCATTGCTACAGCGCAATGTCCTGTTGACGAATATATACCATCTTCACCACTATTAAATTAGAAATACAAAATATAATCATTTTATAATGAGAAGACTTCTATATAAGTAACGGTCGTATTGTTGTATATAGCACACTTTTAACCATGGATGAATTGGTAATTATGGTGTATTAATGTATACACGATATACTACCCTATCTTGTACAGTGTATATATATTGCATCTATTATTTCCAGTGATAATGAGTATGATTATAATGACTGTGAATATGATAAGCAATATGGAAAAAAAATACGATTGATGTGTCATATATATGTATGAGTTTGTCCATGCTACATTAACATTCGACAAACATATTTAATGCCATACCATTACAGAAGGCCTTATGTGCTGTGCATACATATCTAGAATTATTAAACACATCTGATAAAACAAGCCTATTTACATTACCACATTATATGAAAAGGCTTTGTATAACAGAAATTCCCTATCGACAGCTTAATGCGTTTCTTGGTAAATGCTATTTGATAATGTACGACAACAGGGCAAACAACTCTCACCAATACTATTTATTCTATTTGTTAAAGATGTAACTGTAAATATGGATTTCAATGCATTAACAGAAAAATGACCTAAATCAGCTATGCATATATATATTATTGCTTGTTGATGATATGGTACTTTTTACTACTGACGAAAATAGTATACAGGCACAATTAGATAGCTTATGTTCATAGTCATTGAAATGGATCAATATTAATAAAAACGAAGGTTTGAATATTTAGATAAAGGAAGCGAAACTCTAACTTTCAATGGCATATCACTAATGAACCATTAGAAATAGTTGATTTATTTTGTTATCTTAGGGTAAAATTGTATTGTAATGGAGTGTGTGCTTACGTTTATTTATCGTCACTACCGATTGCCCATATGAGCGACGCGTCCAGAAGATATTATACTTTTTTTAATTTTTGGAGGATAGTGCAATGATACAGACAGAGACCCATTCCAGAGTCTCCTCTGGTTCTTTTACATGCACTGTGTACAGCACCAACACGAGACCTCGGTTTAAAGTCCCATCTGAAAGACTGCTAATTTTAGCAGGGTCAAACGGGGGATTGAACCTGCGATCCCTGGTTATTACCAGTCCAGCATATCCGTCTGTGTTTGTAATGGAACGATGACAGAAGGGATAAAAGCGTTGTCTGATCAAGCTTTAAGAGCAGTTAGTAGTCGAAGCTCTATTTTATCTACAATAATGTTTGATATTAGGTCCACGTTAATGTTATTTGACCGAATGGTAGAGCCAATATTACTTTACTGTGCGGATATTTGGGGTATATATATGTTAACACTGCTGTTATAGATATAATCCGGACCGCCTCCGTGGTCGAGTGGTTAAGGTCGCTGACTTGTATACCACTGTAACCTATCATCTCTGATGGCCACGGGTTCGAGCCCCACTCAGACCGTGTCTCATTTATATGAAAACGTTGGTAGTTTCTTACGGAGGTTGGTGCACCAAGTACTGGTTAACCGCTGGAGCCTGCCCAGGAAAGGTGTGGTTAGGTAAACTGCCCGTCGCTCAAATGGGAAACCGGTAGCGACGTTAAATAAACTTAAATACAAAATATTAGATATAATCCGTTACAATCTGCAAGAGGTTATTATGGCGTTTTTATGTCAACTTGGAAGGTATCCAGTAACAGTACTATGCAAAGTAGAAAGAGTTTTAACGTATTGGTTAAAGATTATATCTAATCTAATGTGTGATGTGTTCTAATCACACATTATAAACTGACTGACTTGTTAAATTTATTTAAATTCGCCACCACATAAATGCATTTGGGCAGTTTTCTAAGACGATTAAAATACACATCATCTAAAATTGATGGTTTTTGCCTATCGTAATTATTATAGCTAGATGTTTAGAGGACTATGAGGGCTGCTGTAATCTCAGTGACAGGGGATCAGTTATGAACTATCTTAATAGTTAATACAGATATACATTAAGACAGTCCACGTATTCTTAATCTTCATGGCATAACCATAGTACACACATTTTAAACATCGGAGTCTTATATTAAGTTATTTTAGTATATAACTTTGTAATCTTAATGTCAAAAATCTGATGATGTCCGATTAACGCGCTCGCTTCTCAACAATGCAATCCGGGTTCGATCCTCGGACCGGGAAGTATGTGAGATGGTACGGTGGTCGCCAGATCGGACAGGTGGGTTTTCTCCGGATACTCCATTTTCCTCCCACATGAATCATCAATGACTACATTTAACCTTTCATCCGCACCAACGAGAGTGATTAATAAAAGTTGTTAAAACGAGCTTCGCAATCGTTGTAAAATAAATCAAGTTTAAACTAAAATCTGATGCTACATTGTCGTGTGGCATATCGAGCACAGTATTATTGTATAATGCGACCATTGAACATGTAACAATGTATTCTCGTCACATAATCGTAGTATAGATTGTATATATGTATATGCAATCTTAAGCATCTTAGAAGTATACATGCACCGGGTATTGTATTCACCCGGTATACCCGACTGTCGCGGGCACACATTCGTGTGAGAGCGACAGTCGAAGATATGAACTCTTACGATATAATTATAACCGGTCATACAGATATATAACCGGTCATACAGATTTATAACCGGTAATACAGATATATAACCGGTCATACAGATATATAACCGGTCATACAGATATATAACCGGTCATACAGATATATAACCGGTCATACAGATATATAGCCGGTCATACAGATATATAACCGGTCATACAGATATAGGTCATACAGATATATAACCGGTAATACAGATATATAACCGGTAATACAGATATATAACCGGTAATACAGATATATAACCGGTCATACAGATATATAACCGGTCATACAGATATATAGCTGGTCATACAGATATATAACCGGTCATACAGATATATAACCGGTCATACAGATATATAACCGGTCATACAGATATATAGCTGGTCATACAGATATATAACCGGTCATACAGATATATAACCGGTCATACAGATATATAAGCGATCATACAGATATATAACCGGTAATACAGATATATAACCGGTAATACAGATATATAACCGGTCATACAGATATATAACCGGTCATACAGATATATAACCGGTCATACAGATATATAACCGGTAATACAGCTATATAGCCGGTCATACAGATATATAACCGGTAATACAGCTATATAGCCGGTCATACAGATATATAACCGGTAATACAGATATATAACCGGTAATACAGATATATAACCGTTCATACAGATATAACCGGTCATACAGATATATAACCGGTCATACAGATATATAACCGGTCATACAGATATAGGTCATACAGATATATAACCGGTAATACAGCTATATAGCCGGTCATACAGATATATAACCGGTCATACAGATATATAACCGGTAATACAGCTATATAGCCGGTCATACAGATATATAACCGGTAATACAGCTATATAGCCGGTCATACAGATATATAACCGGTAATACAGATATATAACCGGTAATACAGTTATATAACCGTTCATACAGATATAACCGGTCATACAGATATATAACCGGTCATACAGATATATAACCGGTCATACAGATATATAACCGGTAATACAGATATATAACCGGTCATACAGATATATAACCGGTCATACAGATATATAACCGGTCATACAGATATAGGTCATACAGATATATAACCGGTAATACAGCTATATAGCCGGTCATACAGATATATAACCGGTCATACAGATATATAACCGGTCATACAGATATATAACCGGTCATACAGATATATAACCGGTAATACAGATATATAACCGCCGGTCATACAGATATATAACCGGTCATACAGATATATAACCGGTCATAGAGATATATAACCGGTCATACAGATATATAACCGGTCATACAGATATATAGCCGGTCATACAGATATATAACCGGTAATACAGATATATAACCGGTCATACAGATATATAACCGGTAATACAGATATATAACCGGTCATACAGATATATAACCGGTCATACAGATATATAACCGGTCATACAGATATATAACCGGTAGTAACAGATCTCCCATATACATGGGAAATTATAATTTTGTTCACATATCACATTCATAACTTCAGCCCATTATGTCGCTTGGGTATCTTTTGTAACATATTTAAGAATGAGTAAACTAATATGGGCTACCCCTAAAAACATAGATATACAACTAAACCTATATTTCGTTGCAGCAAGCTGCAATAAGTGAAAGTACATTTTCACTTGCAACATACTATGTTACTGAGGATGTGATTTTGTATTCCCTCATATTCCCGCTCCCATGTTTTATATTTCCCAAGTGTACTGGGATCATTAACTGTCTAAAATAACACAGAGACTATGTTTTATTGCAAAATCGGCAATAACGTTTCTTTTGGCAATACAATATACATACATATTAGTATACATGGCATGAGAAACAAAATGTAATATACACAAATCGCATTAATAATAGGTTGACATCGTGTTACTTAAAGCAACGATAAACCAGTTAAGAAGCTATATTGGCAAAGAGCGAAACCAATTTGTCTTTTTGTGCTAATACATATTAATATGATAGCATACATATACATTCATTAATGTTAGTCACCTACTGTTTCCATATGATTTGTTCTTAGTTTAAAGGCATTCCTAATATATGTAGCTGTATTTATTAATATTTTATTATTCTTACTTTTCATAACACTAACATGTTTATTCAAGGTAGGCCAACTTGTTCTGCCTAAACATTTTAATCTTATTTCATTTTACATTGGGCATATCAAGATAAAATGGTATTCTGATTCAATAGCGTTATTATTGCAACATTTACATAGTCTAATAATACGACCAGTAGCATTGTGCCGACCAGTTTCAATAGTCAAATCATGACTACTCAGCCTCAGTCTAGACAGCATAACCTGATGCGAGTTGTTTTTAGCTTTATGTAAGTAGTTTTCTAATTCAAATTAATGTGTTTTGGGCATATAGTCAATAGACTCCCGCCATCGCTGGATAAACTGATCACGAAATCTCGATTTAAGTATAGGTAAATAATTAATAGTAGGGTTAAGATCAGTACATAGATAACTCAAACCAAGTCCATCTAACAAATAGACCCCTGTGTGAGAGCATTTACGATCAGTACATCAAAATACACTTCCTTAGCAGTTCCAACGGTCACCTTAGTAGGGCCAGTAAAATTTATAAAATAATAGTAATACAGTATACATAAATATTTACATTTAACAACAGTCACACAGGGAATAGCCATACAAATAATATTCGTAGATCCTTGTCGAATGAAAAACCGTATGGCAGTAATCCGGTTCCGTTGTTTATGTTCTGTTTTTCAGAGGTGTACCGACAGCACGCATTATTCGCGACGAGATTATTCCCATGGCTAGGGGCTTTGCTGTCATAATGTTCTTACATATACTAGTTTTACTAAACTAAACCGGACTATTGCATGGATTTGGACAATGAATAATTACATAAAAGGTGACACGAAACGATATCTGAAATTTCCTTTAATACCCTAGCATAATTCCAGGGATAAAGGAACATTTTTGCAAGAATATTGAGACATATGTTCATATTAGCATTCCCCGTCACCAATAATAATGTTAAATGGACAAGTGTCTGTCGAAGAGATGTTGACAGCTCATAATGTGTCCTTCATATCTCCCAAGATCCTTGTTATTGCATTATGAAACTGAGAGAGTACCATGCGCGCGTCCAGATATATATTGTCAAATTATAAATATTGATTCGCCTGTTAAAAGCAGTCTTTTTCCTTTATTTCTCTTCTATTCTGAACCTCATTTTGATCTCTGTTCTTATTATCTAATCTAATCTTCGTTTTATCTAGGTTAAATCTTATCGAATCTAATTTAGCTATCATAAAACAACAACTTACATATCACTGTTCTTCCACACTTAAGACAAAGTGGAGTGATTTTCTTACTATTATCTATGACTATTACTTTTCTTATACATTTAGTTGTCAATGATAGTTATATATTCGCCAACTTGTGCACAGTTGTATACCATTGGAGAGGATTTTTAATAAGTTTTTAACTTTCAATCCAATCCACCTAAATACTTTGTATGTTACACTATGTCGAATGTTTGATTCTTGAAATAAAATATGTTCAAACTAAACTAAATTATAAATATTGATTCGCCTGTTAAGATGCTATTGGATAGCTTAGGATTCGGGTATCTATGGCACAATATAAACCCAAATGTAAAGTATTTCCCAATATTGCAAAAAGGTTACGAGACCAGTTTCAATAGGTATGGCACGCCTCCGTAAATAGTATGCCAAAGTTAGATTATTATATAAAATTTAGACCTCCTTTAATTATGAAATTTATCTTGACAAAATAGAAAATGCAAATTGTTTTCTTGTCATAGATTATCATCGCTATTGAAAAGTGTCGGTATAACGGAACTGAAAGAATAAACCGAATGTGTCAACACTGTTAATTAAATGTTGTAGAATCTGAATATCATGTTTTACTGGTATTCCAGAACTATTCTAATATTCGATCTAAATACATGCCAACCATATCATGGCCGGTTGCCCATATGAGCGACGCCTCCTGAAGAGATTAGTCATTTTAGATGTTTCGAGGATAGTGCAATGCTACAGACAGAGACCAATTCTAGAGTCTCCTTTTGCGTGCACGATGTAAAGCATCGACAAGAGACCTCGGTTTAAAATGTTTGTTTCAGTGTATGATCGGTTTATAATTCTCCAGATGAATACTGAAAGCAATAGTATCATTAGTGGTTCTAGCCACGAGTGAACGTTATAACTATCAATGTTCACGAGCGAAACATAATTCGACCAGTCACTTAAGTGAACAAATTTTATTTTTATTACAGACTACAAATATACTTTAGGATGGAAAATTATGCTTACACTGATATGTTTTATGTAATTCATTGGAAGGCATTGATTAAGTTCCTTTTATTGTGACAGGTCCTTATACAGAGCACTTTATTTTGCTATTTGCAGTTCATATTGTTCCTACTTTATTTCTGCTGTTCTCAGAACACGTTCCTGAACATTAGCAATATTCTGATCGAAATCATGTTTAACTGACACACTGACACTGAACCCGGCATTTCTGAATCATCTAAAGCATTTAATACAGCTTCACTAAATATTTTGTCGCGTGATACATGTGATGAAATGTTCTCACTAGCGTTTCCTTTCTTACATATACATTTGGGCTGTCCGATTAACACAGTTGTTTGCACGCTCGCTTCTCACCAATGCAACCCGGGTTCGATCCTCGGACCGGAACGTATGTGAAATGGTATGGTGGTCGCCATATCGACAGGTGGGTTTTCTTCGGGTACTCCGGTTTCCTCCCACACGAATGGCCACATTTACGCTATCATCCGCGCCAAAGAGAATGATTAATATAAGTTGTTAAAACTTGCTTCACAATCGTTGCAAAATAAATAAAGTTTAAACTACAGAAGGCTTTGAACTGAATAATTTGATAATATGAAGACGTTTATTTGCATATAAACCCACAAATGGGTCATTTACAAACAACAATAAAACTAATAATGTAAATAACGCATCATAACAAAGATAGCACGCTCTCATGACGTTTATCTTAACATACATCATTGATTATTACCCACACATCATGCTATCTCGCCAGGGAGAGACAATATGCACAGCATAATGATAATGATGATTCAATTAATTTAACCTCGCCTCCGGCGAACCACTTGGGCGAACATACGTTACAAGCTGAGTAGTGATACGTGCCTTGGACAGTCGATTATAGGTGTAGATGTTGCTGGGTGATGTCTTGTATAGTGGAGTGTTCCACGATGGTGCGCTAAAAGATGACATTTTGAGGTGGCTTCTTCTTTCCTTTCAGCGTGACAACTTCTGGGGGGGTAGTTTATTTGCAAAACGGTCAATTTTAGGGCCACCCTCCTCACGGTTGATCATATCGCAGCAGCATATAAACGTAGCTAACAGCTAGAAAGCTTGTCGTCTCGGTCGCTCCAGTGTCAGTCCATACTTCCACTATCTCTGTATACTGAAACAGAGATGGTGAAGCGCGTGTCCATTGTCGCAAGGTCGACAACCAGAAAATCCCTAGTATCCTACGCTGCTGCTACGGTGCCTCGACCGCGACGTGCACGCCGTGAGGAGAGCAGCTGGGAACAACAATACCACAGTTATAAATTTTACACACTATAAATGTAATCACCGTATGATAGCGAGTTCGCTTCAGATGCGAAAGATCCGGTGTTCAAGACCAGCTGGAGCCGTTACGATTTGAATTCTACATTGCCTCTTCTCTCTGAGATCCATTCCATCAGGAATTAGGTCTCGATAGTGATTAATATAAGTTGTAAGATCTTCTTTCGCAATCGAGCTATACCAAATTTGTATAAACTAAGCTGTTTGTGCGATCTTAATCCCCAAAACAAGCACATCTTCAGAGACGCCTCTCATGTGGGAAACCGGTAGCGACGATAAATAAGCACAAACATTCACAATAACCATGTCCTGCCAAGCTTTACCTTTTGCAATTGTTATGTGTCGGCTACCACCCGCCGAGATAGCGATGTTCTAAGCATTATACTGATGTGCAAAACAAACGCCGACATTTCAATTTACAGACCAATATATGCAATTACAATGGCGGACATGACTTGTTTATTAACAATCCTTTTTAACAGTAGTTCATGCTGTCAAAGAGTCGCAGATTAGCCAAAATGAATTGCTCGCTTAGAGCTATGATTTAAATATTAATGCTGGTGGGAAATAAAAGGGTGTGCAAATCAGTTTTTCCCATTTACGCACAAGCGTAAACGAACGTTTCATTACGGAGGGCACTCCCTTGTGTGATTCAACATACAAAGTGAGGATTAATTAGAACTTCAAAGGTAAAAACTATCCGATCCGCTACTAGCGAGCGTACTTATTTAATAAGTACCAATTTGTGTGTTACTAGTGTAGGAGATTGTCCTCCAATGAGGACAGCGGATTCTCATACTTCCCCACATAGCCGTCTAGGCCTTCACACAGGTTTCGCAGATTAGACCGCATGTCCTTTAATCCGGTTTGGAAAAGAAAATATCTGATTGCAAATACAGGTTAGGTCTCTAATCTAATCACTACACAGAAGAAGTGTTAGCCGTCAGCAGGGAATCACACTGCTTAGTAGCACTTTGCAAAGTGAAAACTATCAAAGGTGATCATAACAACCAATGCTACCGAGTGTTTTATTCCGTCTGACGTCTGTGCATGGAATCACGTAGCGGTATGTATCTAGCTTTAGATTCACATCTAAATGCTAATTCAAATAAGCTGTAATAGTAAACATTGCCATGGTTTATGTTTGAACATTAGTCAAACTAGTTATATCGGTCAGGTGTATCGGCGCTGTCAACACTTACATATGGCCTAGTGGCTAAGGCATACGCATACGGGGCGGGACGTCGACGGTTCGAACCTCGTCAGGGGTTTGTTCTGATATGGCCAGTTGATGAGCCGCCAGCTAGTCAAATACTCGCTACCGATTGCATACCAGCCTGGCGCAAGGCATACAAGCATAGGATTCGGGAAGTACTGATGTTCATAAAAAGAGGTGTCTCCTAAGGCAGAAATGGTTGGCCCTTTAAATAGGGGCGACACTATAATAAACAAACAATTTACTTTATATATCATATTACTAAGTAACAGGCCAAAGCAATCCTTTGAAATAGTTCAGACTATCTATGAGGTGTTCTCAACCCATTAAACACATCCGATCCAGATATATGACACCATGCTTACCATACACGGCTTAGAACGAAATGTAGTTCCCTAATTCTATCATCTATTTATAAAGAACATTGTAGACTCACCATTTACCAAGATAACTTCCACTTCTTCTTTCAATGCCATTTCTATGATCGACTACGTATAACACTACTTCTCGGTGACACTTAGACGGATTTTGCACCCAACACCGTAATTTTCCTTGCTGTACACGAACACATTATTGGCAGTGAAAGGTTCTGAGATGGATGATTTCTAAAAGGTTCACATGGCGGATTCCAACCTGAATGCTGTGGTTATTGACTAAACAACCGATCCTATTCAACCACTTTTCTCTATACTAATCTCTTCTTCTCGTGCTCCGATTTGATACGTTTGTTCTTGAACTTTCTTCAAATATTCCTTTTTAACATCCAAAACTATTGACTCACTAATACAATAACTTCTGAAATTCTTTAGCATATACCTAGAATAGATTTCGCGTATTTTCATTGTTATATATATATGCATAATATATTATTCTCCTGCATATTGTATATCAATCAATTGATAGGGAGAAGAATTATATAAGTTTTCATTCATTCTAATCCCTTTCAGTCTACTGCTCTTAAAAATTATATGTAAAATGTTCATTTCTTGATTACATGTACAAATACTGAACTAAATAATATTTAAACTAAAAATGTAATAATTGAAGTCGTGATAGCGCAGTGGTAGCGCGTTCGCTTCAGGTGCGAAATACTCGGTACTTCGAGTCCCTTAGGAAAGGCATTTAAATTCCACGGTGCAACGTTTCTCCATTGTGGCGATGGATTCCATCAGGATTGAGGTCTCGAGAGTGATTAATATAAGTTGTAAGAACTTGTTTCGCAATCGAGCTAAAATAAATGTAAAAGAACCAGAGGAGATTCTGGAATGGATTTCTATCTGTATAATTGTAATATCCTCCAAAAATCCAAAATGACTAATCTCTTCACGAGGCGTCGCTCATATGGGCAACCGGTAGCGACGATAAATAAACGTAAAACACACACAGTGACTATTGCTATAACTTGTGGCCAGACCTGTTTGTTGCTCTTTAAATGTGATGTTTTGTATTCACATGTGTATGTAAAGTTAATCGAGCAATACAATATAATTCAACAAAAAATAAGAAATTGTTTAAACTTTATTTATTTTACAACGATTGCGAAGCAAGTTCTAACAACTTATATTAATCACTTTCGTTGGCGGGATGAAAGCGTATATGTGGCCATTCGTGTGGGAGGAAACCGGAGTACCCGGAGAAAACCCACCTGTCCGATCTGGCGACCACCATAACATATCACATACTTCCCGGTCCGAGGATCGAACCCGGGTTGCATTGGTGAGAAGCGAGCACGCTAACCACTGCGCTAATCGGACAGCCAAATGGCTGCACATGCCATCTGTAATTTTATTCCAATACGTATATCAAGTTTCATGACATTCCAATAAACAATTAAATCGACAAAATGCATGTCTTCATGCATAGATAGTACGTTACTACTACACATTCCTTTGAAATAATTACAGTCTACATCCGTTATGTCGAACTCCGTCTGACCGAACAAAATACTTCGACATAACCGAAGATTGACTTAACGAAATTCGATATAAACAGACCCGGTTATATAAAAAATGAGTGTCTGAAATGGGACTTTGATCCGAATTCGCGATAACCGAATAATTCGACATAACCGACTTTGACATAACGGATGTAGACTGTATTGTTCATCAGTAAACGAGGTTGATGCTATCTACAAACTAGCAAAGGTGAAGGTAAGAATTTCCGAATCGGTTAACATGACCTGGAAGGGACATTTTCTTATTACTCGCACCTACTATGCATACAGTGCGCAACTGTAGCCGTTACGATTGTGTCATTAGGCAAGGCATTTAGTTTCTGTTTCAACGTTGCCTCCTCTCTCTCACTCTGGCGATGGATCCGATCAGGACATTGCAGCCGGTGGGGTAACTGTCGCAACGTAAACATGAAATGCACCCATGCCCGTCGGTCGATTGTCTTTCGGCTGAGTTGTCTTCGAGCGTTTTATTTTTGCCGTATGTATGTATGTTCCATTAATGTCAAACCACTTGCGGGGACCTAGACATGTTTTCCTGGGCAGGCTTAGCCGACCTAAGTGGTTAACCAGTACTAAGCAATGTGTGTGAGGTACCTTGCTCAATGACACTACATACGTGGCCTGACCGAGTATCGAACCCGGCACCGTTCGATTCCAAATCCGACGCTCTACCACTGGACCACGGACGCCACACAGGTTTAGGGTGTAGTCAAGAAATTCGACACATATAGTTGTTGTTGCACTATCTGAATATGGAGTGTGAATCTCCCAAATGTACAATTGGTTTCCCGAGTTACCAGCGCCATGTGCTAATACGTAGCCTGAGAACAGGCGTTGATATATTTTGGCTGATCAGTCATATAAATATATCTTAGCACCAAGATCATTAATTGGACCGCATTGAGTTTCTGATAATATCAACTGTCATTTTTACCAGACGAAATTAGTGAAACGTCGACAGACTGGAACCCAGTATAGGTAATCAACTGTCTCTCTGGTCACGGACAATCACGGATAACGCTGCGTTGCTCGCGGCATCTTATTAGCTTAGATAATGTGGAATTATGACATCCAACTCTACGTCAAAGCTCTCGATTCCTAGCAGTGATCCACGTCCAATCTCTCGATTCCCAGCAGTGATCCACGTCCAATCTCACGATTCCCAGCAGTGATCCACGTCCAATCTCACGATTCCCAGCAGTGATCCACGTCCAATCTCACGATTCTCAGCAGTGATCCACGTCCAATCTCTCGATTCCTAGCAGTGATCCACGTCCAATCTCTCTATTCCCAGCAGTGTTCCACGTCCAATCTCTCGATTCCCAGCAGTGTTCCACGTCCAATCTCTCGATTCCCAGCAGTGATCCACGTCCAATCTCTCTATTCCTAGCAGTGATCCACGTCCAATCTCTCGATTCCCAGCAGTGATCCACGTCCAACCTCTCTATTCCTAGCAGTGATCCACGTCCAATCTCTCTATTCCTAGCAGTGATCCACGTCCAATCTCTCTATTCCTAGCAGTGATCCACGTCCAATCTCTCGATTCCCAGCAGTGATCCACGTCCAATCTCTCTATTCCTAGCAGTGATCCACGTCCAATCTCTCGATTCCCAGCAGTGATCCACGTCCAATCTCTCGATTCCCAGCAGTGATCCACGTCCACTCTTTCGATTCCCAGCAGTGATCCACGTCCAATCTCTCGATTCCTAGCAGTGGTCCACGTCCAATCTCTCGATTCCCAGCAGTGATCCACGTCCAATCTCTCTATTCCTAGCAGTGATCCACGTCCAATCTCTCGATTCCCAGCAGTGATCCACGTCCAATCTCTCGATTCCTAGCAGTGATCCACGTCCAATCTCTCTATTCCTAGCAGTGATCCACGTCCAATCTCTCTATTCCTAGCAGTGATCCACGTCCAATCTCTCGATTCCCAGCAGTGATCCACGTCCAATCTCTCTATTCCTAGCAGTGATCCACGTCCAATCTCTCGATTCCCAGCAGTGATCCACGTCCAATCTCTCGATTCCCAGCAGTGATCCACGTCCACTCTTTCGATTCCCAGCAGTGATCCACGTCCAATCTCTCGATTCCTAGCAGTGATCCACGTCCAATCTCTCGATTCCCAGCAGTGATCCACGTCCAATCTCTCTATTCCTAGCAGTGATCCACGTCCAATCTCTCGATTCCCAGCAGTGATCCACGTCCAATCTCTCGATTCCTAGCAGTGATTACGTCCAATCTCTAGATTCCTAGCAGAGATCCACGTCCAATCTCTCGATTCCTAGCAGTGATCCACGTCCAATCTCTCGATTCCTAGCAGTGATCCACGTCCCATCCCTAGTAACCTAGCAGTGATCCACGTCCAATCCCTCGATTCCTAGCAGTGATCCACGTCCAATCCCTCGATTCATATAAGTTATCCGCGTCCAATCTCACGATTCCTAGCAGAGATCCACGTCCAATCTCTAGATTCCTAGCCTGATCCACGTCCAATCTCTCGATTCCTAGCCTGATCCACGTCCAATCTCTCGATTCCTAGCAGTGATCCACATCCAATCTCTCGATTCCTAGCAGAGATCCACGTCCAATCTCTCGATTCCTAGCAGTGATCCACATCCAATCTCTCGATTCCTAGCAGTGATCACGTCCAATCTCTCGATTCCTAGCAGTGATTCACGTCCAATCTGTCGATTCCTAGCAGTGATCCACGTCCAATCTGTCGATTCCTAGCCTGATCCACGTCCAAACTCTCGATTCCTAGCAGAGATCCACGTCCCATCCCTAGTAACCTAGCTGAGATCCACATCCAATTCCTCACAACCTAGCAGAGATCCACGTCCAATCCCTCACAACCTAGTAGAGATCCACGTCC
This sequence comes from Archivesica marissinica, assembly GCA_014843695.1. NCBI lineage: Eukaryota > Metazoa > Mollusca > Bivalvia > Venerida > Vesicomyidae > Archivesica > Archivesica marissinica. The sequence goes on from CM026391.1 coordinate 87,464,765, forward strand.
AATCCCTCATATCCTAGCAGTGATCCACGTCCAATCCCTCAAAACCTAGCAGTGATCCACGTCCAATCCCTCACAACCTAGCAGTGATCCACGTCCAATTCCTCACAACCTAGCAGAGATCCACGTCCAATCCCTCACAACCTAGCAGTGATCCACGTCCAATCCCTCAAAACCTAGCAGTGATCGACGTCCAATCCCTCACAACCTAGCAGAGATCTACGTCCAATCCATCACAACTTGGCAGTGATCCACGTCCAATCCATCACAACCTGGCAGTGATCCACGTCCAATCCATCACAACCTGGCAGTGATCCACGTCCAATCCATCACAACCTAGCAGAGATCCACGTCCAATCCATCACAACCTGGCAGTGATCTACGTCCAATCCCTCACAACCTAGCAGTGATCCACGTCCAATCCCTCGAAACCTAGCAGTTATCCACGTCCAATCCATCACAACCTAGCAGAGATCCACGTCCAATCCATCACAACCTAGCAGTGATCCACGTCCAATCCCTCACAACCTAGCAGAGATCCACGTCCAATCCCTCGAAACCTAGCAGTGATCCACGTCCAATCCCTCACAACCTAGCAGAGATCCACGTCCAATCCATCGATTCCTAGCAGAGATCCAAGTCCAATCCCTCATAACCTAGCAGAGATCCACGTCCAATCCCTCACAACCTAACAGAGATCCACGTCCAATCCCTCAAAACCTAGCAATGATCCACGTCTAATCCCTCACAACCTAGCAGAGATCCACGTCCAATCCTTCACAACCTAGCAGAGATCCACGTCCAATCCCCGAAACCTAGCAGAGATCCACGTCCAATCACTCAAAACATAGCAGAGATCTACGTCCAATCCCCGAAACCTAGCAGATATCCACGTCCAATCCCCGAAACCTAGCAGAGATCCACGTCCAATCCCCGAAACCTAGCAGAGATCCACGTCCAATCCCTCAAAACCTAGCAGAGATCCACGTTTAATCCCTCGATCACTAGCATATTGTGGTTACTCTATAGTGGACTTAAACTAAAAACCACAGCTTATATGCAATAGTTAGCGTCATTGCCATTGATATGTATAGTATTGATACGACGTGTGCTCTCTAGTTCAGTCTATATCCGCAGTAGCGTGAATACGGTCATCGATAAATCTTGATATATTCGTCTAATGTATATAACTTTAACACGCTACACATTAATAACAAACCAAATTGAGTATCTGATACCATCGATCTGCCAGTAGTATAAATGTCAAAATTCACCAGACTGGAATACAGGTTATGTCTTCGGCAATTTGTCATGGGCCATTCCCAGTGTGCAATACACTGTCCTAAATAGTGTACTACAGCAAGAGGTTTGTCTGTAACATAAGTGGAAACCTTGGAACCATCAAAGTGTGTTGCTCGCACACTGTTCTAAATATTGCATCATTGCATGTGGTATGTGGATTATATATATCCTGGAGCAATCCAAGTGTGTTGCTCGCACACTGTTCTAAATATTGCATCATTGCATGTGGTATGTGGATTATATATATCCTGGAGCAATCCAAGTGTGTTGCTCGCACACTGTTCTAAATATTGCATCATTGCATGTGGTATGTGGATTATATATATCCTGGAGCAATTCAAGTGTGTTGCTAGCACACTGTTCTAAATATTGCATCATTGTATGTGGTATGTGGATTATATATATCCTGGAGCAATTCAAGTGTGTTGCTCGCACACTGTTCTAAATATTGCATCATTGCACGAGGTCTGTGACATATATATATCCTGGAACATTCCAGTGTGTTGCTCGCACACTGTTCTAAATATTGCATAATTGCATGTGGTCTGTGGATTATATATATCCTGGAGCAATTCAAGTGTGTTACTCGCACACTGTTCTAAATATTGCATAATTGCATGAGGTCTGTGGCATCTATATATCATGGAGCAATTCCAGTGTTTAGCACAGTTCTAAATATTGCATAATTGCATGTGGTCTGTGGAATCTATATATCATGGAGCAATTCAAGTATGCAGCACACTGTTCTAAATATTGCATACTTACATGTGGTCTGTGGATTCTACATATCATGGAACAATTCAAGTATGTTGCTCGCACACTGTTCTAAATATTGCATAATTGCATGAGGTCTGTGGCATCTATATATCCTGGAACTATTCCAGTGTGCAGCACACTGTTCTAAATATTGCATCAGTGCACGAGGTCTGTGGTTGTAATCTATATATCATGGAACAATTCCAGTATGTAGTACACTGTTCTAAATGTATTGCATCATTGCACGAGATCCGTGTTTGTAATCTATATATCATGGAACAATTCTAGTATGTAGGTGTGTAGTACACTGTTCTAAATATTGCATCATTGCACGCGGTCCGTGTTTGTAATATATATATCATGGAACAATTCCAGTGTGTAGGTGTGTAGTACACTGTTCTAAATATTGCATCATTGCACGCGGTCCGTGTTTGTAATCTATATATCATGGAACAATTCCATTGTGTAGCACAGTTCTAAATATTGCATTATTGCACGAGGTCTGTGTTTGTAATCTATATATCCTGGAACAATTCCAGTGTGCAGCACACTGTTCTAAATATTGCATATATTGCACGCGGTCCGTGTTTGTAATCTATATATCCTGGAACAATTCCAGTGTGCAGCACACTGTTCTAAATAGTGCATATATTGCATGAGGTACGTGTTTGTAATTTATATATCATGGAACAATTCCAGTATGTAGTACACTGTTCTAAATATTGCATCATTGCACAAGGTTTGTGTTTGTAATCTATATATCATGGAACAATTCCATTGTGTAGCACAGTTCTAAATATTGCATCATTGCACGACGTTTGTGTTTGTAATCTATATATCATGGAACAATTCCAGTGTGCAGCACACTGTTCTAAATATTGCATATATTGCATGAGGTACGTATTTGTAATATATATAGCATGGGCCAATCCCAGTATGCAATAACACTGTTCTGACCATTGTATTATTACAAGAGGTCTGTGTCTGTAACACACTTAGATATCATGGAACAATTCCAGGGTGTAGCACACTGTTCTAACTATTGTATTATTACAAGAGGTCTGTGTCTGTAACACAATTATATATCATGGAACAATCCCAGGGTGTAGCACACTGTTCTTAGAATTGCATTGTTTAAGCGTGCTGCTATGGTTTTGCTAAACCAATATGTACATGTATATGTATCCATGTTGCTCCTTCGTAATAGCATTACGGTCCAATCAACCAGACATTCTGGGCCCAGAGGGTATCACAGCCAGATAAGCGATTAATTATGGACAATAATGTCGATTTGCACCTTCAGTTAACAGTTCTTTCACCATACGCACAGTAGTTCTAGTAATGCCTGCAGTGTTTATGAGATATCTTCCACTTAGCGATAACTATGTAACTTATTTATAATTAGCAATGTTAGTATGTGATGGAACAGTAATTCAAGAAATATATTTAGTTCACGTGGCTTAACCCTTTCCCTCATAGAAGCACCTCTTGACGCCATTATCAATACGACATACATTAACCCTTTCCCTCATAGAAGCACCACTTGACGCCATTACCAATACGACATACATGTCAATCTAGTAGCCAAGCCAATGTTCATAAACCCTTTCCCTCATAGAAGCACCTCTTGACGCCATTACCAATACGACATACATGTCAATGTAATAGCCAAGCCAATGTTCATTGACCCTTTCCCTCATAGAAGGACCTCTTGACGCCATTACCAATACGACATACATTGACAATGTAGTAGCCACACCAATGTTCATAACCCTTTCCCTCATATAATCACCTCTTGACGCCATTACCAATACGACATACATGTCAATGTAGTAGCCAAGCCAATGTTCATAACAAACGCGAGAATCTCATGTTGTCCCAGTAATATCTATGGAGGTGGGATATATATGGCGACTACCTATTCACTGCACTATATGGCTGTCGTTTGTATGGATGACATTAAAGGTACTGTATACAGAGTTGATTGTTTGGGGGGGGGGGGGTTAATGTCGCACCAACAGTTTAGGCTATGTGGTGACTCGCCGGCTATTATTGGTGGAGGAAGACCCCGGGTGGCATTGCAGTCACAAACAGTCACCCGGGAAGAACCCACCGTGCTACAGCAAGCCAGCTGGATAGCTTCCTCGCATGAAATAAGTCGAAACCCCCAGTGAGATTCCAACATTCAGCGGTGATGGACAAGTGAAGTCGAATTAAAAATGATATTCATCATCAATATCATCGTGACAAAACTGACATATTCTGAAATTATACGGTATTTTATGTTCCTTTTTAACTACATGTATTTGCTATCTGTTATTCATTTTTCTAATGACGTGGATGTCGTGATAGCGCAGTGGATGCACGTACGCTTCAGGTGCGAACGGTCCGGAGTTCGAGCCCCGCTGGAGCCGTTACGATTGTGCCCTTAGGCCAGGTATTTAAATTCCACGTTGCCTCTTCTCTCTCCCTCGATGGATTACATCAGGAATGAGGTCTCGAGATTGATTATTATAAGTTGTAATAACTTGTTTCGCAATCGAGCTAAAATGAATTTGTATAAACTAAATCTAATGATACATCTGTATGTTCCAAATGAATTTCAAAACCAAAACTTCTGTTTGAACAATCAGCATGATATACTAGTTGATGAATTTTGAATGGCAGAATACCAATTTACAATTTAATGTTCGCTTTCTGCGTTTCATCCAGATATGAAATGTCAGCTTGAACGGCGATCACATGGTCTGAAACAGCCAATCAGAATCACGATATTGCAATAAGTTGTAATTATTCGATTATGCATACATATTTCGGTTTCTGTTGTGCAGTATAGCATATGCATTACTGGTTATGGCGTGCAACCGAAGCACATACATAACAAGGACATTTAGCTAGAGTACCTTTAAAGCGACAAACACTCTCCAGTTACTGCACACATTAGTGGATTATTCATTTAGTTAGCTCCATTGTGAAATAACTGTTTGAAACATTAGATTAACCGCTCTCGAGACGTCATTCCTGATGGAATCCATCGCCATGAGGGAAATAGAGAAGAGGAAACTGGATTTAAATTTAAATATCTTGCATACAGGTAGTCATCATCGCGGTTTAACGGGACTCGAACTCACGAGATCTCGGTTAAAAGTCGGGCACCTATTCGTTACCCCATGGAGGCTCCATTTCTGCAATGAGTAGTGTTCGTCTTTATTCAAGTCTCATTTATGTACATACATATAATACAAACACAAATTCAAACAAGCATATTAAAAGTACATAGCCATTCTGAATACAATGAGAGCAATCTCTAATGTTCTATTACCTCCCTTGGCAGATTAAATCTGATTTATTCCAAAATGTGAATAGGTCCCTTTATTTAGAATCCTTTGTTTTTACTGTTGTGTGCTAACCAGATGTTGCGGTATGATAACTGTGATTATATCCAAGTCGTGTTAATTAACTGAAAACATTCCTTTAGATATAAGTACCCATTGCATGTACTGTATGAGATCTGTCGAGATATAGTAATTTAAAACTTATAAGAAGCGATAGTGGACTACTATTGCTAGCATGTTGTGCAAAGGAAACAACGATACAAACAGAGATAAACACTTAATAGGACCTATCTTTGTTTTAGAGTATTCAGGGGCAGTAAATGACCGATGTCTCTTATTACAAGAGACATATTGCAGCACACATATCACATTCTAAAGTAACCACTTATTTACATTATAAAGCCAAGAAGCAGCTGCTAGTTTCACTTTAAACTATTTGAAACCAAAAGGGTTAAAACACTGAAATGAAAATCATAGCACTAATATTAAGAAATATCTTCCAAAATCAGTTATCACCCATGATCAGCTCGAGAATGACCTAATTAGCAACTGCTTCTTGTAAGTATGATGATGTGAGCGAGTTTAACAACTCTTGATGATGATTGAGCTGTTTCACACTCACCGCCGGCGAACCGTGTGGGCAAGCGTACTAAGTCGTTTAGTTAGCACTTATATGGACTAAAGTGGTTCTTTGTTTGCAGTAGTAATACTATTAATACATTAATATTATCATAATTTATTAATATGTATTAGCATAAAAAGACAAATTGGTATAGCTCTATGCCAATATAGCTTCTTAGCTGGTTTATCGTTGCTTTAAATAATATGATGTCAACCGATTGTTGATGTAATGTGTGTATATTACATGTTGTTTCTAGTGCCATGTATACTATTATGTATGTATACTGTATTGCCAAAGGAAAGGTGATTGCCGATTTTAGCAATACAACATATTGTCTGGCACTATTTGAATGCTCAGCCCACTCTATTCTGGCCCACATCTCATATCCGTTGATGTGTGAATATGTTGGAGGTATACTATTATTTGAATGCTCAGCCCGGCGATAGAGTTGGCTACAAGCACCAGCATATAGCACAGAGTGAGTGGAAGTCGTGATTGTGCAGAGGATGTGCGTTCCCTTCAGGTGCGAACGATCCGGAGTTCGAACCCAGCTGGAGCCGTTACGAGTGTGCCCTTAGGCAAGGTATTTAATTTCCACGTTGCCTCTTCTCTCTCCCTCACGGCGATGGATTCCATCAGGAATTAGGTCTCGAGAGTGATTAATATAAGTTGTAAGAACTTGTTTCGCAATCGAGCTAAAATAAATTTGTATAAACTATATAGTACAGGAGTCATGCTGTACAATCCCGCATCTTATATTCGGTATGACTATTTTGAAGACGGAGTTATAAATATACATAATACACTTTAGATGATAGAACGCTACAGATACATTAGTCAATAGTCTTTTTTAAAAACTTTATTTATTTTACAATGATTGCAAAGCAAGTTTTAACAATTTATATTAATCAGTCTCGTTGGCGCGGATGAAAGCGTACATGTGGTCATTCGTGTGTGAGGAAACCGGAGTAAACGGAGAAAACCCACCTGTCCGATATGGCGACCACCGTACCATCTCACATACTTCCCGGTCCGAAAATCGAACCCGGATTGCATTGTTGAGAAGCGAGCGCGCTAACCACTGCGCTAATCGGACAGTAGTCTTTCAAAATTCATCACCTGTTCCTAGTATGTCCGTGATCATTAGTGCATCCTGGTATATTGTTTTACCCTCACAACCAAAACCCTATCTCAGAGCTATCTACAAACATGTCTTGCGTCTATCGATTGTTATTTTCATTGTGCATTCCGCTAGCCATATCGGATTCCGTTGTTTCATTAGCAGCGCATTACCGCCATTTGAACTGCATTAATTTAGTTCTCAGCAGTTCCTGTTGGAAAACAGTCCAATGGGTAATCTGTTACGTTACTAATTAAGTTTTAGTCTCAAAGGAACTGTAATTATCAACAGGAAACAATAACAGAAGACGTACTGATTTATAAAATGACACCGACTGTCCCCTAAGAGATTTATGTACCATTACATATTAGCAATTACTTCCCTCTTCGTCTTATGTCTCGTATGCCTATATTATGTTCACATCTTAAGCACCAATGTTGACCAACGACAAGAAATCTCTCCAATACGGTCAACATATGTATGACTTATGTACGGTACGTATATGTTCCCGGGGTAACTTCACAGCAGCGTCGATATTAACAACATCCAAGAAAGCAGCATCATTTCGTAATTGGTATAAGCTAAGAACGTCTACATGTTGAAGCATTGTCAACGCGAATGTTTTCGGATTCAAGCTTGGGTGATAAGTACGGATGAAGAAGCTGAAGTATTTGCCGAACAACCAAGCCTAAGCTAACTGTCACATTGTAGGCTCGTCCCCATAATAGCATGCCCCGGTGTAACTCATGGAAACTGCAACACTCTTCAAATTTTAATTATGCAAGAGGATAGTGCAGAATGGCAAGACAGGCACACACGTTCTGTATGTTGATACCTTGATAAAATGTTTAAATAAAGATATTAGATAAATCATGAATTAAAAAAAAAGCACTTCTACTTTACAGAATGATTTAAAAGCACCAACAATACAGGCTATCCGATTAGCGTAGTGGTTAGCGCACTCGCATCTCACCAATGCAACCCGTGTTCAATCCTCGGACCGGGAAGTATGTGAGATGGTACGGTGGTCGCCAGATCGTACAGGTGGGTTTTCTCCGGGTACTCCGGTTTTCCCCCACACGAATGACAACATAATATACGCTTTCATCCGCTCCAACGAGAGTGATTAATATAAGTTGTTAGAACTTGCTTCGCAATCGTTGTAAAATAAAAAGTTTAAACTTTAAACAAATACATTAAGAATAAAATATTGAGCTTAATCATTAACTCCGGAATATTACATATAATGAACATATTAATTATAATTTAAAAAATAATCACAATTCACTTGCTCTGATATTTCAGAAGACGGATTAGTTTATAATGATTATATACATTTATTTTAGTTATATTGCGAACCAAGTGTTTTATACAGCGTTAGATTAATCACTCTCGAGACCTCATTCCTCGTGGAATCCATCGCCATGGATGGACGGAGGGAGAGGTGTGGGAGAGAGGCGGATCACACGTGTGTGCATCGCCATGGATGGACGGAGGGAGAGGTGTGGGAGAGAGGCGGATCACACATGTGTGCATCGCCATGGATGGACGGAGGTAGAGGTGTGGGAGAGAGGCGGATCACATGTGTGTGCATCGCCATGGATGGACGGAGGGAGAGGTATGGGAGAGAGGCGGATCACACATGTGTGCATCGTCATGGATGGACGGAGGTAGAGGTGTGGGAGAGAGGCGGATCACACGTGCGTGCATCGTCATTATTATTGTTGCACTAATCTGATATATTTATTAAACATATTTGATAGACTAGTTAGTGGTTCAGAGAATCGCATGTGTGATTCATCATCTGACCCTATTAATATTAACAGTTGTTTCAAATGCGAATACATCGACCTGATGTCTCTCGTCGGTGCTATTTGGTTTATTCACATTTTATTGCATATGTGTATGCATTAACACAATCTCAATCGTACACGTATTACATACATAAATACATGTGTTAGTTCATACAAATTTATTTGAGCTCGATTGCGAAACAAGTTGCTACAACTTATATTAACCACCCCTGAGACCTAATTCCTGATGGAATCCATCGCCACGAGGGAGAGAGAAAAGACAACGTGGAATTTAAATGCCTTGCCTAAGGGCACAATGGTAACGGCTCCAGCGGGGCTCGAACTCCGGACATTTCACACCTGAAGCGAACACGCAATCATTGCGCTATCACGACTTCCACATAAATGTGTTGGACCACAACAATAGTGTCGGTTCAATACACCGGGCATGTAAAGAACCCAGGAATGCTTCTGGAATTTGATCATCTTCTGTACATTGCAATATTCTCCAACACATAGCATTACTAACATACTTCTGGAAGCGTCACCCCGACTAACCAGGGGCGGGTGATTAATAGACATAAGGAAATACATGTATGACAGTACATGTACCTCTTACTGTCAATATCATTGTCTTTTGTTTTGTTTATTTATCGTCGCTACCGGTTGACCATATGAGCGACACATCCTGAAGAGATTAATCATTTTAGATTTTGCAGGATAGTGTATACAGACAGAGATCATTCGAAAGTCTCATCTCGTTCTTTTACGTGCACGATGTAAAGCAACGACACGAGACCTCAGTATAAAGTCCCATCTGAAAGACTGTTAATATTAGTTTACGTTATACACATTTTATTTTAGCTTACAACTTATATTAATCACTCTCTAGATACCCCATTCCTGATGGAATCCATCGCCACGAGTGAGGGAGAAGAGGCAACGTGTAATTTAAATGCCTTGCCTAAGGGCACACTCGTAACGGCTCCAGCGGGGCTCGTACTCCGGGTCTTTCGCACGTGAAGCGAACGCGCTACCAGTATGCAATAACACTTATTATAGTCAGACGGGGGATCGAACTTGCGATCTCTGGATTGCAGTCCAACATGTATCCATTGGAATACTAACCCGTATCTGATCTACATCATCGTTGTATGAACTTCATAAATGTAATAGTGTTTAGTCGTGCCAGGGGCGGGTTAAGGTTGCATGGGACCCCTGGCTGTAGCTCAAACAGGGGCCCTTTCATCAAGATAAATACTAGTGTAAGCAAACAAGACAATTCTATTGAATACACCTTTCTCACATTATCCCAGCTTGGCCGAAATTCACCGAAATTACGGCTTTCCGCTATCGCATCGTTTGATAAGAAGGGATTTCACCTGTCGATGCGTATTGCGGACTAGACTCCGGGAACAGTGCACACTATACGTTATTGCTGCAATCGACTAAACACAAAATATTATTAAAGTCATACATCGTTGGAAAGCTCATGATATCTTCTAAGATCTATCTATTTATGTAGTCATTTAAATTCATTAATTAATTTCGATACATTTTATTCGGTTAATTACAGATTTAAAATACTAATTTGGGGGCTCCTAAATATCGGAGGCCCCTGACTTCAGCCCAGTCAGACCTCCCCTTAACCCGCCACTGAGTCGTGCAACCTATTTACGTAACTCTATTTTTGAAAATATCCGTATACGTAATGTTCACACATTGAACGTTACACATTCGATCTACTGACTGCTCTTATGGTATTCGGCCATGTAACTGTACACGAATAAGAATGATGTATTCCCCATAGGAAAACAGATCAATACATATCCCTGGTTACATTATATGACACTAAATTAGTTTGATTTAGAACGTGCTTTTTTATCATGACTATCAAACTATAAATTATGTACTCGTGCAGCATGCATTATCGTTGTGCTACAATGTATGTCGGCCAACATGCCATCCTTTACAGATATGATCGAGAAAGGGGTGGCACTATTGAGTGGAAGTCGTGATGGTGCAGTGGATGCGCGTTCGCTTCAGGTGCGAACGGTCTGGAGTTCGAGCCCCGCTGGAGCCGTTACGATTGTGTCCTTATGCAAGGCATTTAAATTCCACGTTGCCTCTTCTCTCTCCCTCGTGGCGATGGATTCCATCAGGAATGAGGTCTCGAGAGTGATTTATATAAGTTGAAAGAACTTGTCTCGCAATCGAGCTAAAATAAATTTGTATAAACTAACTATTGATCACATGATCAATGCAAAACTCGCTAGGGTGTACCACTATGGACAATTATGCGCATGCGCAACTTTCAGTTCTTACGGGGATGTCAATTCGGTTAGGACACCGGCGTAAACACGGCACATACATACAATACACCAAGCCATGCTACCATTATATTTTAATCGATGACTATGGTTAGCTATCAGTTATCGATTTTCTCTAGATGACTAAGCATTTTATTGTCAGTCAACATTACAGTTATTCAGATACAAATAAGTCGTGATAGCGCAGTGGATGCGCGTTCGCTTCAGGTGCGAAACGTCCGGAGTTCGAGACCCACTGGAGTCGTTACGATTGTGCCCTTGGGCAAGGCATTTAAATTCCACGTTGCCTCTTCTCTCTCCCTCGTGGCGATGGATTCCATCAGGAATGAGGTCTCGAGAGTGATTTATGTAAGTTGAAATAACTTGTTTCGCAATCGAGCTAAAATAAATTTGTATAGTAAATATAGTAATACAAAGAATGTAACAGTATATATTTACATTCCCTATTGTATTTTCTTCGATCAACGTAAAAAGTGTTTATTATAGTGTCACCCCTATTTAAAGGGCCAGCCATTTATGACTTATGAGACACCTTTTGTTATGAATATCAGTACTTCCCGAATCCTTTGCTTGTGTGTATGCCAGGGCAAGACTGGTAGGCAATCGGTAACCATTATTTATCTAGCTGGCGGCTCACCAACCGGCAATATCAGAACGAACCCCCTGACGAGGTTCGATCTCCCGCACCGTAGGCGGACGCCTTAACCACTATAGGCCATGGAGACAGTCATTATGCTTATTGCAACGTAATATTTACATCGCTATTGCATTTCATTCGATCATCGTATGTGTCCTGTTTGTATCAATTTTCGTATGGATTTCCTCACTAATGATATGCAGCTGACATGCGCACTCGAAGTTTAGGGCGTGCGCTTTCGCAGTGTTGGGCAATGTTCCTCTCATAAAAAGACGTGTCTTACACATTACGCTGTTCCAAGGTTGAACTATTTACCAGGTCCGGAATACACTAAGTCGCATATCTGGACTAAATACATGTTTAAATGCAGCGTGCGATCTGGTTCTTTTGTGTCATTTAACAGAATAATTAATGTAAATATATGTACTGAATAGTGGGTTAATATAGTATAGGACATAGAAAACGCACACCTACATTATATACTAGAGGACATAGAAAACGCACACCTACATTATATACTAGAGGACATAGAAAACGCACACCTACATTATATACTAGAGGACATAGAAAACGCACACCTACATTATATACTAGAGGACATAGAAAACGTACACCTACATTATATAGTAGAGGACATAGAAAACGTACACCTACATTATATAGTAGAGGACATAGAAAACGCACACCTACATTATATACTAGAGGACATAGAAAACGTACACCTACATTATATAGTAGAGGACATAGAAAACGCACACGTACATTATATAGTAGAGGACATAGAAAATGCACACCTACATTATATAGTAGAGGACATAGAAAACGCACACCTACATTATATACTAGAGGACATAGAAAACGCACACCTACATTATATACTAGAGGACATAGAAAACGCACACCTACATTATATAGTAGAGGACATAGAAAACGCACACCTACATTATATACTAGAGGACATAGAAAACGCACACCTACATTATATACTAGAGGACATAGAAAACGCACACCTACATTATATACTAGAGGACATAGAAAACGCACACCTACATTATATACTAGAGGACATAGAAAACGCACACCTACATTATATACTAGAGGACATAGAAAACGCACACCTACATTATATACTAGAGGACATAGAAAACGCACACCTACATTATATACTAGAGGACATAGAAAACGCACACCTACATTATATACTAGAGGACATAGAAAACGCACACCTACATTATATACTAGAGGACATAGAAAACGTACACCTACATTATATACTAGAGGACATAGAAAACGCACACCTACATTATATACTAGATGACATAGAAAACGCACACCTACATTATATACTAGAGGACATAGAAAACGCACACTTACATTATATACTAGAGTACATAGAAAATGCACACCTACATTATATACTAGATGACATAGAAAACGTACACCTACATTATATACTAGAGGATATAGAAAACGCACACCTACATTATATACTAGAGGACATAGAAAACGTACACCTACATAATATATTAGATGACATAGAAAACGCACACCTACATTATATACTAGAGGATATAGAAAACGCACACCTACATTATATACTAGAGGATATAGAAAACGCACACCTACATTATATACTAGAGGACATAGAAAACGCACACCTACATAATATACTAGAGATCATAGAAAACGCACACCTACATTATATGATTATTATTACATGAACACGAAATACGAAGGATTCCATCAATGATATATCACATCTTTATTACAAAACACAAACCGAACAACTAAATATATTCCAAAATGTGTAAACCTATGTATTTATATAGTTATTGTTTTTCATGTAAAAACACACTTATCCGAAGTGTGCGTTTTCTATGTCCTCTATTATAGTTTCAATTGACATAAGAACTACATAGGGCGTGTTTAAAGTGATCGTGGATGCCTGCAGCCGCCTCCGCACACTTTAACCACACCCAATGTAGTTCATACCCCGATGGAAACTATTATCCCACACTTTATTTCCTTCAATGAAGTGTGACATGCGTTTTTGTTAGATTTGAAAGTAATTCGGTGTGTCTTTAAGGAATCCTTACAAGCCATTTATATTATTTTGCCCTATGTTTTCTGAAACAGACTAAGCCAGAAGACTCTATTGTTGTAAACACGTAGACTCTATCTTGTAAGATATAATATATTGCTAATTCATATTTGGCTAATTGCCAACATACGTTGAATAGGACATACTATGTCAGAATGATTATTTACATTGAATAGGACATACTATGTCAGAATGATTATTTACATTGAATAGGACATACTATGTCAGAATGATTATTTACATTGAATAGGACATACTATGTCAGAATGATTATTTGCATTGAATAGGACATACTATGTCAGAATGATTATTTAACCACACTTTTAGCGTTGTCCAATTAGTCTGTTTCAATACAACTGTCCACAACTTAGTCACTAAACTATCTGAATGTCTTATTTCATTGTGTGTGTTCACGTATATTTATTGTCGCTACCGGTTGCCCATATGAGCGACGCCTCCTGAAGAGATTAGTCATTTTAGATTGTTGGCGGATAGTGCAATGATACAGACAGAGACTCATTCCAGAGTCTCCTCTTGTTTCTCTACGTGCATGGTGTAAAGCACCGACACGAGACCTCGGTTTAAAGTCCCATCTGAAAGACTGTTAATTTTATTACGGTCAGACGGGGGCTCGAACCTGCGATCCATGGATTACACCGTTTACACGTCCAGCGTGTTACCACTGGACTACATATCCGTCTGTTATTTCATTGTATAAATGTACTATTTATATATCCGACAACCAATATGAATAATTCACATATGCACAGGGGTAATGAACCGTGGTACACGGTATTAAGGGGGTAGTCCCAATAACTAATATAGTTCATTTTTCTTTGAAGTAAAATGCATTTTCATGACAGGCAGGGTATAGATTTTGTGTTTTTTGAGAAATTATGTGACGTGCCTTGCCTAAGGGCGGGTGCCAATCGTAACGGCTCCAGCGGGGCTCGAACTCCGGACATTTCGCACCTGAAGCGAACGTGTATCCACTGCGCTATCATGACTTCCACTCACCGAATAGCCTACAACAAAAAATCCACCGACATGAATATTCTAAAGGTGTTGGCAAACATGCCGATCGTGTCTATACAAAAAATATTTCCAAGTCACATATGACTGATATGTGATATATCATGTTGTTAGTACGCTTAGTTTATACAAATTTATTTTAGCTCGATTGTGAAACAAGTTTTATCAACTTATATTAATCACTCTCGAGACCTCATTCCTGATGGAATCCATCGCCATGAGGGAGAGAGAAGAGGCAACGTGGAATTTAAATGCCTTGCCTAAGGGCACAATGGTAACGGCTCCAGTGGGGCTCGAACTCCGGACCTTTCGCACCTTTAGTACGCTTGAATTTAGCTTAGTTGATTCGATTCTCTTACGTCGTATGAAATAAGCCATACCAAACAATGTTTAAAGTTTAAACTTTATTTATTTTACAACGATTGCGAAGCAAGTTTTAACAACTTATATTAAATTATTTTCGTTGGCGGGGATGAAAGCGTATACATATGTGTTCATTCGTGTGTGAGGAAACCGGAGTACCTAGAGAAAACCCACCTGTCCGATCTGGCGACCACCGTACCATCTCACATACTTCCCGGTCCGAAGATCGAACCCGGGTTGCATTGGTGAGAAGCGAGCAAGCTAACCACTGCGCTAAACGGACAGCCGAAATAAATCATACCAACAAAAGTGATGTTGTGCCATGTGCAACACGAGACGGAATAATTCACTCATTGCTCATTGTCAGATTTTTCAAACAAAATCATAATGCATTTTTCTTTGAATTTACCACAAAACGCAGACAACCAAAATCGGACTAAGAATAGCTATTGGGGATATTTGTGCTATTAGATTTATGTAAGATTGGAATTTATTTCGCCGAATGATGAACGAAATTTGTATCTCTCCCGAGAAAACATTTAGGTTGTCACAAGATGAAATGAAATATTACACTAATATTCCTTTTCCGTATTGATTGTTGGCTAATAATATTGTTTGTATCCAATTTTATTCATTTTTACTGCTCCAGTCAGTAGTCTCAGTTCACTTGCAAACACAACCGCACAACCACTTATCTTAGTGTGAACGCTAGCAATAAAAAAAATAGTTCCGGTATAATTTTCAATTTAGTTTCTGTCTGCAGTCAAGATTGGATTTTATAATTAACTGTTTGCTATTGTCAGAAAATAAAATAGCTAAACTACAAAAGCACATGCAACAGCGGAGAAATACGATATGCAACCAGTGGAACAGAAAACGCTATCTCCCACTGCTTCAAAACAGTGAAACTTGAAAATGAAAGGTCTTTCGTTCACTGAGAAAACAAAATAATTCCCTGGAAAGCTTAACAGTAATACTGTGTCTATGGCACAACTGCCGTATATCGACATACCCTGCAACAATTCAAGGCACTACCTCCGTGTGCTTAAATTTACACTAATAACTGTAATGTCACATTATGAACATACTTTAGAAAAATATTTGTCATTCAGTTCTTTATTGGCTTGAAGTTCTTACGAGTAGGAATTAACAAAGCAGGCCGTGGGCCCATTCCGGGGCTCAGAACGATACACCGTGTTTTATTCGCCATTATACAGCGCAAATACAAATATTATTTCGATTCTAATATAACATAAATAGCCAAAAAGAGCAAACATAGTTGGTGTTAATTTTTAAGAGTTCGCAAATGACGCCACTAAACTACAAAAATGGTCGTAAAATAACGTCAAGTTTGATGTTACAGGCTAAATAGGTTTTATTGCCGGTGTAACGTGAGCCCATAATACTGATAGTTAGCACAACTATTGAAAATAAAGCGAATGTCTCATTCCTCACGGCCGCTAAGATGTACCATTATGGACCATTATGCGCATGCGCAACTTTCTGTTCTTACGGGGATGTTAGGACACCGGCATAAACACGGCACATACATACAATACACCAAGCCACGCTACCATGATATTTTAATCGATGAATATGGTTAGCTATCAGTTATCGATTTTCTCTAGATGACTAATATTTTTAAATATTTGTAAATAATATTGTACGTGAGTTTTATTTGTATTTATTTTATTGTTTTCCGTTTCACGCCTCAAATGGGTAACTTCATTTAGTTTCTCCGTCAATAATTAGGAGGGACCGTGGAGTGATCCCTAGTAGCTTAGCAAGGTTTCAATTCATAAATAATATTTCATATTTAATATAATAACTGAATTTTATATTCAAATACATTACTTTTGTGGGTCCGCCACCGTGGTCGAGTGGTTAAGGTCGCTGACTTGTATACCACTATGAAAAAGTTGGCAGTTTCTTACGGAGGTTGGTGCACCCAAGTACTGGTTAATCGCTGGAGCCTGCCCAGGAAAGGTGTTGTTAGGTTAACTGCCCGCCGGCGATATAGCCCAAAATGGTGCTGATGCAGGCGTAAAACCCGAACTATAACATAATAACATATAACATTACTTTTGTTCTCTTTCTACCAGTTTCAAAACTTGATCCCTCATATTGGAAGCATTTGTTCAGTTTAGTTCATTTCTACTTCTAGTAACGGGTTCATTGAACATTTGGCTGTCCGATTAGCGCAGTGGTTAAAGCGTTCGCTTCTCACCAATGCAACCCGGGGTCGATCCTCGGACCGGGAAGTATGTGAGATGGTATGGTGGTCGCCGTATCGGACAGGTGGGTTTTCTCCGGGTACTCCGGTTTCCTCCCACACGAATGACCACATATAATATGCGTTCATCCTCGTAACGAGAGTGATTATTATAAGTTGTTTGAACTTGCTTTACAATCGTTGTAAAATAAATAAAGTTTAAACTTTAATTGTAGATAGCATGTTTATTGTGTATCAATCTATTAAACCACATAACTATATTACACATATATGAATCCCAGCATCGTCTATGACGTGACAAAATTCTAAAATGTGTGACTTAAATAAATAGTGTTAGTGTATACACATTTATTTTTAGCTCGATTGCGAAATAAGTTCTTACAACTTATATCAATTGCTCTCGATACCTCATTCCTGATGGAATCCATCGCCACGAGGGAGAGAGAAGAGACTACGTGGAATTTAAATGCATTGCCTAAAGGCACACTCGTAACGACTACCGCCGGGCCTTTCGCACCTGAAGCGAACGCGCTACGAGCTTACAATACAATTAATATATATCATTATATATACTGGCATCTTCATTGATGCCACTGAATTATATTTACACTATGGTATTCATGATTGTCATTCATATCATTAAATTATATATATACTGTACAACATGTATCAATACAAACACAGCTGCTGTTCAATAGGATCTTTTCTGATTATATTCGTCTAAATATAACATGTGTCTATACCACATAACACGATCTTCGTCAATCTAGTAACACAAACTGGCAAGCTTTATGACAAGTGAACACTTCTTGATATATTACATCTCGTATTCATAAAATATGGCAAAGAAATGACATTCAAATAGTTTGTATATATGCTGTTCCACTCGAATACTTGGCGCTGCCAAGAAGTTTTAATATCCAAATAAAGCAACATCGTGGTGTGCTGATGCGGAGTAACTGGCGGAAGAGCAGGTACTATGTTATATCCACACGTTTGTCTTCTAATTTAATGGTTTTCTTTTAGTACCGTATATTAATTAAACAAATGTTAAAGAAATAATATTTCCCCATTTTGTCATTTTTAAAATTGTTTTTGCGAATCAAAAACCCGTCATTTCGTTTAATTAAACGTTTTTGGTGCGGGCCGTTTACTAATGTTGGTGGCAAACAGTGTGGCAAACCATTTGTTTTATTAATTTGCATGTCTGTAGCATCATTCTATATATCCAGGCCCGTAGCCACACTGAGACAAATGAGGTACTCGCCTCGGTTAGAATACGGCAAATAACGACAGGTATATAGGACAACTGATACAACTGCATTCACAATGCGCAGACAAGCATACACACAAATAATTCGGGGGGGGGGGGTTACCTCGGTTATTTTCTGGCTACGGCACTGATATTGAATCTATAGCTTTTGTGTTATATATGTAACTGATATATGCAATACAATATGATTAAACTAAATGCAATATCCGTTATTGGCAAGGACATGTGATTTGTATGTAATTGATAGTACATTATATGTTTTACGTTTATTTATCGTCGCTACCGATTCCCCATATGAGCGACGCCTCCTGAAGCGATTAGTCATTTATATTTTAGGAGGATAGTGCAATGATACAGACAGAGACCCATTCCGAGATTCTCTGGTTCTTTTATGTGCACGGTTTACAGCACCGATACGAGACCTCGGTTTAAAGTCCTATCTGAAAGACTGTTAATTTTATTAGGGTCAGACGGGGTATCGAACCTGCGACCCCTGGATTACCAGGCCCGCGTGTTACCACTGATCTATTGATCCGTCTGTGATAGTACATTATGTTGATCCAGTGGTATATATCAAGCTGTATATGATCGTCTAATAGAATATATTAAATTGTGCGTTAGATTGAATTAGTATTGAAATCCGGCGACTGTAACAAAAAGTAAAGTAAAGTAAATTGTTTGTTTATTATAGTGTCACCCCTATTTAAAGGGCTAGTCATTTCTGACTTATGAGACACCTCTTTTTATGAACATCAGTACTTCCCGAATCCTATGCTTGTATGCCAGGGGCCTGGCTGGTAGGCAATCGGTAACCATTATTTAACTAGCTGGCGGCTCACCAACCGGCCATATCAGAACGAACCCCTGGCGAGATTCGAACCTTCGACTTTATGTGCTATTTTATACTGTAGCATATGTTATATATGATTGGAGAATCATTAGAATTGGCAAATGTTATAACAAGTTTTGAAATTGTAAGCTCACCCGGGTAGAAAACCACTGACCTTCGGCAACATAACTGGAATTCTTCCTCAAATGAAATAAGTTGACACCCCCAGTGTGATTCGAACCATGATTTGAAGTCAGCCACCATAACCGCTCCGCCTCGGATGCCCCCTCAAAACAGTACTGATATATGCTCCAATGCTTGTTTTACGTTTAATTATCATTGCTACCGGTTGGCCATATGAGCCACGCCTCCTGAAGAGATTAGTTATTTTAGATTTTTGGAGGATAGTGCAATGATACAGACAGACCCATTCCAGAGTCTCATCTGGTTCTTTTACGTGCACGGTGTAACAGTTTCGCGATTACCATACTCGGACATAGTACGGTGTATCTTTAGTGCGCTATAGTCAATGTTACATAGTTAGTGCGCTATAGTCAATGTTACATATTTAGTGTGCTATAGTCAATGTTACATATTTAGTGCGCTATAGTCAATGTTACATATTTAGTGCGCTATAGTCAATGTTACATATTTAGTGCGCTATAGTCAATGTTACATATTTAATGCACTATAGTCAATGTTACATATTTAGTGGCTATAGTCAATGTTACATAGTTAGTGCGCTATAGTCAATGTTACATATTTAGTGCGCTATAGTCAATGTTACATATTTAGTGCGCTATAGTCAATGTTACATATTTAGTGCGCTATAGTCAATGTTACATATTTAGTGCGCTATAGTCAATGTTACATATTTAGTGCGCTATAGTCAGTGTTACATATTTAGTGCGCTATAGTCAATGTTACATATTTAGTGCGCTATGGTCAATGTTACATATTTAGTGCGCTATAGTCAATGTTACATATTTAGTGTGCAATAGTCAATGTTACATATTTAGTGCGCTATAGTCAATGTTACATATTTAGTGCGCTATAGTCAATGTTACATATTTAGTGCGTCAGTATTACATCTTTAGTGCGCTATTGTCAATGTTACATATTTAGTGCGCTATGGTCAATGTTACATATTTAGTGCGCTATAGTCAATGTTACATATTTAGTGCGCTATAGTCAATGTTACATATTTAGTATGCAATAGTCAATGTTACATATTTAGTGCGCTATAGTCAATGTTACATATTTAGTGCGCTATAGCCAATGTTACATATTTAGTGGCTATAGTCAATGTTACATAGTTAGTGCGCTATAGTCAATGTTACATATTTAGTGCGCTATAGTCAATGTTACATATTTAGTGCGCTATAGTCAATGTTACATATTTAGGGCGCTATAGTCAATGTTACATATTTAGTGCGCTATAGTCAATGTTACATATTTAGTGCGCTATAGTCAATGTTACATATTTAGTGCGCTATTGTCAATGTTACATAGTTAGTGCGCTATAGTCAATGTTACATATTTAGTGCGCTATAGTCAATGTTACATATTTAGTGCGCTATGGTCAATGTTACATATTTAGTGTGCTATAGTCAATGTTACATATTTAGTGCGCTATTGTCAATGTTACATAGTTAGTGCGCTATAGTCAATGTTACATATTTAGTGCGCTACAGTCAATGTTACATATTTAGTGCGCTATGGTCAATGTTACATATTTAGTGCGCTATAGTCAATGTTACATATTTAGTGCGCTATTGTCAATGTTACATATTTAGTGCGCTATAGTCAATGTTACATATTTAGTGCGCTATTGTCAATGTTACATATTTAGTGCGCTATTGTCAATGTTACATAATTAGTGAGCTATAGTCAATGTTACATAGTTAGTGTGCTATAGTCAATGTTACATAATTAGTGAGCTATAGTCAATGTTACATAGTTAGTGCGCTATAGTCAATTCATGATTCGATTTAGGAAACCATCAATTATAAAGTTATTGCATTAATTATACTATATAATCATGATTTCTAATCGTTGTACAGTACATTCTAAATACCCTCCTCCCCCTGTCGTAAGCATGGGGAGTATTGGTGTTGGCTGTGTGCGTGCGGCGTACGTGCGTCTGTCTGTGGATGCCGTTATGTTTACAGGATAGCTAAAACATATATTTTTGCATTTTGATGAAACGTTGTAGATATATATAGAGTTGATCTCGGAGGTTGAGTCAGGATTTTGGGAGAAAACGGCCACAGTGCGTTCAGCACAGAGACACGGTGTCAAATGGTACAGAGGGTTTGCATAACAGTGATATTTATAATGGGGCTACATATCTGTTTTGCGACTGATATTTTGGTAAACTCTGCAGAAGGTCAATGGATACATCAATACATGCCATGTTGAATACAATTTAATCTCTCAGTCACTGGTAATAATTGCAGGCACATCTAAGAAACCGACGCTAAACCTTTTCACTTTTGTTCGGTGTGCGCAATTTGATCAATTATATCACAGGAATAGTTCACGAATACTATGATTAATACATCATAAATAATTGAACTATTCCTGCCATGGTGTAATTGACAGATTACTCCAGACAGAGCAGAACACTTAAGAACATATCACTCACCAGCTTGTTCAGACGCCGTGTCTTCTATGCTAAACAACACTAGGCGTAAACAACTCAACCGCTTGTTCAGACGCCGTGTCTTTTATGCTAAACAACACTAGGCGTAAACAACTCACCCGCTTGTTCAGACGCCGTGTCTTCTATGCTAATCACCACTAGGCGTAAACAACTCACCCGCTTGTTCAGACGCCGTGCCCTCTATACTAAACAACACTAGGCGTAAACAACTCACCCGCTTGTTCAGACGCCGTGTCTTCTATGCTAAACAACACTAGGCGTAAACAACTCACCCGCTTGTTCAGACGCCGTGTCTTCTATGCTAAACAACACTAGGCGTAAACAACTCACGCGCTTGTTCAGACGCCGTGTCTTCTATGCTAAACAACACTAGGCGTACACAAAATAACCGTCCACTTCATCAGCGTTTGTATGTGTGTTTTACCTTTATTTATCGTCGCTACCGGTAGCCCATATGAGCAACGGACAGTATTTATATTGCGAGCTGTTTTCAATTTATTCACGAATTCTTTAATTTGCCACTACGCTACATATATTTCGGTTATTTTGAATTGTGTTTATTGGTCCACGTGTTCTCCTTGACGGTGACAAGTTATAGACGTTTATGTTCAATATTCCATCAAGCCAATAAGGCCCACGAGGTTACATAGAACATGAAACTGGCAAGACAAGTGCAGTACATGCATACATATACAATGCATGCACACATATACAATACATATATACATATACAATACATGCATACATATACAATACATGCATACATATACTATATATGCATACATATACAATACATGCATACATATACAATACATGCATACATATACAATACATATACAATACATGCATACATACATATATAATACATGCATACATATACAATACATGCATACATATACAATACATGCATACATATACAATACATGCATACATATACAATACATGCATACATATACAATACATGCATACATATACAATACATGCATACATATACAATACATGCATACATATACAATACATGCATACATATACAATACATGCATACATATACAATACATGCATACATATACAATACATGCATACATATACAATACATATACAATACATGCATATATACATATACAATACATGCATACACATACAATACATGCATACATATACAATACATGCATACATATACAATACATGCATACATATACAATACATGCATACATATACAATACATGCATACATATACAATACATGCATACATATACAATACATACATACATATACAATACATGCATACATATACAATACATGCATACATATACAATACATGCATACATATACAATACATGCATACATATACAATACATGCATACATATACAATACATGCATACATATACA
The DNA here is from genome assembly GCA_014843695.1 of Archivesica marissinica. Lineage (NCBI taxonomy): Eukaryota > Metazoa > Mollusca > Bivalvia > Venerida > Vesicomyidae > Archivesica > Archivesica marissinica. The sequence goes on from CM026391.1 coordinate 87,488,543, forward strand.
ATACATGCATACATATACAATACATGCATACATATACAATACATGCATACATATACAATACATGCATACATATACAATACATGCATACATATACAATACATGCATACATATACAATACATGCATACATATACAATACATGCATACATATACAATACATGCATACATATACAATACATACATATACAATACATGCATACATATACAATACATGCATACATACATACATACATACATACATACATGCATACATATACAATACATGCATACACATACAATACATGCATACATATACAATACATGCATACATATACAATACATATATACATATACAATACATGTATACATATACAATACATGCATACATATACAATACATGCATACATATACAATACATGCATACATATACAATACATGCATACATATACAATACATGCATACATATACAATACATGCATACATATACAATACATGCATACATGTACAATACATACATATACAATACACACACATATACAATACATGCATACATATACAATACATACATACACATACAATACATGCATACGTATACAATACATGCATACATATACAATACATACATACATACATATACAATACATGCATACACATACAATACATGCATACATATACAATACATGCATACATATACAATACATGCATACATATACAATACATACATACATACATACATACATACATATACAATACATGCATACACATACAATACATGCATACATATACAATACATGCATACATATACAATACATGCATACATATACAATACATGCATACATATACAATACATACATACATACATATACAATACATGCATACATATACAATACATGCATACATATACAATATATACGACGGAGAAGGTTCCTATAAGTATTGCATATTATTACTACTTACAATTTCTAAGGCACAGCTTACTAATGTATATCTACACGTATGTCATAAAACCAAATTTAAATATACATAATATTTAATACCATCCCTATATCGATAACTGCCGCGTTATATAAGCCATAGTACACACAAACTGTGCTTGCTTCCAAGAGGTGTACAACAGCGAGTAACCTATCCAGTGATTGAGTCAGTCGCCATATCGAGTCCCCCCTGCTGTGACAATCTCCTCGTAATAAGCACAATTTGGATTATTAATGGTGACATATTCGTTTGGGCAATCAGCTCATTACTTTGCGCATTTTCAGATGATCAGCAATAATAAATGAGATAACTGGACAGCAATTTATGAGATATTTTTGACAACATCTATCCATTAGCAATTACTCTGATACGGATTTACATGTATCAATACATTATTTGTTAATAGATTTCTTAGAAATTTGCCGCCGGAGAATGTCAGATTATTTGAGGTTTCGCTATAATTTATCTTTTCTTTGTAAGTGGATTTGTAATCTAATATGTAATTCAGACACATCATTGTTTCCAAATGCGGAAACAATTCCAAATACTGCCGTACAGTATTGATTAGAACGGGATATGTAGTTTACTGGTTGTAAGCAGTAGTGCCGTACAACCTAACTATGTCCGCAAGAACAATTATGTATGAAGATTATTTCATAGGGTTAATTCCGCATGACATATTCCATAAAATAACACTGCACGACATTTGCTTTAAGAATATTTGCACAATTTGGATTCGGAAAGCAATGGCAATCATATTCCTGTGAACACACTTACACTGTCTGTGCGTATCCCGTCTTTTATGCCAATATTTTAATAAATCATGCTAAGCATTATTTAAGCACATGAATACAGATTTATTGCTAAATATATAGGTTTATGAAACTTTCTAATTGTTTTGGGTTGTGCAGTGGGTCGAATATTTTAGAGTACGAACTGCCCGCGCTGTGTTGGCATGTCATATTGAAAATTGGAAGAGTATTTATAAATAAAAAATTAGGAAGGTTGTCATAAATGTCATTGCGATTATGATTGGTTTAGTTAGGTTCTCATAATGTGTTTGCGATTATGATTGGCTAAGGTAGCTTCTCATAAATGTCTCTGCGATTATGATTGGTTAAGGTAGGTTCTCATAAATGTCTCTGCGATTATGATTGGTTAAGGTAGGTTGTCATAAATGTCTCTGCGATTATGATTGGTTAAGGAAGGTTCTCATAAATGTATCTGCGATTATGATTGGTTAAGGTGAAACCGAGCTGAATGAAAGAAGGCTATCCTAGTCCAAATACGATTATATATTTTTCTATATTTTTGTTCAAGTACATTAAATTAAACATGTTTAAACATATATATATATATATCCTTATTGAAAATCTAGGGCTATACTTATTTTGTAACTAATACAAATGTAGGGTTATACAGATTTTGTAATGAATACAAAGGTAGGGTTATACTTAGTTTGTAACTAATACAAATGTAGGGTTATACAGACTTTGTAACGAATACAAATGTAGTTATACTTATTTTGTAACGAATACAAATGTAGGGTCATACTTAGTTTGTAACGAATACAAATGTAGGGTCATACTTAGTTTATAACGAATACAAATGTAGAGTTATACTTAGTTTGTAACGAATACAAATGTAGAGTTATACTTAGTTTGTAACGAATACAAATGTAGGGTCATACTTAGTTTATAACGAATACAAATGTAGAGTTATACTTAGTTTGTAACGAATACAAATGTAGGGTCATACTTAGTTTATAACGAATACAAATGTAGAGTTATACTTAGTTTGTAACGAATACAAATGTAGGGTTATACTTAGTTTGTAATGAATACAAATGTAGGGTTATACTTAGTTTGTACCGAATACAAATGTAGGGTTATACAGACTTTGTAACGAATACAAATGTAGGGTTATACTTAGTTTGTAATGAATACAAATGTAGGGTCATACTTAGTTTGTAACGAATACAAATGTAGAGTTATACTTAGTTTGTAATTAATACAAATGTAGGGTTATACTTAGTTTGTAATAAATACAAATGTAGGGTTATGCTTAGTTTGTAACGAATACAAATGTAGAGCTATACTTAGTTTGTAACGAATACAAATGTAGGGTTATACTTATTTTGTAACGAATACAAATGTAGGGTTATACTTATTTTGTAACTAATACAAATGTAGAGTTATACTTATTTTGTAACGAATACAAATGTAGGGTTATACAGATTTTGTAATGAATACAAATGTAGGGTTATACTTATTTTGTAATGAATACAAATGTAGGGTTATACAGATTTTGTAATGAATACAAATGTAGGGTTATACAGATTTTGTAATGAATACAAATCTAGGGCTATACTTATTTTGTAACGAATACAAATGTAGGGTAATACCGACTTTGTAACGAATACACATGTAGGATAGCAACCTGCTTAGAAATTGTGAGTCAGTTTAGCCCTTTCTACACCACATACCTCTAAATAGGCGTACACAAAGTGTAGATCCAGATGAGCCGTCTCTAAAAATATCATGAGAACATTGATGATAACACTATATAGATCATGCATTGTTAATATATGCTCCTAGACGTGATGTATATGCAACATATGTATATGTGACATGCATCGAATAGACGTCATATCGATATATAATTGAAACTACAACACATATTCCTAAATAGTGATCGGATGAGGAGACGCGAACACATCGACGTATGTTTGTACATACAAGTATAATTATTATGTTCCTTGATTGAGAAATATCTCATAGCCTGCCTAAGAAATACTATTTGTCTTTCATGTATTTATTTATAAACATGGCTTAGAGTTCTGATGCTTAGGAATTAACCGCACACGCCATAGGCATATGGTTAATTTCGACACTCAAGACGACATACCGTGCTTTATACGGCTCTACAAAACGCAAAGACAAATATTATATCGATTCTAGCATGACCAAATATCTAGTTTTTATTTTTTAGAAAGCGTAAATGACGTCACAAAACAGCCAAAGTGCTTGTAAAATGACGACATGTTTTTCGTTACGTGCTAAACACTGTAAATTCCTTCTTTGCGTATACAGCCACAATGCCGAGACGTGTTAGAATATTTATCTAAAAATAATGTGGAATCCCTAACAAAGATTGTACCTACTATTCTTACTAACGTCCATATATATGTATGCTTAATGCATTGAAGAACACAGCACACAGTAGCCAATCCAAATTGCCAATGGTGTTAGCGTCATCAATGCCCATGCTAAAATGACGTGTCTGCAATCGGAACATGTGCACTTTCTTATATTATAAATACAAACAAACTAATATGTTGGGCCTTCGCCATTATCGCCAAAATTAGACAAATGCAACAAAGTGGCGAACACATTATAAATAGCGAATCTATTGAGATTTCGCTATAATTTATATTTTCTTTATATTAAAGGCGTTCTCTACAGTGTTGTAAAAAAAGTTTGCAATAATAGAATTTGTTCATACTTGGTACATCACTAGTACTATGTATTACTAACCATAATATGAAATAAAATTGCGATGCTAATGACTTCGTTTTTTTTTATTAATTTTTTTATAGCATGCCTATTTTCCATTTTGGCCAATAATTTCTCATTTTGACGACAAAAGTAAAATAAAACACATATTTGCAATTAGTATGTGTATATTGATATACTAATATGTTACATATGACTATTAATCATAATGGCATGTAACTACAAACATTAAATATGCATATCATATTTAAAATACAATAATCCTAGATCATGAATTTTCCATGTTCGAGTACTTGATTTTGGTGAGATGTTTGTGTGTTTTTCATGTAATATTTAGGATATAATTTCAAATATTTATTGTTCACAATAATAGAATTTCTTCAAATGTTGTATATAATTAGATCTATATATGCATAAGTAAAATATTAAATACAGTTGGCATGCTGTAGAGAACGCCTTTAATAACTATTGTATTACCAAGTTGTGAAATCTCTACACAAACATAATGGGCGCCCTCAATATGTATTAATTCTCAACACATTTGTATAATTTAATTAATCTGTGATAGTATCCATGTGTTATCTATTCAGTGTTCATTGTATGATACTGACATGTCTGCTGTAAGGGAAAGCTGTCGCCCTTAAGTGTCCTACTCCAGGTTAATTGTTTAGATAATTGTACATCCGGACATAATTATTCCATTATTGTCACATGCTCAATCATGGCGTATTTGCCATGGAATCATCAGGTTGTGCATGTGTTTTCATTCATTCAATGTAGTTTTATTTCAATTTGCATGTGGACGACTAGTTTCGTTAGAAGATGGTCATGTATCCTACATCGGCTGTGTCTGTTTTACATATTGAGGTGATTTCGTCTTTCCATCCAGGCCAAGCCCTATGTAGTGCTTCTTTCTGTAAACTGTAACTTTTAGGGCCACATCCTCCACCATTTGTCAACTCACAGCAGCAAGAACGGTTCCTGTTGTTTCGCCGGCGCCTTCGTCGCTACAGCATCATGGTAATGCGTATACCGCCTGATTTGGATTAAAACATCGCCAGCTATCAGCCGTCTGTACAGCATCGAGCATTGCTGTCGTCAAGTAGGGAAGTTTATTTTGTAGAGGTCACGCATACTGAGTCGACACGGCTTTTTCCGTTCCGATAGCAAGGCTGATATCAACAAAGTCCTTGACCCACATCCCTGTTGTGAGCTGATCCAAGGTCACGACGTGCATGGTGTTGAGGTTAGACATGGACATGTCTCATAAGTAGCAGTCATTGTCTTTATAATTACATGCGAATACATACATAGTATGATCCATGTTACGTGGGCAATACGTACACTTTCAATAAACTTCATCTAAACTTGATATTGTCGTTTCCTGTTGTGTATTGAACATCGCTACAGGATGCTCGTGTGAGCGATGAGCAGTTTATCTATTAATACCTTTCCTGGGCAGGTTCCATCGGTTAGCCAGGACTTGGTGGACCAACCTCCGTAAGAAACTGCCAACGTTTTCATATAAAGAGCACCGTCTGAGCATTGCTTGAACCAGTGACCATCAGTGATGATATGTTACAGTGGTATACAAGTCATCGACCTTAACCACTCGACCACGGAGGCGATTCTATGCATTTATTTTATGTTGCCATGGAAAAAGTAAGTGGAATATGTTATGGAATATTTCCAGATGAATCAGACAGTTTGTTATTAGGATTTAACATGCCTCTGGACAAACTGGAAAGGAAACGAGTATAAAGTATAATTTCCAATTAATGTATATTGTATTTTCCTCTTGAAATGTTCGCCACATAAACGAAATAATTCAACGTATGCATGCATAGGTGAACATGTATGTATGCAAGCTCATACACAATGCATGAAAACACGTGTCTTCTGAATAAAGCCGCGTGATCAATGATCGCAACGAGTGTTAGTATATACGTAGGATAAATGTATGCCTCACACCTGGGCAAATGATATACATTCATGGTTTTTCTATTAACTCCATTGGTATAAGCGTATTTATTCGAAACATACACTAAACAACTATGTACACAATACAATCAAGTGGATTCAAATGAAAGCTAAACGCTTGTTGGATTTCTTGCCTCCTTGACAGCTAAAGTCCGATTTATCCCGAAATAGTTTTGGCCCTTATAGTTGGAATCCTTTGTGTTTACCGTTGTTTTCTAACAATATTTTGCTGTATGATAAATGTAATGTTATCAAAATCATATTAATTACATGTAATTAATATAAGATACGTTTTATTTTGAGTCGGCAAGATATCAACAGTACAACACAAGCTCTGAGTAAGCTTTTGAACCGACTATATAACATACAGTATAATGGTAACACTTGTACAACAGCAATACAATTATAATCACTGATAATGAATAGAATGCATATTTATTTAAAATTTATTTCTAAGATAAATGCTGAAAAATGTTAAAACATAACTAATTTGTGTAGCTAAGACCAATGTGCTTGTTAGTCATAAAGAATATTAATCTAGTAAAGCAATGACTTTATTGATACAACTAATGAAATATAAATATATATGGATTAAACAAAAATCTTTTACAGGAACATCAATTATTTTAAAATATATGATATTCATCGCACTGAGCTAGAGTTATCATTATAAAAGATATTCATTGGAACATGAACACAATTTACACAATAATATCATTTGTATGACATTACTAAACTGGACAATATTTAATAAGACAATTAAAAATTAGCCAGCATACTCGCATAAAGCGAACATATTAACACATATTCCATGATTTCAATGGCCCAGTAATGTGGATATTTAAACGATTTAAATGTGGTGCATTTCTTACATCTACAACTCTTCTCATCCCAGTAGGACAACTGATTTTTAAAATTGTTAAAATATGTTATGGCTCTCAAACGTTCTGGTAGTTAGTTCCACAATACTGGGGCTACAAACTTGAAGGAGTTCTTACCCAAATGTGTTGTCCTCACATGTAGTACCTGAAGGATAGTTGAGTATCTGAAGTTATATTTATCTGATAAAACTAGTGGGGCAATGATGCACACAATCTTGAAAGTTTCTATGGCCATATTTCTGCATCGAAGCACGTGCAAGGAGGGCAATTTAGGGTTAGTCAACACATTTTGTAAGAACTAACATAGTTACCATATACAAATCACAGAGCCCTTTCCTTGATATTTTCAATTTTCCTTGTGTTTGCAATGCCAGGATAGGGGGCGGGGGCAGACATTAACATTTCATTGAATAAATGTATGAAAACTAATCAAGCGATTCAATTTACAGTTGTTTTTGCCAATATGTTTAAGAATGTTTAACTGCTGGGCAGCTTTTTTACAAATAGTTTGTATATGATTGCTAACATTAAGATTAAAATCATTGTTAACACCCAAATGTTTAACAACATCCTCACAGTTTATTACGACAGTTCCAATGTTAATGCTTTCTATAATGGGTTTGTTTACCAACAGCTAATGCCTGCAGGTATGTCTCTGTGTGTGCGTGCATGCAATTAAAATTGAACCAGTTTATTACAATATTACCCTCATTGTGGAGTGTTTGCATACGTAAATCGAAAGCTGGTGTGTGAAACGAAAGAGTGTTGTCATCAGCCTAGATGTATAGAGTGCCTTTCTGAATAAAGTAAAACATTTCATTAATACAAACGTTATGATTTGTTCCTGAGTTTGGTAACTAGACATGATATTTACTGAGTGTTTGGAGAGTCCGTACGCAGCAAGCTTACAAGGTAATACATCATGTGGTAAACAATCTAACGCATTGAAAAGGTCAATTAATAGTCCAGAGCACATTTCCAGTCTTCAAGAAGTTTCAGAATCGTTGTGTGGCACCCATGTCCCTTCCTAAATGCACATAAGTTGTGAAAACAGAATCAAAGTAATTTGTCAGCTGCGTGGACAGAATCTTTTCATAAATCTTTGAAGTAATTGGTAAAATACTCACTGCTCTATAATTAGACTTACTAAAGGGATCATACTTTTTAAAAATAGTGGTTATTTATGGTTCCTTAAGGCTATGTGGAAAGAAACCTGCTGAGATTTGTGGAGTTTAAACTACTAGTAAAATGTGGTACAAGAGCATCCCGTAAAAACTGTAAAACCTGTACGGAGATTTTATAAAAACACCGGTAACTTTTTTACATTAATTGTGTCAATAACCTTGGATATAGTGTGTTGATCTGTGGGTTTAAAGTTAAAACTATCTGGTATAAAATCATGACACTTAATTTTATCTAGACTAGGATGACTATTTTCATTAAAATCAAAATATTTCCCAATATTGTCTGCAACACTTACAAAAAAAGTTGTTAAAATTTCAGCCACTGCATCATTTTTTGAAACAGTACTTTCAGTTTCACTAATAATATTATCTTTGTTTGGTATTTTGTTGATTTGTTTAACATAACAGGCTTAATGGTGTGTTCCAGAAGTTAGTAGTTTTACTCCCTTCCCACACAGCGTTCTCCAAAATAAGTATTCCTAGATTGTTTCTTCAACTTAGTTACTAAGTTTCTCTGTTTTCTATATAGATCCCAATTTGTATTATAATTGAACTTTAAATAGTTATGATGCAACATTTCCCTACTGAATAGCTATTCTGAGGATGTTGTTTATATATGGAAGTTGTTCAGGCTTTCTGTAGCTCTGTTTGACTGGATGGGCTCATCAATGACTCTGGAATGATCTGTTTCAAAAGTATTATAAACATAATGAATAGAATTTTCAATATGTGGGATAGTGATGCTTCATACATCTTACATACTCATACAACGCTCAATGTTAAAATTGGTAAAACTGCGGTAAGAAAATGTCTCCTTTCCACTACAAGGCGTTTATCACTCTATTGATCATGTTATGGCAGTCGCTAATACCTGTTGCAAAATTTAAAGTTCTGATACACATATAATTTGTGATGGTGTACAGTCTTACATAAAACATGGCGCACACGTAATTATATTAGTTAAATTATCTGGTGCGGGCCGTTGTCTAATGTTGTTAAAACTTGTGGCCCAAACCATATGTATGTTCATGCTATGTATTGTACCTTTGCGTGTATGACATATGTACTATAATAATTGATTTGCAATCAAATATGGTTAAATATATAAAATAAAATAAGCTAAACTATAATATCACAAAGATCTTCAATTTGTTTACTCTTGGTTTCTGATAGCATGCCAAAGTTTAAATCTCCAATGAGAGCATAATGATCAAACCTAATGATACGTTTGTCTAATGTTCTGCTGATGACATCAATACCTCTGGCAGGGTTGCAGCTTGGCGACCTGTATGCACACATAACGCACCATTGGGTATTATTTAGTGTTACCTCATAGATAATGTGTTCAAGAGTTTCTTGTTCAAGGTCTACGTCTGGATGGAATGTCAGCCCTTATGTAGGAGACAAAAGCTCCGCCATGGACGTTTCCGATTTTGCTTTCTAATTTGTAGCCTGAAGCATTGCAGATAGAGTCACGGTAAGATGAGGCGACAAGGGAATCAACAAGCTTGTCGCTGAGAACTTCGATTATTTCAACAAACTTTGACTTCAAGCTGTTGATATTAAGGTGTGCTATCCATACTGTCCTGGGATGTTTCTGTTTAATATATTTTCGTTCTTCAAAAGATGAGTCTTCTTCTATCATCGAGCTGTTTGGTGTGTAATCAAATCAAAAATTAGTATCTTAATTGCAATGCTCTTATACTATATTCAGTCTCTTTGTTAATTACAATCTAGTATTTTGGGGCGGGCCGAAACTAATATTGTTAAAACTTGTGGCCCAACCCTTTTGCTTCTCCATATATATACATACTGATAATGTTTGTACCATATATCTTATTTAATTCATCCGTAACATGTTTGTACATTTGAGTTGTATTATACATTGAATATAAAGAATGCAATAAAATATGATTAAACAAAACTGTTTGGTGTGTCTCCGCAGTCTGTGAAAAATGACTCACTAAAACGAAAACATGAGCAAGATGAACATATTCATGGGTCATCACTGTTACACAATATGTTGTACGCGTCGATAGTGACATTTAATATGGCACCAGTAAACATATGCCTCACACTGCCCTGTGTTCTGGGCAACATGTTTGTCACAGAAGCCACATGGACAAGGCACTGGTCATGGATAGTCGCGATATTGCCACTTGGTATGGCTGTTGTCTAATGTTGTTAAAACTTGGAAAGTAATAAAGTAATATAATATAGTTAAATAAATATTGCCACTGGCGAACATGACAGCCAGTATCTTGTGTTGCCTCTGTTTGAACTCTAGTGGTATAGATGGTGGTACTGTTCTCGAGTGATGTATGTGGTAGAAGAACATTGTAAAAAAAGTGACGTGTGTGCAGCAGCTCTTGGTGTTCCATTATGTTGCTGTGCCATGAGTGGTAGGTTGCATTCTAAAGCAATACTCGTGGAGGTCATGATATCGCAGTGGATGCGCGTTCGCTTCAGATGCGAAAGGTCCGGAGTTCGAGCCCCGCTGGAGCCGTTACGATTGTGCCCTTAGGCAAGGCATTTAAATTTCACGTTGCCCTTTCTTTCTCTCTCTCTCGGCGATGGATTCCATCAGGAATGAGGTATCGAGAGTGGGTAATACAAGTTGTAAGAACTTGTTTCGCAATCGAGCTAAAATAATTGTGTATAAACTAAGAGCAATACTAGTTTGATAGCCATCATCTTAGCAGTGTTTACCGAGACACCGGTTGGTGATCTGGAAAGTTTGCATGCTTTACCACACAACTCAAACATCGGATGATCCAGATCAAACATGAAAAAAGTTAGATTTCTTCTTGTTCTGATAGTTATTCGTGTAAAGTTGAATGACGTAGTTTCAATTACGACATGGTGTCTTTCATCAAATATAAAATCTTTTAATTTGTCGTATTGTATTCGTTTTTAAAAATATGTTCGCTGTTGCAACAATACGTACTTCGAACCAAACGGTGTCCTGTACTGTTTTACAATAAAGTATCCATTCGATATTATGTAGGATATATGTCGATATTTACTAATTTAATAATTATAAGATGAGAAAATGGGTGAACATGGATAGCAAGTAGTGCAAAGGAAACAACGATAAAAACAAAACATATACTACATCTAGGAGTAGTAACCGACTAATATTTCTCATTATATTTTGACTAAATATATGTCTACTATCTCTAAGTGAAGGTCTCACGTGGTATCCGCTGTTGAGTAATGTCTAGCCTGGGAACAGGCGTCGGTATAGTTTGCCTTGTCTGCTTTATTAATGTATGTATTGAGACGTATTCAGTTTCTGATAACGTCGTTTTTCCAGACGTAAAACGGGACATATCGACAGTCTGGAACTCAGGCTAAGTAAATTCCATTAATAAACAAATGTCGCGTTGGGAACGTAGCTAGTAATTATAGGAACTTGCTACTTTCACTTTTGATAACTGGTGTTTCGCAAAGACAACCTCTTACGGAATAATATGTGAAGCAATGCTATTTAGAGTGTACATTATTGGTTTAACACAGCTCTGGAAGTCGTGATAGCGTCGTGGATGTGCGTTTGCTTCAGGTGCGAAAGTTCCGGAGTTCGAGCCCCGCTGGAGCCGTTACGATTGCGCCTTTAGGCAAGGCATATAAATTCCGCATTGCCTCTTCTCTCTCCTCCATGGCGATGGATTCCACCAGGAATGAGGTATGGAGAGTGATTAATATAAGTTGTAAGAACTTGTTTCGCAATCGAGCTAAAATAAAGAGGTATTTAAAAAAATTAACACAGCTCTGAGGGTAGTCAAGATGACTCGGTGGTTCAATCCTGGTCAGTACCTGCAATACTGCTCCAAGGGCTACCCGCGGTCTTCCTCCACTAATAATAGCTGGAGAGTCGCCGTATGATCTAAACTATTGGTTCGACTTTAAACTTCAAAACAAACAAACAATTAATATAAAATATCAGTGCACTAAAACTCATGTTAATCATGAATAGTATATATATATAATACCTGGATGCTATAATGATGTGTTTTGGAAAACACCCTTCAAAATATTATTCAAATTCGGGCTCTGAAATGAAAACATTCAGAGCTTGATATCCTTGTTTGTTTACGTTTATTTATCGTCTCTACCGTTGCCCATATGAGCTACGCCTCCTGAAGAGACCAATCGTTTTAGAGTGTTGGAGGATAGTGCAATGATACAGACACGAGACCCATTCCAGAGTCTCCTCTGGTTCTTTTACATGCACGGTGTATAGCACCTACTCGAGACCTCGGTTTAAAGTCCCATCTGAAAGACTGTTAATTTTATTAGGGTCAGATCGGGGATCGAACATGCGATTCCTGATTACCAGTCCAGCGGGATACCACTGGACTACAGATCCGTCTGTAAGTCAAACTATTACAACGTATCTTTCTTTTATGTTTTGCTGGTAAAGGGAGACAACTCTAATACTCCTATATTATTTACATATCAACTTCAACTAAATACTGTCGAACAAACAGCAATGGTTATAATTGGCAGGCGCAGTCTAGAACAGTTAGTTAATCTAAAATGTTATGTGCAAGTTAAAATGATAAAATGATCTACACAGCTATAGCTTAAAGCAGACAGTACAAGGATTAGAGAGAGTTAGCAAGAATATTGTGCTACCTCAGTGTTATTGACTAGTATAGGTATGCATACGATGTGATTTCTGTGAATATATATCATGTCACATTGGAAAAACAAAATAAACGGGGCTACCCATTTTGTGTGCATCACATATATATTTATAATACATTGATACATTATGATGATTTTGGGATATATATATATATATATATATATATATATATAAAGGTACAATATATAGTGTGTCTAAGTCGGATATGTAGTCCAGTGGTAACACGCTGGACTGGTAATCCAGGGATCGCAGGTTCGATCCCCCGTCTGACCCTAATACAATTAACAGTCTTTCAGATGGGACGTTAAACCGAGGTCTGTTGTCGGTGCTTTACACCGTGCACGTAAAAGAACCAGAGGAGATTCTGGAATTGGTCTCTTTCTGTATCATGCACTATCCTCCAAAATCTAAAATAACTAATATATTCAGGAGGCGTCGCTCATATGGGCAACCGGTAGCGATGAAAATAAATAAACGTAAAAACACACACACATTTGTCTAAGTAAGTATATATTCGTCATGGACGTAGCCCTTTAAATGGGATATATAATATATATATATCTGATTCTTCAGATGCTATTGATCAAGTTACCCCTAACAAAATTAATATTGTTTGTATGTTTTTTATTATTTATTTTTCGTCGGCACCGGTTGCCCATATGAGCGACGAGCTGTTTAGCTAACAACACCATTCCTCGGCAGACCCCAGCGGTAACCCAGTACTTGGTGCACCAACCTCCGTAAGAAACTGCCAACGTTTTCATTCAAAGAGACACTGTCTGAGCGTTATTCGAACCCGTGACCATCAGAGACGATAGGTTACAGTGGTATACAAGTCAGCGACCTTAACCACTCGACCACGAAGGCGGACCAATAATACATCATAAACTACAATATGAATGTTGGCAAATCGCGGAACAGCGTAACTAAAACGTATTTAGAATGTAGAATATTGTTTGTGAATCAAGACACGTGAATAGAACTGTCTTGGTAACGACATGTCCAACAACAAGATGTGAACCTTTCCGTAATTAGGTCATGGGTCGGAGGTTATAAAACGTTCTCAAATCTCTAGCTCCATTGATTTGATTGGTTCATTCTGAGTTTTACACTAGTCTGAATCAATCAGACGCTTGAGACTGATATCGAGATTGGAGAAAAGCGTTATAACCTCCAGGCATGGGTTCTAGAACACTTGGTATTTAACTTTTGTAAGATTGCAATGTCACGTGCACTGTAAGTCTTTCATTTCCTATATATTACAATATTTCGGAATAATTTTCAAATCCTACAAATAGCAGGCATGTCCATACTTGTGGATATTTTGTAATTAACGTATAGCTTTCTAAATGTAAACTCTATGCAGTCAACATATTTGTATAGCCATATGGGGATATATCTTAGACTAGTAAACGTTAATGTATTTCGTTGAGTATAGTTTGACGTGAAAGATCAATACATTATAGCAACAACGGAGAGCTATGTGTCCAATCAAACAGTATTTTCTATTTTTCTTCATGTGCAAGATAATTCAAGTCATGGACATGATACACAACTGAGGTAAAGTACACTCCTGGGACACCAAAAGCAATACATTCATTACCAACCATCTCCTGATATTTACATGAATGCTATAACTCATAAGGGACTGGTAGACGAGCCGTCTTGACTCCGCTCTGTTTGTCTACTCATTCGATGATGATGATTATGTTTATTTAAGCTCGCCGACGGCGAATAATGTGGGTGAGCATTCCCGGATTATTACGTTCGTGTATTCATAGTGTGAGGTGTCTGTAGATTTGTATAATGTTGCCTTGACGTTTTCGGTGATTGGCAGGCATCAGCTTCCTGTTCAGGGTGACAAGTCCTGATGGGTTCTCCAAAGGCTCTTCTTAGTGTATCCCTCCTCACTGTTGGTCATCCCGCAGCAGCATATAAACGGATATAACAATTAGACATTGGTCATCTAGCTCGCTCCAGGATCAGTTCATATCTCCACCACCTCTGTTGAATGAGGTAGATAGGAAGTCGTGATAGCGCAGTGGATGCGCGTTCGCTTCAGGTGCGAACGGTCCGGAGTTCGAGCCCCGCTGGAGCCGTTACGATTGTGCCCTTAGGCAAGGTATTTGAATTCCACGTTGCCTCTTCTCTCTCCCTCATGGCGATGGATTCCATTAGGAATGAGGTCTCGAGAGTGATTAATATAAGTTGAAATAACTTGTTTCGCAATCGAGCTAAAAATAAATTTGTATAAACTAATGAGACAGAAGAGGTGGAGTGTACGTCCCGTGTCGCAAGCTCGACAGTCAAGCTAGCCCAGTTCCTACGCTGCTTCTGCGATATGTGCCCCGACCGCAACGTGCACCCCGTGGTGGAGATCAGCCAGGGTATACGTATTCAATTCATGTAATCATCATAGATACATTGGCTACTATGCTGGGGGCGTAGCTTGACTTAATAGGCACCATTAGGATAGGGGGTCCGGTGATCTCTCCCTCGTTGAATAAAATTAAATGTTATATTCGAGAGCCAAGACTGTTATTGTAATGAATTATCGACACTACTTCTTGGGTCTTGTCTTGGGCAATAGTCGTTTTGAAACCACGATATGCCTATATCAAATACATCTACTGATATCCACGCTTGTAATGTATAAACAATGTATAGTAATTATCAAGTTTCAAACCGACCTGATCCAGTTATTTGTTTCTGGACGGCGTCTATATTTGATACGCTGTTGGAATTTGCATATCGTAGGAACATCAAAGTCTTGGAACAGGACTATATTTTGCCTGGGTGGTCATATAAATATAGGCCGGTCGATCTCCTCACGACGTGCACGTCGTGACCGGTGCACATCCCGCAGCAGCAGCGTAGGATTCTGGGATCTTCTGGTCGTCGATCTTGCGAATGGGAAATCTCCCAAATGTGTATCCACAGCTATAGCACATCAGGACAGATCCACAACCTCTTCTAGATAGTGTTTGGGGTATCTCATTATATCTTCGCTGGCGTTTTCGAGCTTTCGATCTTTCTTCTACTTCTCCGGCGGATAGACGAGACGGCGGACCTGAGGTAGCGGCAACGGTCGTGGCATCCACGCTCCCTTGAGTGACAATCGACGACCAGATATCTAACTGCCAGATCCGTATAAATGCTGCTGCGGGGTGACCAACAGTGAGGAGGGTGGCCCTACAAAGGACCCATTCGAAAGAGGAAGCAGGACTTGTCACCCTGCGAAGAACGAAGATGCCTTCCCAGCTGTCTACATAAACAACTTAGAGGTATCTACATAAACTTCTTAGAGAAACCAGTCGCCCAAATGCATTTATGCGGTGGCGACTATAAATAAACTTACATCATCATCATAAATATATTTTAATACCACGATCATTAATTGGGCCGTATTGAGTTTTCTGATAATATCAACTGTCATATTGCCAGAAGTTTTTCCTGGGTGGTCATATAAATATATTTTAATACCACGATCATTAATTGGGCCCTATTGAGTTTCTGATAATATCAACTGTCATATTGCCAGACGTAAATTAGTGAACAGTCGACAGACTGGAACCCAGGCTAGAAGCATCCAAAAAAATGACAAATGCCAAACAAGGTTTTGAAAATGTTAATGAAGCATTTATATTGCCTACAGATAGTTTATTAAACTGTATATACTATGATAAATATGGTAACGTTGGTCAGTTTTATTTCACAAACGTCAATAGACAAGTTTGGTCAATGAGAATAATTACAAAACATTTACATAAGGGTAGAGTCACATGATTGGTGAACACGTTTAGATAGATTTCTTTATTTATAGAGGGTGACCTAATTAGTTTTGAACTAATCCTCCTTAGGGCCCTCTTCAATTTGTTAACACTATAGAATAAATGTACATACACAATAATTATAACATAGTTACGCCGTACAATATACATGCATAATGTTGTACAATGTAACTTAAACAACAGCCTAAATAAATCATGTACTTTGATAGAAATACAAAACGACATAAGCATATTGATTTACAATCATTATATATATATAACTGTCTAGTGTCTACCGATTAAAACGTTGTATCCATACTTTACATTTTGTCTTGAATATATTTAAAGATCTGGACGTCTTAATTTCAAATGGTAGACAATTCCATATCTTTGGACCAGAGTATTCTAATGATTTCTTATACATTTCACATCTAGGTCTTGGAATATAGAGATCCATATTTGAAACATTTCTCAATGTCATATCTGAAGTAACTGAATTGCAATGTCTTAATTGAAAATGTTCATTCAAATAATTCGGTACAAGATTGTTCATAATTTTGTACATTGTTACTGCTTTTTGAAAAATAATCCGTTGGTCAAAAGTCATTATATTAATTTCAGACATTGATTCACGCAAAGAAATATAATCTTGGCCCAGAATGAATTTACAAGCTCGTCTCTGCAATCTTAATAATGTGTTGATATTTTGTTGTGTGGTGTTTCCCCATATGATACAACAATAATCAAAATGTGGTTGGATATATGCCTTGTAATAAAGTATTCTGTAGTTCAGATTCACAATATACCGTATTTTTACCTAATAGCCAAATGTTAGTTGAAATCTTTTTCACAATATATTTGATATGTGAGTCCCATTTTAATGAATCCTGAATGTGTACCCCAAGCAACTTCTCTGATTTGCTGGTTTTCAATAATATATTTTCATATTTAAGAGAGAATGTAGGGTTAGGGAAAGTGTTTGATGGTATATGTTATTTATCAACTACAAGCTATGTATGTATGTCCCCATGTACTTGAAAACATAACGGGAATGCAATACAATGTGTATATGTCTATTAAACGGCATCATGATTTTCAATATAATTATACACACACCATATCATAACATAGTATGCCAATGGTAGCACGATTTGTACATATGTACATGCTAAAGTAATGAGTATTCATTAACAACATTCATAGATAAAACAAGTATATTTCTCTCTAACAGCAATCGACTATTATGCATGTGATATGTGAAATCACATGTTCTGTTCTATGGCACACCGTGAGAAGAATAGGTCGTTGATTATAGTATACACATGTAATTCTTTCTTTTTTCAAAACTTTTATAACTAAACATTGATTATTAAATTCCAGTTAGGCGTTCAAGCCCATGAGGACATACATACATACATACATACATATTATATACAGCTAGCGAACAATGCAAACATAATGCATACAGTATATACAAATCAATGTGAACTCCCACAATCTTAGCCATGCATATTTATTTCTATGTGTAAATACATGTAATATTGATCTGATATGTGTCTTATAATTAAAGCAAAATCGTTATTTATTTCTAACACGTAGAATATATTTAAATCTGCATCGACTAGTTTCTAACAATGGACGGATCTGTAGTCCAGTGGTAACACGCTGGACTGGTAATCCAGGGATCGTTGGTTCGATCCACCGTCTGATCATAATAATAGTGTAATATGTAATATGTATGCCAGACATTTTATCGATTGTCTTGACTATGATAACACCTAATACATTTCTGACATGAAAACTGTGTCAATCTTGAAGACAGTGTCATCTACAGTTCATAAACGGTACTGGCACTTCATGTTTAGACTGAATAACATAGCGATTTTGCATGGGATCATTGCACAGTATGACTGGCAGTCTGAGTTTGTCGCGAAAACAGACGACTAATTGGAATTACTCGTCAATTAACAGTATCAACCGTACATACATATAGTCATGGATGCTTACCCGAATTACCAGTATTCCCTCCATAAACAGTTTTGTCATTTCATCTTTCTGAACATGCACAATCTAAATGTTTACATTTTAGCGGATAATTTTAGCGGAAAGAAGTGCTATTTTACAGACGACACTAAAAACTAACCTAATCCAGTTTAACTACCATAAGTGTGTTTTAGCTCTGTATGATCTGACGAGTATAGAACTGTGGTCATTTTGATAATTGGTTCAAAGTGAGCTGAACAATTTAGCGGCGAGCTTAGCGGATCTATATTTTGTGACGGCGTACGACTACTGACAGTTAAAGTTTAGCGGAACGATTTGATTGGGTAATCAAATCCGCTCAGCGTTTCCATTGGACAATACTGTGTTTGAAAGTTGTGGCGCGACAATTCACACTGAAAATCACATCGCCATTCCTTATAAATACCGGGACGGACATCAGTCTGCAGCTGACATTCCATCAAGAGCCATTTCGATTAATATATATCCGCTAGAATCCGCTAAGAATAACTATAACCAGAAGGTACTACATATTTAAACGGAAAACGTTACAGAAACTATATGTATTGCTTTTATTCAGTAGTAGGCCTATATATCTATCTATAATAATAATAATTGAAACGAAAAGTCTTTGTGATCTTATATATATGCGAGATTTGATGTAATTAAATCTCGGATCGTACTGTTACGTCCCTAACCAGAGTCGTCCATCCCGATAAAGAAGGGCACTAGACGTGCCAGGCTAACAATATGGTGTCAGAAGTGCAGATGTTAGTTTTAGCCTAATATCAAGAACTCGTCATATATGTGAGGGGACTGCATTGAGATAATAGTAAGATCACTTGGAGACTATTGCGTTATTCAACTATTCTCACCCAACATAATTAAGCTACAGATATTACACCTGTAGTGAAATATACATTAGCATTGAGACGGACATTTTAGCGGATATATAAACGTAATGAAAAAAAGTTATAAAAACTACATAAGTAGTAAACCCGTCGGTTTTTAAACTGTAAATAAGGATCACAGGTTACCTCTATTAACCAAATCTTAAGTGGCTTGACGGTTATATAGGCCACCATAAGCCTGATTAATTAGCATTTTTAAATATCTCTAAATTTTGGACAACTCAAAATAATGGCTAACTCAGATCCAGAGATTGAGTTTAATCAAGATCGTGGTGATCATGAAGAAACACATGATTCTCCTAGAGATCATGACATAGATGGACAATACGACGGACGTGGAAATGACAGACGTTTTCATTGTTGTCATGGGCCGCGAAGACTCTCAATAATCATTAAACCTGACCAATTTACTGGTGAGGAAGATTGGGAGCAATATATATCGCACTTCGAAGATTGCGCTGAATTGGGACAATGGAAAGACAAAGAAATGCTTCTTACACTTGCAGCCAGTCTGAAAGGTCAGGCACGTGTATTCTATACAAGTCTACCTTCTGCAGAAAAATGCTCATATGAGCGTCTAACATTATCGTTAGAGCAGAGGTTTGGCAGTGTGCGCCAACAAGCAAGATGGTTGTCCAAGTTTCAGACTCGTTCCAAATTATATGGCGAGTCCATTGCTTCGTTTGGGGATGATCTGCGCCTAATGGCCAGGAAGGCCTACAGTAATTTAGAGCGTGAAGCACAGGAAATGCTTGCACTTCAGCAATTCTACAAAGCCCTCTCGGTGGAGATGAAATGTAGGGTAATGGACCGTGATTGTAAGACGATCACTGAAGCTATAGAGGTCGTAGAAAGGTATGAGGAGTTATTGGGTGAAAATATGGGCCAGAATAGGCGCAGAGATGTTATCAGGCAAGTAGAGGACCGTGGTTTAGGTAATGGTAACTCATACAGGCATAACAACAGGTGGGAAAGAAGGGCAAATACGGCAGGGCATGATGACGAGCTTCATAACACCCTGAGATCTATTCAATTCAGGTTAGATCGAATTGAGAGGGGCCAGAGAAGAAAACCACAAACAGGACCAAGAACCTGTTTCATTTGTCAGTCACCTGATCATCTTTACAGGGATTGCCCAAATGGACAAGGCCAGAATGTAGACAACACAAGCTCAGGACGTGAGCCAAGCCGGATGTCGGGAAACGACAATCCGTCTTCTCCATAGGTCGGGAGGGGGCGTGTACTGAAGTAGTAAGACCTGAGAATAATAGTGTAAATAAAGAGTATGTAGGCAAACTGGTTGAACCAACCCCGACTGTCCGTGAAAACCAACAGCTAATAACACCAAGTAGCACTGACTCGTCTCGAATTGGTCAGGTAGGTGACACAGGGACACACTTTGACAACGGTCTTTACATTACTGGCAAAGTAAATGAAACATCAGTAAATTTCTTGCTGGATAGTGGCAGTACGGCCACATTAATTTCAAAAGAAACTTTTGACACGTTAAATATTCCATTTCTGCCTGCAAGGAATATGCAAATTCAAGGAGTGAATGGTTCAAGCATAAGGGTTTATGGTAAAAGTAACTTTATGATTAAGCTAGGTCAAGTGCAAGTGGAACACCCTATCGTAGTATGTGACATAACAACCGAAGGTATCATTGGGCAGGACTTTATATTAAAACATGTTCGAAGCTGGGACATGGACACTCTGGAGCTAACGCTGCGCACAGGAGAGCATATAGAATGTTTCACACGTGGTGAGGCTGAGCAAGTGTGCAGGGTCATTGTTAGTGAGAGTGTGAAGGTCCCAGCTAGATCATTCGCATATGTTAAAGTCGCTATTCCAAAGGGTAAACAACTGGCCAAGTCCGGTTATGTTGCAAGAGACATATGTGATAGCATGGGTGAAGAAATTAATATCATAGAAGGTATTGTCAATCCACACTGTGATGAGATTGGTATTGGTGTCATTAATGAAAGTGATGAAATGGTAGTGCTTAAACAAGGGTTAAATTTGGGTAGATGTAAATCTTCGTATGAAGAGAAAGCTGATAATAGTGGCAGTGATGATAAATCACATATGTGCGCTAATGTTACAAATACCGACACAGACAATTCGACTGAATGCGAGCTGCCAGACCACTTGAAAGATCTTCTAGAAAGAAGTTCAGTACATATAGATGAGATGGAAAAACAGCGCCTTGTTTCACTCCTAGGGAAATATCAAAATATATTCGTCTCATCTACCGACGATCTGGGATGTACTGACCGTGTTAAACATAAAATCAACACAGGTAATGCTGTACCTGTCCGACAGCATCCAAGAAGACAACCTTTCAATAAGCGGCAAAACGAAAAAGAAGAAATTGAACGTATGCTGGCAAAAGGTGTGATAGAGCCATCAAATAGTCCATGGTCATCACCAGTAGTTTTGGTAACCAAGAAGGACGGGTCCACCAGGTTCTGTGTGGATTATCGGAAGCTGAATGAAGTGACGGTCAAAGACGCCTACCCCATTCCTAGAGTGGATGAATGTCTTGATGCTTTGGCAGGTGCTAAATGGTTCAATTGTATGGATTTGTGTTCTGGTTTCTGGCAAATTGAAATGGACCCAGAAGACATGAGGAAAACAGCATTTTCAACATCACACGGTTTGTATCACTTCCGGGTCATGCCGTTCGGGTTGGTTAATGCACCTTCAACGTTTCAGCGCGCCATGTCCGATATTTTGAGGGGAATCCAGTGGGTAGAGTCACTGCTCTACATGGACGATATCATCACGCCAGGTCAATCTATTGATGAATGCTTATTGCGGCTAGAAAATGTCTTCAAGAGACTACAAGATGCAAATTTGAAGTTAAAGTCCTCTAAGTGCACGTTCTTCCAGAAGTCCGCCACTTTTCTGGGGCATACAGTTTCTAAGGATGGAGTGCACACTGACGAAAGTAAGACGGAAGCCGTTAAGAACTGGCCTACTCCAACTAATGCGAAACAGGTCCGTAGTTTCCTTGGACTTTCGTCTTACTACCGTCGGTTTGTTATGGGATTTGCTGGCATTGCTCGTCCGCTACATAAGCTTTGCGAGAAAAAGGCAAAGTTTATCTGGACACAAGAGTGTCAAGAAGCATTCGATGCGCTTAAGCGAGCTTTGATAACTGCCCCAGTATTGGCTTACCCTCAAATGGAATGCAAATTTATCCTTGATACAGATGCAAGTGATAAATCAGTTGGTTCCATCTTATCACAAGAGCATGACGGAAAGGAACACGTCATTGCTTACATGAGCAAAACCATGAACAAACATGAGCAGCAATATTGTATCACAAGGAAAGAGTTACTAGCTGTAGTCTTATCACTGAAGCACTTTCATGCATACTTGTATGGTCAAGCAATTCTCTTAAGAACAGATAATTCCGCTGTTAGCTGGATGCGTAATCTCAAAGCACCAACAGGTCAAACTGCTCGCTGGTTACAAGAGCTAGGAACGTATGATCTCAATGTGGTACACAGGCCGGGTAAAAGCCATAGTAACGCCGATGCATTATCAAGGATACCGTGCAAAACATGTGCAAGGCAGCAAGAGCTGAATGAAGAAAATAAAGCAGATGCTACATGTGTTCAGACGGATACTGATGAATTCGATGAAGCTACTGAAAATGTCGCTAGAGCGACCACGAGGCAAGAGGCTGCAAAGGAAGCTGAACATGATATAATTCCTCATCAGATTATGCTGGATGGGTGGGATGCGATAGATATCAGTAATGATCAAATGACTGATCCGGATATGAGTCCAGTTCTTTCAGCAAAATTGTCAGGTGGTGCTAGGCCAGAGTGGTCGAAAGTATCAAGTGGTACTTCTTTTCTTAAGACACTTTGGCGTCAGTGGGACCGGTTAGAGGTCCAACGAAGCATGCTGTATCGTAAATTCGTTGATGCATTGGGTTCGGTCGTGTGGCAGTTGGTTGTACCTAAAACAAGACAGAAGGAAGTAATACATTTCAGTCATGATGTCCCGACAGCTGCCCATCTGGGATTTGACAAGACATTAGATAAGGTCAGACAAGGGTTCTACTGGTCCGGTGTTACAGACAGTGTGAAGCAGTATTGCAAAGTATGCGACACCTGTGCAGCTAGAAACATATCAAGAGGGAAAAATAAAGCTCCGCTGGGACAATATATAGTAGGTGAGCCTATGGAGAGAGTTGCAATGGACATACTAGGGCCACTTCCTCTAACCAAAAGTGGTAACAAATACATATTGGTTATATCAGACTGGTTTACTAAATGGACCGAATGTGTCCCACTTCCCGATCAAGAAGCAAATACTGTTGCTGAAGCATTTATAAACAACTTTGTTGTCCGCTTTGGTGTACCATTGCAGGTCCACACGGATCAAGGTCGAAATTTTGAGTCGCAGCTGTTCGCAGAACTATGCGAATTCCTTGGTATTGAAAAGACGCGTACAACCAGTCTAAGACCCCAGTCAAATGGCCTAGTAGAACGCTGCAACAGGACAATACTGTCAATGTTGGCGGCTTATTGTTCGGACGACCAGGCAAGTTGGGATCGTTATCTTCCATTAGTAATGATGGCATATCGTAGCTCATCTCACAGCTCCACCAAAGTTTCGCCAAATAAAATGGTATTTGGACGTGAAATTGTGTTGCCTTTAAATGCAGTTGTTGGACACCCCATTAATCACGAAAGCCGACAACTTAATAACGACAATTTCACAGACAACCTAAAGAACAAAATGACTATAATTCATAAGGTTGCCAGACAAAATATTTGCAAAGTTGCAAACTATCAAAAGAGACACTATGACACAAACGCAAAACAGAGACGGTATTACAAGGGTCAACTTGTCTGGTTGCATGACCCTACAAGAAAAAAAGATATCTGTACCAAACTGGTCAATAAATGGAAGGGTCCTTATATAATTACTAGCACCTTAGATGACCTCATTTGTTGCGTAAAACGCTCAAGTAAGCAAAAACCAAAGGCTATCCATATCGACAGACTGTGGCCTTACTCGGGTACCAATGCTCCATTATGGATAAAACGGGAGTCGCGGAAAATTGCAAGTGCTGACCAGTAAACAACACATAAACGAAACATGTGGATGTAACATAACGTGAATAACGTGTGTCAATCACGCAACAAAATGACAATTTAGAAATAATCTATTATAGAAACAAGCATAAATAAACTAATAGATCTATATATAAGTCAACAACTGTAAGATATAAGACATTTTAAGCACTCCGGGTATTGCACATGACATCAGCCAACACTTTATAATAAGCAACAATGTAAAGAGGTGGTATAAAATGCTTAGACCAGCTAAATTTGAGTAAATAAAATATTTATACATGTAAGACACCATTCGGTTCTATTAAACTTAATACGCTACATCTACTTGTAGAAATGGAGAAGTGCTGGCTATGCCCTAGGGAGTTTTCCTCAAAGACTGACTTGCATGCACACGTGATATCCAAGGAACACCGGCGCCAGTCCGTTATTTGTCCGTGGTGTCCGGGGGACAAGACATTCACGAGGGTGACTGATCTTAATAAACATTGTACAAGTTGGCATTTTATTGAAATTAACCACTTGCCTAAGTCCCTGCTCGTATTAAAGAACTGCTTTTATTTGGCAGTATACCCGGAAGACTATTGCAAAGTAATAAAACCGGAGCCATGGGATTCGTCCATAGCGATGGAAGCTAGGCGTTTGGTAATGAACTGGGTAGAAAGACAGGCCAAGGGTGGAGTAATGAGAGATAACATCAGGAGAGGTTGGAGAAATGCGTTGAAGGAAAGGAGTGAGCATGACCGAGAAGAAAACAAAGAAAATAAAAAGTTAAAATGTGACACGAACAAATGGAAGACAGAGAGCGATGAAAATGAGAAAGGCATTCGTGGAAATGAAATATTTACTGCGACACCAGTCGAAATGAAACGTCCAGTCGAAAGCAAACGTACTGTGACCCCAGTGAGACAGTTGGACGAGATAACAGATAGTGTTGCAGCAAAGGAGTTTGTAGATGTATGTTGCGCATTAGATTTGTCGGTCGGGAAGAAAAACTGATAAGTTCTTAGGTGAAATAACGAATAAAACAAATATAGACAGTGCAAATAATGAAAGCGATGCAGAGACGGACCTAGAGGACGAAAGGGAGAATAGAATGGAGAAACACAGTGGCATTGCTAGTGAAACAAGAGAAACCGAACCGAAGTCTAGAGCATTGAAACTAGTTCAAACAGAGACAGGTTGGAGAAGGCTGATGGTTATTCCTAAGAAGCAGCCACAAGAAGACATCCCAAAGACGCAGGAAACATGCCCCGACCCGGATTCATACCAACTTCACCAAACCATTGACCATAATACTACCAGCTTCCGGAAAAGGGCTACAGACGTACTATTCACTGGTGCTATGCCGATGTGTCCTCCCGGTAGGAGAAATTGGGACAAGACCAGACACACAGTGATCAATGTCAAAGGCACTGGGTTCAGCTGGCCACCTGTGGATTGGGAGAAGATGTCTCCAGACAGGAAGCTTTTGGCATGGGAATATGCCTCCATGCATTTGGAGATACTCGTGAATGGAATTGTCCCTCATAATGTTTCGCGAAAGTATTTGATGGACAAGTACAATTATTTGGCTCTCCCTGGCTCTGCCAAAGTTAGGAGAGAAGCCTGTGAAACTGCGGCAACAAGGGCCAGATATTATAACTATCAACTAGTAAAAGAAGTCGCCTCCGGAAAAATTCCATCCAAAACAGAGGAGGAAACCATACAGATGTTGGAGTTTATAAAGGCCAACAGTCAGGAAATAGATCTCCAAATAATCGATGTTTCCTTGCGGCTAGTCATGGATGAACTGGAATAATAAAATAAAATAAATGTAATTGTTATGGAAATACGTGAACAAAGTGTTCAAATAGGTAAAAATAGTGTGCAATTTGAGGCATAAATTAATTTAAATTGTTCTTCTAGAGTGAACTACTAAGGTTATGTAACAGTAATTACATGTGTTCTTTTCACTACATGTATATTCAATTGTGTGCAAATAAGCAAAGTTGGAAAGTTTTGAAATGCACAAGGCTTAATGGAAATTTAAATTGTTCTTCTAGAGTGAACTACTAAGGTTGTGTAACAGTAATTACATGTGTTCCTTTCACCACAAGATAAGTGAAGCTGAAAGTTGGGAAATGCAAAAGTATAAGCAAATTTAAATAGCTGATTTGAGTGAAGTGGCTTAGTTGTGATGAAAAGCTGAGGTTTTCAGATGGTATGCTATTCGACACATGTAATGGAAAGATGGATTGAATCATAGCTTATGGCATTGCTAATTTTAATATCGTTAGTACTTGTTAAATGTGTTATTTATTTGTTACTATCCAGTTAATTGTTTTAATTATAACAGAAGTTAAGTTGAAACTATCATTTCAAACACATACTGCCACTTTGATGGTAACAAACGTGCATGGGTAAGAGTAAAGTCATGGTATAAGTTAAACTGTAACCAAGATCTATACATGCTTTACTTCATAGCCTCATTATTTAAATAATGGAACAACCTGGTGACAATAATTGTTATAAAGCGGTTATATGGTTATGCATATATTATTAATATATTAGTCTGTCATATTATTAACTTTAAAGGTTAATTATGAATGTTATGTCTCAAAAATATCTAACTGGAACGAACAATTAAGTAACCAGTGGTGAACATTAATTAACAATCATAGAACATAAAAACAATCTGAGAAATATCCAGGAGGATAATTTGACGCAAAGGAGGGGGTAGTGTAATATGTAATATGTATGCCAGACATTTTATCGATTGTCTTGACTATGATAACACCTAATACATTTCTGACATGAAAACTGTGTCAATCTTGAAGACAGTGTCATCTACAGTTCATAAACGGTACTGGCACTTAATGTTTAGACTGAATAACATAGCGATTCTACATGGGATCATTGCACAGTATGACTGGCAGTCTGAGTTTGTCGCGAAAACAGACGACTAATTGGAATTACTCGTCAATTAACAGTATCAACCGTACATACATATAGTCATGGATGCTTACCCGAATTACCAGTATTCCATCCATAAACAGTTTTGTCATTTCATCTTTCTGGACATGCACAATCCAAATGTTTACATTTTAGCGGATAATTTTAGCGGAAAGAAGTGTTGTTTTACAGACGACACTAAAAACTAACCTAATCCAGTTTAACTACCATAAGAGTGTTTTAACTCTGTATGGTCTGACGAGTATAGAACTGTGGTCATTTTGATAATTGGTTCAAAGTTAGCTGAACAATCTGTGTTTAGCGGCGAGCTTAGCGGATCTATATTTTGTGACGGCGTACGACTACTGACAGTTAAAGTTTAGCGGAACGATTTGATTGGGTAATCAAATCCGCTCAGCGTTTCCATTGGACAATACTGTGTTTGAAAGTTGTGGCGCGACAATTCACACTGAAAATCAATCCGCCATTCCTTATAAATACCGGGACGGACATCAGTCTGGAGCTTACATTCCATCAAGAGCCATTTCGAGTAATATATATCCGCTAGAATCCGCTAAATCCGCTAAGAATAACTATAACCAGAAGGTACTACATATTTAAACGGAAAACGTTACAGAAACTATATGTATTGCTTTTAATCAGTAGTAGGCCTATATATATATCTATCTATAATAATAATAATTGAAACGAAAAGTCTTTGTGATCTTATATATATGCGAGATTTGATGTAATTAAATCTCGGATCGTACTGTTACGTCCCTAACCAGAGTCGTCCATCCCGATAAAGAAGGGCACTAGACGTGCCAGGCTAACAATATTAATAGTATTTCAGATGGGACTTTAAACCGAGGTCTCGTGTCGGTGCTATGCACCGTGCATGTAAAAGAACCAGAGGAGATTCTGGAATGGGTCTCTTGTGTGTTTCATTTCACTTTCCTCCAAAAATCTAAACTGACTAATCTCTTCAGGAGGCGTCGCTCATATGGGCAACCGGTAGCGACGATAAATAAACGTAAGCTGCACACACAGTTTCTAACAATACATGGACTCGTAGCGTGTAACACTTCTTTGAACGTTTGACGTTTGTTTGTTCTCCAATACTGTCTTATTACTTTTATTATGTATGTAAAGAACTATAATTTCGTGATACAGATGGTAATCTAGCAAACAATCATCTCCCAAACAATTACCTAATTGACAAGTGCGATCATCTATCAGGATCTGTGCTGGTGTATGCCATCCATGCCACGTACCTGATTGAATTACTACTAATCTATGGGCTGGTACTCTCTAGTAAATGCTACCCTGCTGGTACTCTCGGTCTAGTAAATGCATTTACCAATATTATATTTTATAATACCTAAATAAGGTTGGAAACAAAATTCAGATAATAGTCTATAAACACATGCTCTTTCGAATTATCTAACTGCCTATTCCCGTCTTGTAAACACAGTTATATAAATGCCTAGTCAGCATTTAATAATGTCGATCCATTGTGCAATTGCAGCATGCACTTTTATATTTAAAAGACCAACTGACAAAATTCAGAAAATAGTTTTTAAATACATGTTCTTTCGAATTGTCTGACTGCCTATTACCGTCTTGTAAACAAAGTTATATAACTGCCTAGTCAGCATTTAATAATGTCGATATATTGTGCATTGCAGCATGCACTTTTATATTTAAAAGACCAACTGACCGATTTCGTAACGAGTGCTACTTGCATTAAGTGCACCGTGTGAATCTTATATATATATACTTAATTATCCAACTCAACACAATAATAATAATGACTTTATTTTACAAGTCACGTTAATCTACCATGCGGCCCTCAAATCGTTAAAATACCTCGTATATAAATGTGTACCTTTCCCAAACTTTATATGCAACCCAGTTACGCAATTTGGTAAATGAAATGTTAGAAAATGCATATTTTTTTGATATTATATGGACATGTCATGTAGTGTGGTTTATACACAACTGATTGACATTTTAGTTCAATTCCAAGATCATTTCCTAATGTCATCGAATCAAATCAATTCTGTGACATTTGCAAATTAATGTTGTTTGGAATCTCTTGTTTGACGTCGACAATATAACAATAATGCGACGTGGTCTTTTTTATCCACAGACGTTTGAACTCTCGACAGTAAATAAACTAGCACACTGATTTGGTCTCAGTCAGCAATCTACCAACAGTTAAACATTTGAAGGTCAGTCATGATTATTCTTCATCATTGTGAAGTATGGCAAATATAGAACAGAACAGAACATATGTTTATTTACAATACATGTACATAGTACATCGTCGAAAGACATACTATGTTAAGCATAATTACTGGTCATGTGATATATCATATCATAATAGTTAACAATATTCATATAATTTCAAACAAGCACGTTTATATCAGTATATTGCTGATTAGGAATTTTGGTACAGACGATATATACTAAATAGGTATTAATGTTTGGTTATTTAGCAATGTGCTTAGACAATTCTTTGACATATTTGGACAAGTTACATAACACATTCTCATCAGTTGAATTTAGCAATTCATAACACTTATAAATTGATGACTTAGAAAGGTACTATTTATGTATGTACGTTTTGCGTAAATTACTATAGCATGAATATATACATATAACATGGTATTCGTCTTCTATGTCTAATTTGTTACAGCAGTTACATTATCTTTGATATATCGGTGTTCGTGCATACTGTGATCTCCAATTATCGTGTGTTAGTCTGGTTGAATCTTGCATTTCGTTTCGGTAAGATCTACTCAGGTTTACAGTGTGCGCTTATCACGAATATTAATACTGGTGCACCGGTATTATAAATGAATATGTGTGGTTTATGTACATGTACATATACATGTATGAGTATATTTATATTCATATATAAATATGTGTATGTTATACTAGAACTACTGTGTACGTACCAGTGTAATATCATTGTGAAGGCATGTACTTTATTTGCATCGTAATTTATATGCCTTTCTCTGTAAATATCATATGTATAGATATGTACTTGACGTTCATTGTACCTATGCGTTGTATAATTGTCAAGTATAATTGTCATTTGTATTAGATTGTGTTCTTTGTAAATTAGATGTTTATGTCTATATTGTATGTGGCTGAGCTCTCCCTGCAGTGGAGGAAATAAAGTTATCTATATATCTATCTATGTTGCATAAGTGCTAGTTTGAATTATTAAAGGACGAACTGATAATCTCAACCTACTAATAAATAACATAATAGTTCGTGGCAGAACGTCTAGATAACTCTCGTAACATAATTTATTATTAAACAATCTATAATTATCCATGTGTGGTCGTCTATCTTAATTCCCAAACCATTCCTGGGTAAATGCATCAATGATACGATGTTTGAATATATAGCAATCTAACCGTGCTCTATTTATGACCTACAGAGTGTGTGTGTTTTACGTTTATTTATCGTCGCTACCGGTTGCCCATATGAGCGACGCCTCCTGTAGATATTAATCATTTTAGATTTTGGAGGATAGTGCAGTGATACAGACAGAGACCCATTCCAGAGTCTCATCTGGTTCTTTTACGTGCATGGTGTAAAGCACCGACACGAGACCTCGGTTTAACGTCCCATCTGAAAGACTGTTAATTTTATTAGGGTCAGACGGGGGATCGAACCTGCGATCCCTGGATTACCAGTTCAGCGTGTTACCACTGGACTACAGATCCGTCTGTGACCTACATATAGGTTATTTGTGTAATACTTAATCGAAGTACTTCACTAATCAACCGTCTACACTATACAGGCCAGTGATGATGCGGGACTGGTGTGTAACTGAACATGCAATTGCACATTTTATTAATATGTACATAGTGACTATATTTTACTGTTTATGCACTCTCCTAATAGTATTGTGTTTATGTTCAGTTTAGTTAATATATTTTATATAGCATGATTAAACATATAAGTAAGACACTGCTAAATCAACAGGTGTCTGTGGCATGCTGTTTCATGCGTATAATATATGACTATTCATATACAATTTTATATGTAAATATGTAGAATTGTGTATGCATACGGTAAATATATATTATGTATGTTGTTATTGGACTTTGGACATATTTCACATACATATCATTTGTAAATAGCCAAAGGCATACTTATATGCCGATTGCTAATAAATATTGATTTATTGATTCTATATTGACAATAATTTGCTTGGTAAGTCAACGTCGATAGTTGGTTCCCTCAACATTTGTGTTGTAATTCAAACACACCAATATTAAACACGCTATAATATGCGTAATATATCTCGAGTAACGATGGCAGTATAAGGTTAGTCAACTAAATTAGTTACAAATATTATTCATTGAAAGCGTATTCTTCTTTTCAATACAAATATCGTCAGCAAATCGATCGAGAGTTGGTACCCTGCGGCTATTATATAACACTAATTGATATGCACATATTTATTTTAGTACGATTGCGAAGCCAATATTTACAACATTAGAATAATGGCTGTCGATACCTTATTTATGAAATAATCCACGGCCATAAGGCGAGAGTATAGGCAATATTATTGATCACTTTCAAACTCCTGTGGTTTCTCCGTCATCATCAATGAGTGATGTCGGTTGTTGTTCTTTGTCGATCTAATCTCTAAATTACCGTGACAAGAATGTCCCTGGCAGTATTATACGCATGTGAACATCCTGTTCTTAAGGTGAAAACTTCTTCTACAAAGGTCTACTATTGAATGACATTTTTTTAAATCAGTAACCTATAGCACAGCAGAACCACAAGAGTCTTGTGACACACATTAAGTTCTGCTCTGCTTAATGTGAAGTTGAATCCTACACACGTTTTAATGAACTCACACAGTTGAATCAGTTGTGACGCAGTCCGTAGTTCGCTTGTATTGCCGTGTTACGCCGCAAAGAACTCACACAGTTGAATCAGTTGTGACGCAGTCCGTAGTTCGCTTGTATTGCCGTGTTACGCCGCAAAGAACTCACACAGTTGAATCAGTTGTGACGCAGTCCGTAGTTCGCTTGTATTGCCGTGTTACGCCGCAAAGAACTCACACAGTTGAATCAGTTGTGACGCAGTCCGTAGTTCGCTTGTATTGCCGTGTTACGCCGCAAAGAACTCACACAGTTGAATCAGTTGTGACGCAGTCCGTAGTTCGCTTGTATTGCCGTGTTACGCCGCAATTGAATCAGTTGTGACGCAGTCCGTAGTTCGCTTGTATTGCCGTGTTACGCCGCATATAACTTCTCACGCATATAGCTCCTCGAGGATCTCTGTGTGCTGTGCATGACGCTTGGGTATTTCAACCTGGCGCATAGAGCTCCCCAGTTCCAGTAATTGTGAGGCTGCGATGACATGTTACCGTGTTACGCCGCATAGGGCTTCTCACGCATATAGCTCCTCGAGGATCTGTGTTTGCTGTGCATGACGCTTGGGTCGTTCACGCTGACGCATAGAGCTCCCCAGTTCCAGTATGTGTGAAGATGCGATGACATGTACGAGTACATGTACGTGTATGCTCATGAGAAGAACGTATACTGGTAGATTTCGTTGGGCTGTAGTGCGCTGGTCTGAACTACGTTGGACTGTGTGGAGATGGACTGCGCTGTGCTGGACTAAGATATGTCATTTCCTGTACTAGGCGTGTGATATGCTGGATATCCGTCTATCACTATTCCAAGCTTCATTTCATTCATTTAATTTCTTTTCTGGTTATTTGCTTTGGTTTTAATTATTATGTATGTACGAGTACATTTATGAAACCTACCTAATAGGGGGGGGGGGTAATTACAACATGGATACTTTGGAGAATTGTTATTGTGATATTCACTCCAATTCATTGCCCTCTAATACTTTGGTGTGTTCTTACGTTTATTTATCGTCGATACCGGTTGCCCATATGAGCGACGCCTCCTGAAGAGATTAGATATTTTAGATTTTTGGAGGATAGTGCAACGATACAGAGAGAGACCCATTCCAGAGTCTCTTCTGGTT
This sequence comes from Archivesica marissinica, assembly GCA_014843695.1. Classification (NCBI taxonomy): domain Eukaryota; kingdom Metazoa; phylum Mollusca; class Bivalvia; order Venerida; family Vesicomyidae; genus Archivesica; species Archivesica marissinica. The sequence goes on from CM026391.1 coordinate 87,522,457, forward strand.
CGTTTACGTGCACGGTGTAAAGCACCGACACGAGACCTCGGTTTAACGTCCCATCTGAAAGTCTGTTAATTTTATTAGGGTCAGACGGGGGATCGAACCTGCGATCCCTGGATTACCAGTCCAGCGTGTTACCACTGGACTACATATCCGTCTGTAATCCGTCTAATACTTTGCAAGTTTCATTTCCTTAAATATCTTTATAATTATGCTCCGGAAAAGGTTTAATAAATGAAAAGGGGAGATAATTCAGTAAGTAAGACACATTGAGTTATGGTTCATGTCCTATGCAACCAGACTCATTGCTCTCCATGCCTAATTCAAGATTAATTTAATTTCCTTCTGTACTATTCGAGTTATTCTCGGGACAAGAAGTGCCGGATCGCGTACGAACGGACGGACGAATAAACTGATATTTGTGGAGCACAACTAGTCAGTATATTGCTATGTTTCAGTTGTTGACAACACGGATGCTGAATGCCGGACTATCGGGCATATTTACGTATTGAAGTCTATATCCATATATATAGCTTCTTAATACAGATGACAACGTGTTTGACAGTATGATAAAAACCGTTGTTTATGATTAAAAGTGACCAAATGAAACATGCGTCCATTTCAAGGTCGATGAAAATGAGAGCAAAGGAAGTTTAAATACCGACAGATTCTTCTTTGTCCTGACTACAATTTTATTCCATGTTTTAAAAAAGTCAACAGCGTCACATGAACCTCAACAACGTCCAAGGAACGTCAACAGCGTCCAAGGAACGTCACCAGCGCCACAGGAACGTCAACAACGTCCAAGGAACGTCAACAGCGTCCCAGGAACGTCAATAGCGCACCAGGAACGTCAACAGCGTCCAAGGAACGTAAACAGCGTCCCAGGAACGTCAACAGCGTCACAGGAACGTCAACAGCGTCCCAGGAATGTCAACAGCGTAACAGGAACATCAACATCGTCACAACAACGTCATACGATGGCGTATGTTTGTGACATATATCAGGCTTTGTTACTCGGTTAACCCATTGTCCATAAGCTGCATAGATTTCTGACCAATTCCTTATTTCAATTGTTGTAAATAACCACGTACATGATAGAAAATAAATATGTTTAAGCCAATCCATTGTCACAATAACGTCAAGGATAAAGATATTCTGTTTGAAAACAAAGATTCAGTAGTTACAGGAATACAAAGCGTCATCGCAAAGCACGTGGACATCATTACAAAATGCAGACGTCATTGATCGCCTATCCAACTGTAATTTACCACCAATATAAAGCATGACGACGGTAAGTAGTGTACTATCATAACAATGCCTGAACGCCTATTATTAAACACGGACAAGGACGTGGCAACCAAAGATAAACATCACTCCTGAAAACTGTTTATTTAGTGTCTACGAGAAGAACTTATTTCTCGGAACATCGATAAACTACAGACGCTAGTATGCGACTCAATGGTGTATGAACCTTACTTCAGCATAGTAATTAAACAATAAACTATACTCAAATAATTATAGTTTCTTGCAATATCGCGATTCTTATTGGCCGATGAAGCCCATGTGATCGCCGTTCATAACCCAATGAATTGCAAAATTATTCTGTTCTCATTTATATTCACAGCGGACTACTTTTTGTATTGTGAGACGAATTAAAAAGAGAACTTGCTTAGTAATGTGTAAACTGTTAGTTTCAATTATAACCATTGAATGTTCTTCTTCTACGTTTCATCGAGGTAATATCTTATATTTGTATGTAATTAGGTGTACAAACTTACATTTCATACCTCGATGAAACGCAGAAAAAGAACGTTCAATTGTTAAATAATAGTTGTAGTGTCAGCAACATTACGGAACTTAGAGACAAAGGCTTAACACTCGAGAGCTCATTACTGATGAATTAATCGACATGAGAGAGAGTAAGAGTGAGAGAGAGCGTAATAGAGAGAGATAGAGAGAGAGAGAGTGAGGGAGTGAGAGTGCGAGAGAGAGAGAGAGAGAGAGAGAGAGAGAGGGAGAGAAGAGGAAATGTGGAAATTAAGTGGTTAATATAAGTGCCTAAGGGCAACAATAGCAATGACTACAGCTGGACGCGAACTGCGGGCCATTCACATCTGAAGTGAACGCACCGCTACTGCGCTATCAATAAATGAGAATACAAGCCCCTATCATATTTCTGAAAACCAAGTTTTAGTTTTCAAATCAACTGTCAATATATTTGGAGACCTTTGAATTTTAAAGTTTTGGTCGGAAACCTACATTTTGCCACTCGACCACGGAGGCGGACACCAGAATACACTAGGGTTCGGAGACATATGTATATGCTTACGTGTTGCTACTGCCATACGCCACGCACGTGAGTCCAACATGACGTCACAGAAAGTGTATGAGCACCGTCACTGTATCAAAATTGGACCTTTCTTCAAATGATATTTTCCTTAATATAAATGTTACCGACCCACAATGAAATAACAACATACACGGGACAATATAAATTTCACAACTTACCAGTTTAGACAAACGATGGACAGATCCCCGCGTACCGCCATTACTTGAACTATTCTAGCCAATTTTGCTGCATGGAAATTGAATTGGAGAGATCATACATAACTGCCAACTTGTTCATATAAATAGATACGGTCTGAGCGGGGCTCGAATCGTGACCATCAGTGATGATAGGTTACAGTGGAATACTGTCAGTGACCTAAACCACTCATATATATTTGTCGCGGAAGCGTCCGTGGTCCAGTGGTAGAGCGTCGGATTTGGAATCGAACGGTCCCAGGTTCGATACTCGGTCAGGCCACGTATGTAGTGTCATTGAGCAAGGCACCTCACACACATTGCTTATTACTGGTTAATTGCTTAGGTCGGCTAAGCCTTCCCAGGAAAACATGTCTAAGTCCCCGCGAAGGGTTTGACATTAATGGAACATACATACATACGATATATATGTAACTGGCAATAGCCGCTTATATAGCGCTTTCATCATATAATACACTTACAATTCAACGCCAGGAATAATAGGCCGAGTGAATTATGAGTACTATTCAAACTGACGCTGACAAAGCATTCTGAATGTTAGTGTCACAGTTGATAAATTAGTGGTGTTCTACCTGTATCAATCAATAATTTAGTGTTGTTCAACCTACACACTTGTATTGTTAATTACTAGTATACAATGTGGGTGGATTAGGAACACAATTGTTGTATTGCTATTTTCCTGGCAACTACCTATAGTATGACAGATTGTATGAAAGGAATTAGTAACAAGCTCGCTGGTTGGCTAATATATTAACATCCCACATGGGGGGGGGGCAGTTTTGCAATCCCCAAACAGAACAGACGGATCTGTAGTCCAGTGGTAGCACGCTGGACTGGTATTCCAGGGATCGCAGGTTCGATCCCCCGTCTGACCCTAATAAAATTAACAGTCTTTCAGATGGGACGTTAAACCGAGGTCTCGTGTCGGTGCTTTACACCGTGCACGTAAAAGAACCAGAGGAGATTCTGGAATTGGTCTCTGTCTGTATCATGCACTATCCTCCAAAATCTAAAATAACAAATCTCTTCAGGAGGCGTCGCTCATATGGGCAACCGGTAGCGACGATAAATAAACGTAAATCACCCCCAAACAGAGAGAACAGATGTTCATGGTGAGAACACCGAAGGACACTGTTCATGTTTTCCTTAGTTCATTTAGTTCAGTTATATTAGATCAAACGATCTATTGATAGGAGTTATTATTATACAGTGTCACAGGTAACATCCCCCAGGTTCTCCCATCTCCCATCTCCCATCTCCCATTTAATTTAAATGATTAGTTAAATTTCCCGTTTCTCATTTTGTCATTTAAATTAAATGGGAGATGATATCAATTGATTGGCTATGTTTTTCTTTAGGATAACACACTGGACTAGTAATCCATGGATGGCAGGCTCGATCCCCCGTCTGACCCTAATAAAATTAACAGTCTTTCAGATGGGACATTACACCGAGGTGTCGTGCCGGTGGTTTGCATCGTGTACGTAAAAGAACCAGAGAAGATTCTGGAATGGGTCTCTGTCTGTATCATTGCACTATCCTCCAAACATATAAAATGACTAATCTCTTCAGGAGGCGTCAGGAGGCGTCGCTCATATGGGTAACCGGTAGCGACGATAAATAAACGTAAAACACACACACACTCTTTAGGATGATCTCACTGTATGTTCCATACGATTGTGTATGAAACGACCTGTTTCCTACGACAGGGAATGTGCCTATCTAGGCTAAGATTTAAAATTAATGTCTCTCTGAAGGTAGACTACAGAAAATCGGTGCGCACTTGGATCACATCAGTCACTAAGTTACAGATGGGTTGTACCTCAGCTCGTTTGATAAGGACATTGCTGGGATGCAGGGGGGTAGGTCTCTCTCTTTTCTTTCCACATTTTTCCAATTGTTTCATTTCAGTAACTTCTTTTCATTAAATTATTGATGGATTTATGAAAATAGTTTGCTATTTTTGAATCCTTCGTCTTTTTATTTCTCATTTTCGTCTTTAAAATTAACATTACAGACCTATCAAATTTCGAAATTTATGTTTCCAGTTAATCAATATCAACTATAATTGATACTACTGAGACGATGTTGCACATTTTGTTAAAATAAAGTTTGATTATTGGGAAGGGCCGTTTTCTAATGTTGGTTATAACTTGTGGCCCGATCCTTTTGCTATGTTACACACATGTATATATGTGCCTTATAATCTGTTAACTTATTTCACATCTGATTCATGCTCGTATGTAATATTGTATTGTCGAATGTATTACATATGCAATAATATATGGTTAAATCAAATGCTGTGTAGAAACCGATCCAAGATCCGAACCGGCTCAGAGTCGTATCCAGGGAGAAGCTCATGCGACTCGAGCAACCCCACCCCCATTAATTTCCAGTGATGCTTTTTCATCTTATTAACTTCCTATACAATCGTAACACAAGCACATGTCCTCAAGTACCAGGAAATTGCACAATTTCGTTTTCACAAAATGTCAGGGAAGCATGCCCCCCTCACTGGATGGCCAAACTGCGGCTGCTAGACCAGGTGTGTTGTCCGGGATTGGTGCTACTGACTTAGGATCTCCCGTAATATGTTCCTGGTTACGCCCCTGTCCGGCCACTGGGAGTTGGTCAATATACATGTATTCTAGTATACGAGACCTCAGTTTTTAACATGCACTCAACAAAATTCCTAATCGGTCAGCTGGTGTTTTAATATAGGTATGTATGTATATGTATGTAGGTATGTATGTATTTGTATATCTGTGTGTATGTGTATATTATGTGTGTAGATGTATAAATATACACATATAATATATTATAGTGCATATATGTGTAAAAAGTACTATGTTCCCTTTCCTCTGTTCATTTTGTAGTGAATTGACTGTGTTTATTATGTACATGTATCTCATCATATGGTGGAATAATATATATATATATATTTAGTTCTGTGACGCATATTTGGAATAAAATAATATACTACTAATTTTATTATTTAAGTTTTTTTAACGTCGCTTGCGGTTGCCCATTTGAGTTTACCTAGCAACACATTTCCTGGACAGGCTCCAACGGTTAACCAGTACTTGTTGCACCAACCTCCGTAAGAAACTGCCATCGTTTTCATATAAAGAGACACGGTCTGAGCGGGGTTCGAACCCGTGTCCATCAGTGATGCTAGGTTGCAGTTGTATACAAGTCAGCGACCTTAACCACGGAGGCGGTCTTAAGAATGCGTACAGAATACAATGCACAACATCATATAAATGTAAAAAACGTGCATATATAATAACATATTTTATCGAAACCCGCGTACTTAATTAATGCCTTTGTTTCTGAAGAAGCAAATTATAGGATTTCAAAAAACGAAAATCACAGTCTGTTCCTGACAACATGCAACAGAGCGAAATAGATTATGATGGCTAATTCATTATCAGCTTGACGATACAATACGAGTTATGTGTACTGTTGAGTGAACCTTGTGGTGAAAACTAATTACTACAACAACAAAAAATAAGTAGACGGCACCACAATATTACAGCACTATACGGTTTTTGTTCAGCACACTGTAGCTTATGTAATTACTGGCTACATTATGAGACGTACTCTGTACGAATTGAAAACTGTTGCCTGGGGTTTATATTTGGCGTGAGATCCGTTTTCAAAAATAGCATGCATACCGTAAAATGTATGGAAATTATGTCCATAGGGGACGTCAGTCTTAATCTGTGGCACATTTTATGAAGTGCCGCACATTGCAAGACTGCAAAATTCACCCACACCCACCATACAAATCGTTCAGCGTATATAACAGTGCGATCCACATACAACACAGTGTAGCATAGAAATTGTGTACAGTCTACATCTGTTATGTCGAATTCCGTCGGACCGAATAAAATACTTCGACATAACAAAAGTTTGACTTAACGAAATTCGATATAAACAGATCCAGTTATATGTAAAATGATAGTGTCTGAAACGGAACTTTGATCCGACTTCGAGATAACCGGATAATTTGACATAACCGACTTTGACATAGCGGATGTAGACTGTAATTGTTAGTTACTTATCAATTTTATATTACAATATGACCCCAATACAGCAACATGGTAATTATTTATCATGTTGAACATTTAATAAGAGTCATCGGTCAGTTACCACACCTGAATACTCTCTAAAAGTAGATAGGTCCTATTAAGTGTTTTCCTCTGTTTTTATCGCTGTTTGCTTTGCACAACATGCTAATAAATTTATTCCACTATAGCTTGTTATGATTATTAAATTACTATATCTCGACAAATATCTTACAGTATATGCAATGGATACTTATTACTAAAAGAATGTTTTCGGTTAAATAACACGATTTGGATATAATCACATTTATCATACCGCAACATCTGGTTAGGGAACAACAGTAAAAAAGAAGGGTTCTAACGAAAAGGACCTGTTCATATTTTGGAATAAATCAGCCTTTATCTGCCAAGGGAGGTAATAGAAAATTAGAGATGTCTCTCATTTCACAATTATTATTATATATATACACATACAAATAATGGTATGACTAAATACTGCCCAGTTGATGCGATCTTAGTAGAACAAAACATAGCATATGTAATATTAAGTGATGACCAAGTTATTTTAGTGTTATATTTTATTGTACATTTACTGCTGTATCAGCTGCAGCAATACGTTGGCATGTTGTTTTATAGACATCGACTCGACTTTTGAACTGAAAGGTTTACAAAAAAACATCTATGATTTATGCCCTCAATAAACGGGAACTTTGTTTTGAACATCATGTAAATACAGCATTTGAGACAGTGGGTGTATTTACCAACATTTTTGTAGCATGTGTAATGTAGGAGCGTATACATGTTATTTTAGATATATGTAAACTATCAGGGGACTTGGTTCGGTAGCTAGATGAACTTACGAATGAGAATTTATGTGAAGAATTACTGCTATGTATTCGTATTATAGGTATTAAAATTGTCCAATTGTTTTCATGGAACTAGTTCCAAGCTTTCACTGGTGTGTGCACAGGCTTGAGCTGGAATCCAGAAATTGCCAGGTCAATCTACTTAAGTAGTTGAATTTCTGCAACAATAATTGGTTCCCATACGATTCGTGGATGTCCAACAGGGATGTGGTATCATACTAGTATGTTGGACACGGTTTCATGTTATTGTCAACATGTTTGCATTTTTGCATTTAATTACTAAATTATGCACATCATAATTGATATACATTCACTCAATACACTATCCGAGTACAGACTTATATGTAGTCCAGTGGTAACACGCTGGACTGGTAATCCAGGGATCGCAGGTTCGATCCCCCGTCTGACCCTAATAAAATTAACAGTCTTTCAGATGGGACGTTAAACCGAGGTCTCGTGTCGGTGCTTTACACCGTGCACGTAAAAGAACCAGAGGAGACTCTGGAATGGGTCTCTGTCTGTATCATTGCACTATCCTCCAAAATCTAAAATAACTAATCTCTTCAGGAGGCGTCGCTCATATGGGCAACCGGTAGCGACGATAAATAAACGTAAAACACACACTATCCGAGTGTGTATTATGCAGCGTGAGTTTTTAATCGTCCTTATATATGTATATATAATAGTTTTTCTTGTTATATCAGCGCTAGTATGATATATATATTTAATAACTGGCAACACACATTAATGCCGCCATGATGTCTGTATAGATGATACATAATAGTTGAGAAGTGATTTTAAGTTCTCTCGGACTAAAGCCAAAAGTCAATAGTTCTCGGAAGATTTCTGTATCGTTTCGCATTCATTACAGGTTTTCTCTCCGCATTTACACAGCGTTTGAAAGGCGGTTTGAATCGTTGGAAAATTAGATAATATACTTTTTATCACATCCTGCACGAACACCGTGTCTAAGTGTCTTTATTAACCAACATTGATTAAATATCGAACCGAAATGCTTCATTTGGTTGAAAGCGATATTAACGACACGAGAGTGGTCGCGTCATAAGCGACAATTCCTCCAGGTTGTCTCTCTCCTCACTTCTTTATTGCTTTAATCTGACCGTACACCAAGTTATATATCAATTGCTGGATGAAAAAATCGAAGAAGATTTATTGATGCAAGATCCCGTCAGTTTTAGGTCGTATATGAAGATGAAGACACAGTAAACTGTTTCTGACATGGTGCAGACAAGGCGAAGCTGAAGTAACCTAGGAAACGACTGCCAGAAACATCATATGCGTCTACTCATCAATAACACTGGTTTATATTAGTGAAAATCAGACTAAGACCACATATCTCTAGGGACAAGAGAAGTTGTAATAGATATTCGAGTGTCATGCAATAGAAAAGTTTCAAGCAACACTGGTAGCAATTTCCCATTTCGGCCATATACAAGTTGCCGAGCAGATAATGTGTCAAGCTGTTATCAAAACTTGACAGTGTAGATATGGTACCCATTGAGTTGAATCGATAGATTATCACTAGCTTTTTTATGCTTGTATACGAGTGATAGAAAAAAATATTGTAAAAAATACATACAACCAAATATTTGTGTTTGTCGTGTCCGTAATTCCGCAACCGTTGTGGATAGCAGATTCAGTATTGATTCTTTCTTCACAGTGTTTATTCTGGGGGTACTCCACAATACAGTATTCAGATCGTATTGTATTGATAATTTCACATACTCTCTAGCCAGTGTTAGTTGAACGATATCGCTTTCTGTGGCATAGTCGTTTTTGCAAACGCTCAGTCAGAGATTGGTTCAAACGCGAATGGAACGTATTTGCTGCTTTTTCGGCAAGAAATGGAAATGTTTAGTTTAATATGCTGATATATGCATAGGTCATTGTCTAGGGAAATTAGATAGGACTTAGGCAGTTCAAAGACACCGCTAATAATATTTAACATTGGTCTGTCATTGTAAAACAAGGAACCAATTTCACGGTGCTTGAATATTTTAATAGCATAATGAATACTGTGCATTTATTGTAAATTTATTCCATCCAACCGGATAAACGCAGAACGAAAGGACAATGTCGGATGCTGCACCTCGCAAGACGGATTTTCCAGAGATAGTAGAATTAAACGTCGGTGGAGTATTTTATACTACATCTATATCAACGTTAACAAAGGAACCAGATTCTCTCTTAGGACAAATATTTGAAGGGGAAAGTAACACGAAGTTGGTGAAAGACTCGAAAGGAAAATATTTTATCGACCGAGACGGTGTATTATTTCGCTACATTCTAGATTTTCTGAGGAATCAGAAAATTGTTTTACCGGAAAACTTCCACGAGAAAGATAGGCTACGAAATGAAGCAGATTATTTTAAACTGCCAGATATGGTTAAAAGCATAGTTGCTACGTATATAAGTGGTCGTCTCAGTCCCGTTCCACATCACAGATTGATGCCAAGCTCTGCACACAACTCTGTACACTCGACAAGCAGCGAAGGCAAGCCATGTGGCGTTATCACCCTAGGTTATCGGGGTACGTTTGCATTTGGGAGAGACGGCTTAGCCGACGTGAAGTTTCGAAAACTAAGTCGCATCATTGTATGTGGTCGCGTTTCTCTATGTCGTGAGGTATTTAAGGACACTTTGAATGAAAGTCGTGATCCGGACAGAGGGTGTTCGGACAGATACACAAGTCGTTTCTTCTTGAAACATAGTTTCCTCGAGCAAGCGTTTGATATGCTCCAAGAAGAAGGCTTCAAACTCGCGGGCACGTGTGGATCTGGAACAAACAACGCTGGCGAAGTGAAACCTGGTATGGACACAGAAGAGGCAAAGTGGCAACACTACAGTGAGTTTGTATTCGAAAGAAGATAATTGATGTTGAAGCTGCGAGAGGAAATTCTAATAAATGAAGTTAAGAGAGACAATCATTTATCTTGATGCTTCGAGAGGTGATCATTCATCTATGTTGAATTGGTCTGATCCAGATCAGTGGTAATAACCAGTGTGTGTAGCTTGAAGTGTTGCATTGCGCTATGTATGAATCGAACAACCCGTTGTCACGATGCGTGTATGTGATAGTGCTGAAGGAGAATATATCTGTGTATGTGTTATTCATTGTTGGAATGTGTGTTGTTGTTCTGTATAGATGATCCAATCAATGTTTATCAGATAGCATCTGTGAACATATGATTAATGAGATGGCCACAGGTGATGATAGTGTGAACACTAGCAATGACATCACAGTTTTATGTTATTAATAAATACAAGGAGTATAATTGGAAATCTGTCCTCATTACAGTTAAATAACGAAATATCTAAACGTTATTTTGGGATTAGTATTGGAATAGAAAGCTTTACGTTCGCCTGTGTATGTATACTACTTAGTTTAATCTAAATAGAAGTGGCAGTTGGGTAAAACATACACGTGCACGTGATTAAATATATATATATCCACTTGTATCATTTGACTTGAAGATGTTAAAGAAATATTTTGAATTGGACAAGAGAAATTGAACACAGTGCTGATGACGGCATATTGTCGCAGTGGATTTAATCTTTTTACTATTTTTAAATTAGATCAAATATTAGCTATATTACATTATTATATGGAATTGTATTGAGCGTTGTGGAAATATGCAAGCAAAAGGTAAATAACTGTTGGTGTAAAGATTTTTATCCATTATGTAGATGTCTTAATAAATGTAGAAATAAATGTGTTTGGAGATATTCATGTACATAGTTATACCGCCTTATCATGGCTACAATAACATACTTTTGTGTATAATGACTCCGTTCGTTGTCATAATGGTAATGCTATACCTCTCTAATTTTCTATTACCTCCCTTGGCAGATAACGTCTGATTTTCCCCAAAATGTAAACAGGTCCTTTTAAGTTAGAATCCTTTATTTTTACTGTTGTTCCCTAACCATATGTTGCGGTATGATAAATGTGATTTTATTAAAATCGTGTTAATTAACTGATAACATTCTTTTACAAATAAGTACACATTGCATTATACTGTATGAGATCTGACGAGATATAGTAATTTAATAATCATAAGAAGCGATACACGTAGTAGAATACAATTGCTAACATGGTGTTCAAAGGAAACAACGATAAAAACAGAGGCAACACTTAATAGAACCTATCTACTTTTAGCGAGTATTCAGGGGCAGTAACTGATCAATGTCTCCTATTCTTTTTTCGCCCATTTTGAAATCTAATAGGCTGTTGCAGTCTCTTTACACGCACAGTGTTTCTCAGTACCTTCTACATTTGACTACAGTCAAACCTATGTTATGCATCCAGCCAAAGGAATCACACAAAAAGTGGCTGCTTAACACAAGTGGCTGCTTAATAGAGGTCAATTGTATAATAAAATAACATGTCGAGAATCTGAAAACTTGCTGCTTAATACAGGTTGGCTGCTAAATATAGGTGACCACTAACATAAGTTTGACTGTATGTGTTTCTTGATTTATTTTTTCTCTTATTTGTTCCTGTTCTTGCCACATTCCAGTTAACCATGTTTATCATCATTATATTGGAATGTGGCATGGATCGGATAATATGAACCTGTATTGCCTCCAGTTCCTGCATACAGTTTGCACATCATACCTATTGCTCTTTAATCTATTTCATTATACAGTCAGAGGGTGTCAAGCGACAGAAAACCGGAGAAAAGAGTAACTTACAGTCTGCCTCCGTTATGTCAAATTCCGTCGGACAGAACAAAATACTTCGACATAAACGTAGTTTGACGTAACGAAATTCGATATAAACAGAACCAGTTATATGTAAAATGATAGTGTCTGAAACGGGACTTTGATCCGACTTCGAGATAACTGGATAATTCGACATAACCAACTTTGACATAACGGATATAGACTGTACATAGAATATCATTTTATATTAAACTCCGTATTTTTCGTCGCTATCGGTTGCCCATATGAGCGAGGCCTCCTGAAGAGATTAGTCATTTTAGATTGTTGGAGGATTATGTAATGATACAGACAGAGACCTATTCCAAAGTCTCCTCTGGTTCATTTACGTGCACGCTGTACAGCTCCGACATGATACCTCAGTTTAAAGTCCCATCTGAATTACCATTAACTTTTTAGGATTTGACCATGAAACTATGTCCTTAGTTACCGATTTTGCTACTGACCCACATAGCTCCTGGGAGCTCAGTAACAAACACAACGAATTTAATTTATTTAAAAACTATTGGAATTACTGCATCGATTCAGATTTTCTTAAAAGTGTTCTGAACTTATTTTAGCCAAATAAAACGGCTTAAAGATGTTTATAGAATCACAGTGTGCAAGAAGATCATGTCAGTATCTTTTCGGTATTTAAACTTCATTCGGTTCCATTTTCGTCGACCTTGACATTGATGTTACGGCTGTCAGTGTAAACAATGGATGCTGCACATATACTTGGTTCTGTTACTGACGGGGAACTAAAAGCTAGGAGGTTATCTTTTCATTGTAGCTTTACATTTTGGCGTCGACTTATATGACTACAATAAGTTAGACGTACACAATTCTGATTCTAGTGTTTAATTAAGAAAGCATCGATTGTTTACTACTGACCCGGCATACGATATTTACTGATCCGCAACAGCCACATGTAGAGTCACAAGCTGACCGTCTTTGACCAATGGAAATGATATAATTTAGTGGAAGGTGCAATAATACTATTTACAGGTATATATGATTTGCAAAAATACTTACTGCTTGAACATTGTAAGGTGTCCCACCAGATGTCGTTTTATGACGTTTTCAGAACAGAAACTATTAGATTAAACATATTTAATCATTCATAATGTACCGTACATATCGATTGTATACAGAATGAAAATGGATTTAATCGAAAGCGTAAAACTTATTGGAATTATCTCCATTATGAATTTTGTTGTTGGTTTAAACATATGTATTTAAAGAAACTATTCAAAAGAATGACTATCTTTTAATATGGCTTTTATGTACTGAATCCTACATGATTAATAGGTACAACTCTACAGTAGTGAATGACATATATATATTCAACTCTACAGTAGTGAATGACATATATATATAACTCTACATTAGTAAATAAGACATATATACAACTCTACAGTAGTGAATGACATATATATATTCAACTCTACAGTAGTGAATGACATATATATATACAACTCTACATTAGTAAATAACACATATATACAACTATACAGTAGTAAATAACACATATATACAACTATACAGTAGTAAATAACACATATATACAACTATACAGTAGTAAATAACACATATATACAACTCTACAGTAGTAAATAACACATATATACAACTCTACAGTAGTAAATAACATATATATACAACTCTACATTAGTAAATAACACATATATACAACTATACAGTAGTAAATAACACATATATACAACTCTACAGTAGTAAATAACATATATATACAACTCTACATTAGTAAATAAGACATATATACAACTCTACAGTAGTAAATAACACATATATACAACTATACATTAGTAAATAAGACATATATACAACTCTACAGTAGTAAATAACACATATATACAACTCTACAGTAGTAAATAACATATATATATACAACTATACATTAGTAAATAAGACATATATACAACTCTACAGTAGTAAATAACATATATATACAACTCTACAGTAGTAAATAACATATATATATACAACTATACAGTAGTAAATAACATATATATACAACTATACAATAGTAAATAACATATATATACAACTATACATTAGTAAATAACATATATATACAACTATACATTAGTAAATAACATATATATATAACTCTACAGTAGTAAATAACACATATATACAACTCTACAGTAGTAAATAACATATATATACAACTCTACATTAGTAAATAACATATATATACAACTATACATTAGTAAATAACACATATATACAACTATACATTAGTAAATAACATATATATACAACTATACAGTAGTAAATACATATATATACAACTCTACATTAGTAAATAACACATATATACAACTATACATTAGTAAATAACACATATATACAACTCTACATTAGTAAATAACATATATATACAACTATACATTAGTAAATAACACATATATACAACTCTACATTAGTAAATAACATATATATACAACTATACATTAGTAAATAACACATATATACAACTCTACATTAGTAAATAACATATATATACAACTCTACATTAGTAAATAACATATATATACAACTATACAGTAGTAAATAACATATATATACAACTCTACAGTAGTAAATAACACATATATACAATTGTACAGTAGTAAATAACATATATATACAAGTCTACAGTAGTAAATAACATATATGTAAAAATATACAGTAGTGAATAACATATATATACAACTCTACAGTAGTAAATAACACATATATACAACTATACAGTAGTAAATAACACATATATACAACTATACAGTAGTAAATAACATATATATACAACTCTACAATAGTAAATAACACATATATACAACTCCACAGTAGTAAATAACACATATATACAACTATACAGTAGTAAATAACACATATATACAACTATACAGTAGTAAATAACACATATATACAACTCCACAGTAGTAAATAACACATATATACAACTCCACAGTAGTAAATAACACATATATACAACTATACAGTAGTAATAACACATATATACAACTATACAGTAGTAAATAACACATATATACAACTATACAGTAGTAAATAACACATATATACAACTATACAGTAGTAAATAACACATATATACAACTATACAGTAGTAAATAACACATATATACAACTATACAGTAGTAAATAACATATAAACCGACCATTCGGAATTGATATGCGTCGAGTACATAAAATAATGTTATAAAACACCTTGTACGTTCACAGTGTACTTTCACATTGTGTCTGTCACTTTATTACACTACGCTGATTTATCACGTCTTGCGATAATACAGTAACACGTACTTTGGTATGGGACTACTAGGATACTGTAGTACGATGTCCGTGGGTAGCATAGAAAACGCTTATTCATTGGCGTATATCAACGCTTATATATAGGCATTCATAACATGATGACTTTCAAAAAATAATAATTTCAACACTTCCATGAAAATGCATTCATTGCTTTGTTCAAGAAATGTCTGAAGCAATACATCAATTTAGTCCTAGCCTCACCCATGTTAGATTGCAAAGCAATCCGCCTTTTTGAGTTGTTTTATAATATCGATCCGATGCAATATTAAGCAGAACATTTAACAAAGTGCTGTCGGTAAGCACAACCGATACAGTTGATCTTCATGACGTCAGAAAGTGCAGCGAGTTTACACCTCTAATCAATACGAAATACTAAATAGTTCCACCAGAATTGTGCATTTTTCATATTTCAGCATTGAAACAATAGGGAACAATAGGAACACAATAGGAAACACTAGGAAACAATAGGAAAACAATAGGAAAACAATAGAAAACAATAGGAAAATAATAGGAAATAATAGGAACACTAGGGATCAATAGGAAACAATAGGAAAACAATAGGATAATAATAGAAAACAATATGAAACAATAGGAAAACAATAGGAAAACAATAGGACAATAATAGGAAACAATAGGAAACAATAGGAAAACAATAGGAAACAATAGGAAAACAATAGGAAAACAATAGGAAAACAATAGGACAATAATAGGAAACAATAGGAAACAATAGGAAAACAATAGGAAACAATAGGAAAACAATAGGAAAACAATAGGAAAACAATAGGAAAACATATACCATGTTAAAGTAAGTAATAACAACCGAAGCTCTGTAATGGAGAAGTTGTGAGTTCGAGCTACGTCCAAACCGGCCCGCGGTGGTTGGTGTCATTAGACAAGGCATTTAGCTCCACATTGTCCATCCTCTCCGTCGTAACAACGGATTCCATCAGGATTTATTAGACACTGCTGGAAGATAGAGACTATTTGTGTTTATTAGTGTAAGATAGGATTTTATTTGATCGAATGATCAGCAAGATTTCGGTAAGCACTCGATGAAATAAAGTCCTATCGTACACGAATAAAAACAAATTTCCTTTTTCTTTTATGATTTCCAATGATTCTGGCAAATATAATATTTGTTATCAAAGTGAATTAATTTTAACTGCCCCTGTCGGGAGCCTCATTTCACTACAATACACAACCCCACAGCCACTTATGCGTTAGTTTGTGAACGTCCAGTTAGTTTATGTAAACTTTGCTTTCCAAATTAAGAACTACAGACAAAACAAATTCATTAGAATATATTACTTAGTCTAGTACTTTATAATTAACTGTTAAAAACAAGCTAAAATACCAAAGTGCATCCAACCGCGGAGGAATACGAAACTCAAACAGTGGCAAAGAAACTGACATGTTGCACTGATTGAAAACAGTGAAATATGGGATTTTCTTTCACGGAGAAAATTCATTAATTCATTGGAAATCACAAAAGAAAATCTGTTGCACGATCGAGCTTAAATAAATATGCATGAGCTAATAAAGAAGTTAATTCATTTGCATGGAGAAATATTACTAGTTTTGCTAGTATTTCACAGGGGGGGGGGGGGGGCTGTCATCGGACAGATAATAATCAGGCACCAGCTGGTAGTATGAAGTATGTGCACATGCCTACGTTTTTGAACTATAAACACTCTAAGTGTTTTATTGTTGACATGTACACGATCAATCCCACCTTCCTTAGCTTTAAACATATGTATGTGTAGAAGCTTGTTGATAAGCATACCTATGTTTATAGAGACTTGTCGAGTAAGTAGCTAAGCATACATCTGTACAAAGATAATATTAGATAGGCTTATATCTGTATGCATACACATGTCGATAAATATAGCTCTGTATAAAGAAATTGTTCGATACATATACTTCTGTATACATAGTCATGTCGATAGGTATACCTCTGTATACATAGTGCTGTCGATAGGTATACTTCTGTATACATAGTCATGTCGATAGGTATACCTCTGTATACATAGTGCTGTCGATAGGTATACTTCTGTATACATAGTCATGTCGATAGGTATACCTCTGTATACATAGTGCTGTCGATAGGTATACTTCTGTATACATAGTCATGTCGATAGGTATACCTCTGTATACATAGTGCTGTCGATAGGTATACTTCTGTATACATAGTCATGTCGATAGGTATACCTCTGTATACATAGTGCTGTCGATAGGTATACTTCTGTATACATAGTCATGTCGATAGGTATACCTCTGTATACATAGTGCTGTCGATAGGTATACTTCTGTATACATAGTCATGTCGATAGGTATACCTCTGTATACATAGTGCTGTCGATAGGTATACTTCTGTATACATAGTCATGTCGATAGGTATACCTCTGTATACATAGTGCTGTCGATAGGTATACTTCTGTATACATAGTCATGTCGATAGGTATACCTCTGTATACATAGTCATGTCGATAGGTATACCTCTGTATACATAGTGCTGTCGATAGGTATACCTATGTATGCATATACGTGTCGATAAGTATATATTTGTATACATATACTTGTCGATAAGTATACCTCTGTATGCATAGTCATGTCGATAGGTATACCTCTGTATACATAGTGCTGTCGATAGGTATACTTCTGTATACATAGTCATGTCGATAAGTATACCTCTGTATACATAGTCATGTCGATAGGTATACCTCTGTATACATAGTGCTGTCGATAGGTATACTTCTGTATACATAGTCATGTCGATAAGTATACCTCTGTATACATAGTCATGTCGATAGGTATACCTCTGTATACATAGTGCTGTCGATAGGTATACTTCTGTATACATAGTCATGTCGATAAGTATACCTCTGTATACATAGTCATGTCGATAGGTATACCTCTGTATACATAGTGCTGTCGATAGGTATACTTCTGTATACATAGTCATGTCGATAAGTATACCTCTGTATACATAGTCATGTCGATAGGTATACCTCTGTATACATAGTGCTGTCGATAGGTATACTTCTGTATACATAGTCATGTCGATAAGTATACCTCTGTATACATAGTCATGTCGATAGGTATACCTCTGTATACATAGTCATGTCGATAGGTATACCTCTGTATACATAGTCATGTCGATAGGTATACTTCTGTATACATAGTCATGTCGATAGGTATACTTCTGTATACATAGTCATGTCGATAGGTATACCTCTGTATACATAGTCATGTCGATAGGTATACTTCTGTATACATAGTCATGTCGATAGGTATACCTCTGTATACATAGTGCTGTCGATAGGTATACTTCTGTATACATAGTCATGTCGATAGGTATACCTCTGTATACATAGTGCTGTCGATAGGTATACCTATGTATGCATATACTTGTCGATAAGTATATATTTGTATACATATACTTGTCGATAAGTATACCTCTGTATGCATAGTCATGTCGATAAGTATACCTCTGTATGCATATACTTGTCGATAAGTATACATTTGTATACATATACTTGTCGATAAGTATACCTCTGTATGCATAGTCATGTCGATAAGTATACCTCTGTATGCATAGTCATGTCGATAAGTATACCTCTGTATGCATAGTCATGTCGATAAGTATACCTCTGTATGCATAGTCATGTCGATAAGTATACCTCTGTATGCATAGTCATGTCGATAAGTATACCTCTGTATGCATATACTTGTCGATAAGTATACATTTGTATACATATACTTGTCGATAAGTATACATTTGTATACATGTCAATAAGTATACATTTGTATACATATACTTGTCGATAAGTATACATTTGTATACATTTACTTGTCGATAAGTATACAGTTTTATACATATACTTGTCGATAAGTATACATTTGTATACATGTCGATAAGTATACATTTGTATACATATACTTGTCGATAAGTATACATTTGTATACATGTCGATAAGTATACATTTGTATACATATACTTGTCGATAAGTATACATTTGTATACATTTACTTGTCGATAAGTATACATTTGTATACATATACGTGTCGATAAGTATACATTTGTGTACATATACGTGTCGATAAGTATACATTTGTATACATTTACTTGTCGATAAGTATACATTTGTGTACATATACGTGTCGATAAGTATACATTTGTATACATATACTTGTCGATAAGTATACATTTGTTTACATATACTTGTCGATCAGAGTATCTCTATTACAGAGACGAGCCGATAAGCATGCCTCTGTATCCAGAGGCGTGTTGTTGTGTTAGCAATAATGGATGATCCCATTCTGGAGGGAGTTCTCCCGCTACAATCAAATCTGAGTTAGCTGTAATTAGCAGTATCCTCTAATACAATGTCAAATCTGAGTTAGCTGTAATTAGCAGTATCCTCTAATACAATGTCAAATCTGAGTTAGCTGTAATTAGCAGTATCCTCTAATACAATGTCAAATCTGAGTTAGCTGTAATTAGCAGTATCCTCTAATACAATGTCAAATCTGAGTTAGCTGTAATTAGCAGTATCCTCTAATACAATGTCAAATCTGAGTTAGCTGTAATTAGCAGTATCCTCTAATACAATGTCAAATCTGAGTTAGCTGTAATTAGCAGTATCCTCTAATACAATGTCAAATCTGAGTTAGCTGTAATTAGCAGTATCCTCTAATACAATGTCAAATCTGAGTTAGCTGTAATTAGCAGTATCCTCTAATACAATGTCAAATCTGAGTTAGCTGTATCCTCTAATATACTGTCAAATCTGAGTTAGCTGTATCCTCTAAATATGTGTTTGCAGTATCCTCTGATATACAGTCAAATCTGAGTTTACAGTATCCTCTAAATCTGTGTTTGCAGTATCCTCTAATATACAGTCAATTTGCTTTATTCAGTCAGTAACCAGATTCCCTGTGCGACAATATATTTGATTAGTTTCTATTTAATAGCGTTATTAATCAGTTTATCTAACAGCACACATTTATATAAATATCATCTAGAATATATGTGTACAGTACACACATCAGCACAGTTCTGGATAACCATGGAACACTGTATTAACCACATCATTCAAATATATGTCTTGATTGTATTATTTGAGAGATATGCATCCGCCTCCTATACACACACTCTTATATTGATGGACATGAATAGGAAACTAGCACGTCAGCCTAGTTTATGCAAATTTATGTTAGCTCGATTGCGAAACAAGTTCTTACAGCACTAGATAAATTTCTCGAGACTTCATTCCTGATGGAATCCATCGCCATGAGGGAGAGAGAAGAGGCAACGTGGAATTTAAATGCCTTGCCTAAGGGCATAATCGTAACGGCTCCAGAGGGGCTAGAACTCCGGACCTTTCGCACCTGAAGCGAACGCGCATCCACTGAACGCGCATCCACTGAGAATGCACGGAGCAATTTAAGTGCATTGCCTAAGAGTACACTCGTATACAGCCGAGTGCGAACTCCGGGGTCTCTCACATCTGAAGCGAACGCGCTACCACCGCCCTGTTATTAAAGCGACACTACATCAGTATACACACATTTCTGCAGAATGTAATTTCCTATTATATGGTATCATTTCTTTCCAAATACTTGCCTCAAAAACTGAGCATTTCAACTAATAAATAAACGTCGTATACACGGTTAGTTGCCATGGCAAAATAATGTTAATATGGTCGACAGTCATGCGTAATACAAGGCGCGTATCCTGAGTAACACGATACATATTTACAGTTATATTTCACATGTGTGCCTATGCATATTTATTTGTAGACTAATCCTAGTTAAATTATCTCTAAACGACAGTATCACGCGTTTAGCATTGGCTCTAATGACAAACGTCAACTCAGAAGAGAAATCATACAATCATACTTGTAGACCACAAACACACTGTTTATTGATTCAATGTTAGTGTTCGAATGTATTCGGAATAATTTGTAGTAGCAATGCATATATACGTGAAAAATGCATTTATTGGCTTTTTGCGATGTAATGTCGCTTTAATATAATAAACTAAAATGACAGCTATGCGGTAGAACAAAGACTCACCTAGTAATGTTTTACAAATATTGCATGGTGTGATTGTCATTTCCGTACCAGCTGACTGAGAATCACTCAACAAACTCACCCATACTCTTCCACGCCTATCCATAAATCTGCTTATTTATATACAGTCAAACCTGTAGTAAGCAGCATGCCTAGGGAATCACACGGCTGCTTAGCATGTGTGACTTAATAGAGCTCAACTGTTTAATAAAATGACATATTGGAGAATCTGGAAACTGGATGCTTAATGCATGTTGGCTACTTAATAGAAGTGACCATTAACACAGGTTTGACTGTAGACTAAGCATGTACTGTGGTTTGCTTTCGATACATGGACAACTTGATGTGTGCTAACAACATGTGCTTCTAATATCGCAACTGAGTCTTAATACATCATACATTAATACCACTAAGTGTGTTTATGGGCTCCTGTGGTTAAGGGCGTTGACTTCAAAGCACTTGTCCATCACTGCTTTAGGTTGAAATCCCACTGGGTGTTGAACGATTTAACGTGAGGAAGCTATTCTATTGGATTGCGGAAGGCCGGTGGTTTTACCCGGATGCCAGGCCGTGCCTAAAATACTACCCAGAGAGGCACCGTCTTCCTCCGCCAATAACAGCTTGGGAGTCATCGTATGACAGCGGTATGTGCGCAATTAACTCTTTCACCGCCAATGTCGCATAAAAGCGACTTTGTAGAAAGGTAGAGAACCCGATCAGACAGAACAGAACATGCCGTCTGATCAGGCTATATGCTGATTGCTCTTCAGACAGTGGAGCTGAAGCACCTGTCCGAATAACAAACAATATAGATCCTGATCAGACGCGGCGTTACGCCGCGGCTGATCTGGATCTATGTTGTTTGCACATGCTCTGAATTTGTTCGGCGCTGAAAGAGTTAAACTCCTAAGCTCCAACAAAAACAAACTAAGTGCGTTATTGCAAACAAGTTAATAATAAATTAAATAAGAGAATTAAGCAATGTAATCGTGTAAGTCGTGATAGCGCAGTGGTAGTGCGTTCGCTTCATGTGCGAAAGGTCCGGAGTTCGAGCCCCGCTGGAGCCGTTACGATTGTGCCCTTAGGCAAGGCATTTAAATTCCACGTTGCCCTTTCTCTCCCTCGTGGCGATGGATTCCACCAGGAATGAGGTCTCGAGAGTGATTAATATAAGTTGAAAGAACTTGTTTCGCAATCGAGCTAAAATAAATGTGTATTAACTAAGCAATATAATTATGTATGAACTATCCAATTCAATTTCCATGCAGCACAATTGGCTAGTATAGTTCAGGTAATGGCGGTACGCGGGGATCTGTCCATCGTTTGTCTAAACTGGTAAGTTGTGAACTTTATGTGGTCCAGTGTAGGTTGTTATTTCATTGTGGTCCAGTGTAGGTTGTCATTTCATTGTGGTCCAGTGTAGGTTGTTATTTCATTGTGGTCCAGTGTAGGTTGTTATTTCATTGTGGTCCAGTGTAGGTTGTCATTTCATTGTGGTCCAGTGTAGGTTGTTATTTCATTGTGGTCCAGTGTAGGTTGTTATTTCATTGTGGTCCAGTGTAGGTTGTTATTTCACTGTAGTCTAGTGTAGGTTGTTATTTCATTGTGGTCCAGTGTAGGTTGTTATTTCATTGTGGTCCAGTGTAGGTTGTCATTTCATTGTGGTCCAGTGTAGGTTGTCATTTCATTGTGGTCCAGTGTAGGTTGTCATTTCATTGTGGTCCAGTGTAGGTTGTCATTTCATTGTGGTCCAGTGTAGGTTGTCATTTCATTGTGGTCCAGTGTAGGTTGTCATTTCATTGTGGTCCAGTGTAGGTTGTTATTTCATTGTGGTCCAGTGTAGGTTGTTATTTCATTGTGGTCCAGTGTAGGTTGTTATTTCATTGTGGTCCAGTGTAGGTTGTTATTTCATTGTGGTCCAGTGTAGGTTGTTATTTCATTGTGGTCCAGTGTAGGTTGTTATTTCATTGTGGTCCAGTGTAGGTTGTTATTTCATTGTGGTCCAGTGTAGGTTGTTATTTCATTGTGGTCCAGTGTAGGTTGTTATTTCATTGTGGTCCAGTGTAGGTTGTTATTTCATTGTGGTCCAGTGTAGGTTGTTATTTCATTTTGGGTTCATGTTGGTTACATTTACATTGAGGGATATATAATTTGAAGGTTCCATTTTTATACTGTGTTCATACACTTTCTGTGACGTCATATTGGAGTCACGTGTATGACGTATGCCAGTGGCAACACGTAAGCAGATACATATGTCTCAAAACCCTAGAGTATTCTGGTTTCCGCCTCCGTGGTCGAGTGGTTAATGTCGCTGACTCGTTCCGAGGATCGAACCCGGGTTGCATTGGTGAAAGGCGAACTCGCTAACCACTGCGCTAATCGGATAGACAAAATATAAATGTGAAAGGTAACCAAACGTTCTTGTATACCACTGTAAACTATCATCACTGATGGCCACGGGTTCGAGCCCCGCGTGTGTCTTTTACGTTTATCTATCGTCGCTACCTGTTGCTCATATGTGCGACGCCTCCTGAAGAGATTAGTCATTTTAGACTTTTGGAGGATAGTGCAATGATACAGACAGAAACCCATTCCTGAGTCTCCTCTGGTTCTGTTACGTACACAGTGTACAGCACCGACACGAGAACTCGGTTTAAAGTCCCATCTGAATAAAACTGTTAATTTTATTAAGGTCATATGGGGGATCGAACATGCGATCCCTGGATTACCAGTCCAGCGTGTTGCCACTGGACCACAGCTCCGTCGTGGTTCAGTTGAAATGTTTCCCTCCATAAGATAAGGAAACTCTTTCTAATTCAAAAATTCTGCTGGCTGTTGTTTATGACGTCACTAACAAGCTTGCTGAGTTCATATAGTTCAAAGAACGTTTCATGTTTATTCTTCTAACGGCTATAAATAGATTAATAGACAGCTACATGCATGCTTATCTACGAGTATATTTCCTGCAGCTAGATCCGTTTAATAGCTAGCGAAGAATTGCTTCAAGAAATATTAATTGTGTGTTGTAGAAAATATGTTATATCCGACTTACCGCATATCTATTTAGCTATTTTCTAACGACTGTCTGATGTTACATTATTATTTGGAAAACTAGTTAATACAATACTCTAAAATAATGTGGGTGAAGTTAGCGATAATAACAAAATTATTTTAATTTTGTACTGCCAGTGCAGTGAGCAGTGAGTAGTGTAATCCAGCAGTGAGTTATGTATTCTAGTAGTGAATGATGTGTATTATGCTAGCAGTACACTGGATTTATTTATTATTTTTATTTATTTCTTTTTCGAAATTTGGCATATACACATCATACACTACTAGAATACATAACTCACTGCTGGATTACACTACTCACTGCTAGCAGTACAGCAGTACACTGCTCACTGCCAGCAGTACATCAGTACACTGCTCACTGCTAACTTCACCCACATTCTAAAAGAGGGTTTACTTGATTACATCGAAATTAGCCACTTTTTGTACTCACAATCTTCCTTTTCCAGATGGTAATCGATTTAATGTACGACACAAGTTTATAAAATTGTACATTTCTGAGAAATTTAGGCAAATAGATTAAGCCACGTATTTGTATATGTTGTATACGATTTACTTGACTACTACACTAGAACCGTCATAATAACACTCATATGCTCATATGATCTTCTTAACATTTATATAATGTGTTTATATATATATATCTATCTGCCTTTAGTAGTCCAGTGGTTAGCACGTTCGACTGCGAATCCAGGGATCACATGTTCGATCCACCGTATGACTCTAACAATATTAACAGTCTTTCAGATGGAACTTAAAACCGAGGTCTCTTGTCGGTGCTTTACATCGTGTAAGTAATAGAACCAGAGGGTACTCTGGACTGAGTCTCTGTCTGTATCATTGCACTATCCTCCAAAATCTATAATGACTAATATCTTCATGAGGCATCGCTCAAATGGGCAACCGGTAGCGACATTAAATAAACGTAAAATACACATATATCTGCCTTTAATGTCAAACCTCTCTCTGGGATGTAGACATGTTACGCGTCAAGACACAAATAAGTTAACATGATGAGAAACGGCTAACATCTGTATTGAACTGCTCTATGGTAGAGAGATGGGCAATGCCAGGAGGGAGATAGTTCCAATGCAACAATGATTCTTGGAATAAAATGAAACCTTGTCGTAGACTGGTGTTGCTGTAATTAAGCCATAGCGTAAGGAATGGCATGGCGTGCGGGGCGTTAGAGTGGAACTATGCAATTCTCAATGGGGATACACTTGGATTCATTCTATCATTAGACTAATGCAAATACAGCATCGCACGTAACAATGTGTCGTACAACTGTCTGGAATGAGTAGCAATACAATTCGGAATATTAATATTGATAGATAGATAGATAGATTGCTATTGTCTGTTGAATAATGCAAATGTGTTGGCTTCCTTTGTATGCGATGTAAATCTGATAACCTTCACAAAGCGTGCTGAAAAACTCACCCACACTCTTCCAGGCCTATATAGTTGACCGAGGTGTTTTGGTTAACTGAAGTAAAGGTGTAGTCTTAGACGAGCAAAACCGTATTGAGACAATAGTTGTTTATCTGCTGAGTAATTCGAAATATGAAAGCTGCAATATATATTGACTACTCCGGTTGGTGACAATTATATCCCATTTACGTAAAACTATGCCGTTTAAGTGAGAACGACCCAGTATCCGCCATTGTGTTTAATTTATTGTAAATAGCGATAATCTCTACACAGAATGTACTAACATTTCGGTATCCGTGTTACAACGATATAGGAAATGTAAGTATAGCACAAACATCATTTCCTAAGCCTTCTAGAACAGTCATAATTGGTTGCTGAGAACAGCAGTCTCTCAAGGGCAATAGAACTACACGTAGCATGCGAATAAGTCATCAATGAATCTTTCCTCGCAAATAATGCAAAACTTTAATAAACATAAACGGTTGTTTGTACTCCCAAATGACACACCTAATGAGCGAATGTTTTAGATCGATTGTAATTGAAGTATTACTTTCCGTGATGAATGATACATTCGCCAATAGCATCGAAAATATTGAATCAAAAATGAAGGAATTACCAGTAATTTCACGGTACGAAACGCCAAGATCTATTCTTAATAGTTTGTTGTGGCAAGTCGTTCTCACAACAATGCAGCTAACCTACAGGGATGTACTGGCACGTTCTCGGTCAAATCAATAGTATTGTTATGATAAGTACAAGCATGGTGCCTCATTTAGCCTGAGAGCATGCATTTTATGTCGTATTTCATATATATAGCGTGGAAGTTGTGATAAGGCAGAGGTAGCGTGTTTGCTTCACGTGTGAAGCCCGTAGTTCGCACCAAGGTACAGCCGTTACGAGTGTGCCCTTTGGCAAGGCATTTAAATTACATGTTGCCACTTCTCTCTCCCTCATGGCGATGAATTCCATCAGGAATGAGATCTCGAGAATGATTAATATAAGTTTTGCATTTGTAAATGGGCAAAGGCATATTTATTGCCGATTGCTAATACAGATTGATTGTTGTAAGAACTTGTTTCGCAGTCGAGCTCAAATAAATGTGTATAAACTAAACATATTGCAGAATTAGTGAGAACACCTAAGTTATTCTCCAATCGATATCAAAATGTTTCGAGCGTTGCCGACGAAAAACGCATGTCACTAAAGTGATGAAGAACGTACTTTTGCAAACCATGGACAGAGGTTTTAGGAAGTATGTGCGTTAGACATTGAACAGCGTTATCGAGGAAGCACATCCCACATACGTTGAATAGAGATTTTGAGGAAGCACGCACTTTTATTGACCATGAACATAGATGTTTGGAATGAACATAAGTTCGCAAAGAGAGGTTTGGGGGAAGGGCATACGTTCGCAGATAATGAACGGATGTTTTGAGGACGAACATAGTTACGTTTGCAGATCAGAAACAGAGGTTTTGAGGAAGGGCATACGTTCGCAGATAATGAACGGATGTTTTGAGGACGAACATAGTTACGTTTGAAGATCAGAAACAGAGGTTTTGAGGAAGGGCATACGTTCGCAGATAATGAACGGATGTTTTGAGGAAGGGCATACGTTCGCATACTATGAACAGTATGCTTGGTCGGATGAACATACGTTCGCAGACGATCATGAACAGGGATCTTGAGGATGGGAGTACGTTCGCAGACGACCATGAACAGTGATCTTGAGGATGGGAGTACGTTCGCAGACGACCATGAACAGGGATCTTGAGGATGAACGTACGTTTGCAGACGACCATGGACAGGGATCTTGAGGATGAACGTACGTTCGCAGACGACCATGAACAGGGATCTTGAGGATGAACGTACGTTTGCAGACGACCATGAACAGGGATATTGAGGATGAACGTACGT
>CM026391.1:87551483-87589515 GCA_014843695.1 Archivesica marissinica
AGCTCTTTAGTTGCCATGGAAGTAAAATAAACAGAACCCTTATAGATATCTGGTTGCCATGGAAGTAAAATAAACAGAACCCTTATAGATCTCTGGTTGCCATGGAAGTAAAATAAACAGAACCCTTATAGCTCTCTAGTTGCCATGGAAGTAAAATAAACAGAACCCTTATAGATATCTGGTTGCCATGGAAGTAAAATAAACAGAATCCTTATAGATCTCTGGTTGCCATGGAAGTAAAATAAACAGAACCCTTATAGATCTCTGGTTACCATGGAAGTACAATAAACAGAACCCTTATAGATCTCTGGTTGCCATGGAAGTAAAATATATTCTTGGGTATATATTTTACATGTAAACTTTGAAAACATTCCCTGCCTGGCCAGTGGTCAGAATTCAACACAAGTGCACACCTAGTCACACTCTGCCAAACTAGCTAACATGAAGTTAATAAGTCAAACATGAGGCCACCTAGGTCATTTACACTGTGCATTTAATATGTATGGATATGTTAAAACTATTCACAGCATCACCTGTGATAAAAGTGTAGTTGGTCCCTCAAATAATTGAGCCACCAAAAGGATGGAGGAAATTTATTATAATATGAAAACTTCATAAACCTTTTACACTGTGACTGATGTCAATAATGAGAGACATCGGTCAGTTACTGCCCCTGGATACTCCCAAAAAGTAGATAGGTCCTATTAAGTGTTTCCTCTGTTTTTATCGTTGTTTCCTTTGCACAACATGCTATTCCTTCTTATGATTATTGAATTACTATATCTCGACAGATCTCACACACTATATGCAATGAGTACTTACTTGTATAACAATGTTATCAGTTAATCAACACAATTTTGATAAAATCACATTTATCATACCGCAACATCTGGTTAGGGAACAACAGTAAAACAGACCTATTTACATTTTGGGATAAATCATACTTTATCGGGCAAGGGAGGTATAATAGAAAATTAGAGATGAAATAACTTCACAACTTGTCTGTTCGCTTCAACAAGATTGTAAAAGCCAAGTGAAAATGTCCTATGAACACTATAGACTAGTTTCTTGTGTTCATAGGACATTTTCACTTGGTGCGTGCGTGCATGATTGTGTGTGTGTGTGTGTGTGTGTGAGCGTGCGTGCGTGCGTGCGTGCGTGCGCACTTGATCATCATGTATCTCTTGTAATTACTTCCTGAGAAATTGTGTAATTTAATTATTACATAATTATGATATTGTATTTTACAGAGATGTTTTTCTGGTGGGGCGGCTACCCAGAAGCGCATGCCTTTGCTCAGGAAGATTCTTGGAAGAGAATTCTCAAACATTTACATGAAGAACTTTCCTTACCAGATGTTGCTGCGAAACTGTGATAGTAGTTAAATATGTCCACATACTGTGTAATTAACGTGTCAATGAGTAAATTGAGGGGATTGTTTAAATGTGCATGTGCGTGCGATCCGATCGTGAATATAAACTGCTGTACAACTAACAACATATTACATTTGTTGGTACATGGTACAGTCTACATCCGTTATGTCGATTTCCTTCAACCATACGAGTCAGTTATATGTAAAATGATAGTGTCTGAAACGGGACTTTGATCCGGCTTCGAGATAACCAGAGAATTCGACATAACTGACCTTGACATAGCGGATGTAGACTGTATGTCACAGGCAGTGTGGGCAGCCGACAGACATTACAGAAAACTTGTATTTGTGCCAATAATGTTAAACATTTATTGTTATGGTCAGTTTTCAAAATATCCATATCTCAAATTTCTCTGTATGTAAACATGCGTGTGTCTCGGAACACAAGAAACATGGCTGTGCTAGAGGACTGTACAAGGTAGATATTGCATTTGTATGCATGCGTGTGTCTCATGACACAAGAAACATGGCTGTGCTAGAGGACTGTACAAGGTAGATATGGCATTTGTATGCATGCGTGTGTCTCATGACACAAGAAACATGGCTGTGCTAGAGGACTGTACACGGTAGATATGGCATTTGTATGCATGCGTGTGTCTCGGAACACAAGAAACATGGCTGTGCTAGAGGACTGTACAAGGTAGATATGGCATTTGTATGCATGCGTGTGTCTCGAACACAAGAAACATGGCTGTGCTAGAGGACTGTACAAGGTAGATATGGCATTTATATGCATGCGTGTGTCTCGGAACACAAGAAACATGGCTGTGCTAGAGGACTGTACACGGTAGATATGGCATTTGTATGCATGCGTGTGTCTCCGAACACAAGAAACATGGCTGTGCTAGAGGACTGTACACAGTAGATATGGCATTTGTATGCATGCATGTGTCTCTGAACACATGAAACATGGCTGTGTTAGAGGACTGTATGTCGTAGATATGGCAATTGTATGCAAGCGTGTGTCTCTGAACACCAGAAACATGGCTGTGCTAGAGGACTGTACACGGTAGATATGGCATTTGTATGCATGCGTGTGTCTCGGAACACAAGAAACATGGCTGTGCTAGAGGACTGTACAAGGTAGATATGGCATTTGTATGCATGCGTGTGTCTCATGACACAAGAAACATGGCTGTGCTAGAGGACTGTACACGGTAGATATGGCATTTGTATGCATGCGTGTGTCTCTGAACACAAGAAACATGGCTGTGCTAGAGGACTGTACACGGTAGATATGGCATTTGTATGCATGCGTGTGTCTCATGACACAAGAAACATGGCTGTGCTAGAGGACTGTACACGGTAGATATGGCATTTGTATGCATGCGTGTGTGTCTCGAACACAAGAAACATGGCTGTGCTAGAGGACTGTACACGGTAGATATGGCATTTGTATGCATGCGTGTGTCTCGGAACACAAGAAACATGGCTGTGCTAGAGGACTGTACAAGGTAGATATGGCATTTGTATGCATGCGTGTGTCTCGGAACACAAGAAACATGGCTGTGCTAGAGGACTGTACAAGGTAGATATGGCATTTGTATGCATGCGTGTGTCTCGGAACACAAGAAACATGGCTGTGCTAGAGGACTGTACAAGGTAGATATGGCATTTGTATGCATGCGTGTGTCTCGGAACACAAGAAACATGGCTGTGCTAGAGGACTGTACACGGTAGATATGGCATTTGTATGCATGCGTGTGTCTCGGAACACAAGAAACATGGCTGTGCTAGAGGACTGTACACGGTAGATATGGCATTTGTATGCATGCGTGTGTCTCGGAACACAAGAAACATGGCTGTGCTAGAGGACTGTACATGGTAGATATGACATTTGTATGCATGCGTGTGTCTCGGAACACAAGAAACATGGCTGTGCTAGAGGACTGTACATGGTAGATATGACATTTGTATGCATGCGTGTGTCTCGGAACACAAGAAACATGGCTGTGCTAGAGGACTGTACATGGTAGATATGACATTTGTATGCATGCGTGTGTCTCGGAACACAAGAAACATGGCTGTGCTAGAGGACTGTACACGGTAGATATGGCATTTGTATGCATGCGTGTGTCTCGGAACACAAGAAACATGGCTGTGCTAGAGGACTGTACAAGGTAGATATGGCATTTGTATGCATGCGTGTGTCTCGAACACAAGAAACATGGCTGTGCTAGAGGACTGTACACGGTAGATATGGCATTTGTATGCATGCGTGTGTCTCTGAACACAAGAAACATGGCTGTGCTAGAGGACTGTACAAGGTAGATATGGCATTTGTATGCATGCGTGTGTCTCATGACACAAGAAACATGGCTGTGCTAGAGGACTGTACACGGTAGATATGGCATTTGTATGCATGCGTGTGTCTCATGACACAAGAAACATGGCTGTGCTAGAGGACTGTACACGGTAGATATGGCATTTGTATGCATGCGTGTGTCTCGGAACACAAGAAACATGGCTGTGCTAGAGGACTGTACAAGGTAGATATGGCATTTGTATGCATGCGTGTGTCTCGGAACACAAGAAACATGGCTGTGCTAGAGGACTGTACAAGGTAGATATGGCATTTGTATGCATGCGTGTGTCTCGGAACACAAGAAACATGGCTGTGCTAGAGGACTGTACAAGGTAGATATGGCATTTGTATGCATGCGTGTGTCTCTGAACACATGAAACATGGCTGTTAGAGGACTGTACAACGTAGATATGCAATTGTATGCATGCGTGTGTCTCTGACACAAAACATGGCTGTGCTAGAGGACTGTACAAGGTAGATATGGCATTTGTATGCATGCGTGTGTCTCATGACACAAGAAACATGGCTGTGCTAGAGGACTGTACAAGGTAGATATGGCAATTGTATGCATGCGTGTGTCTCGGAACACCAGAAACATGGCTGTGCTAGAGGACTGTACACAGTAGATATGGCATTTGTATGCATGCGTGTGTCTCAGACACAAGAAACATGGCTGTGCTAGAGGACTGTACAAGGTAGATATGGCATTTGTATGCATGCGTGTGTCTCATGACACAAGAAACATGGCTGTGCTAGAGGACTGTACACAGTAGATATGGCATTTGTATGCATGCGTGTGTCTCATGACACAAGAAACATGGCTGTGCTAGAGGACTGTACAAGGTAGATATGGCATTTGTATGCATGCGTGTGTCTCGGAACACAAGAAACATGGCTGTGCTAGAGGACTGTAAACGGTAGATATGGCATTTACATGCATGCGTGTGTCCCTCGGAACACAAGAAACATGGCTGTGCTAGAGGACTGTACACGGTAGATATGGCAATTGTATGCATGCGTGTGTCTCGGAACACAAGAAACATGGCTGTGCTAGAGGACTGTACACAGTAGATATGGCATTTGTATGCATGCGTGTGTCTCATGACACAAGAAACATGGCTGTGCTAGAGGACTGTACAAGGTAGATATGGCATTTGTATGCATGCGTGTGTCTCATGACACAAGAAACATGGCTGTGCTAGAGGACTGTACAAGGTAGATATGGCAATTGTATGCATGCGTGTGTCTCGGAACCAAGAACATGGCTGTGCTAGAGGACTGTACAAGTAGATATGGCATTTGTATGCATGCGTGTGTCTCACAGAACACATGGCTGTGCTAGAGGACTGTACAAGGTAGATATGGCATTGTATGCATGCGTGTCTCTCGGACACAAGAAACATGGCTGTGCTAGAGGACTGTACACGGTAGATATGGCATTTGTATGCATGCGTGTGTCTCGGAACACAAGAAACATGGCTGTGCTAGAGGACTGTACAAGGTAGATATGGCATTTATATGCATGCGTGTGTCTCGGAACACAAGAAACATGGCTGTGCTAGAGGACTGTACATGGTAGATATGGCATTTGTATGCATGCGTGTGTCTCCGAACACAAGAAACATGGCTGTGCTAGAGGACTGTACACAGTAGATATGGCATTTGTATGCATGCATGTGTCTCTGAACACATGAAACATGGCTGTGTTAGAGGACTGTATGTCGTAGATATGGCAATTGTATGCAAGCGTGTGTCTCTGAACACCAGAAACATGGCTGTGCTAGAGGACTGTACATGGTAGATATGGCAATTGTATGCATGCGTGTGTCTCGGAACACAAGAAACATGGCTGTGCTAGAGGACTGTACACGGTAGATATGGCATTTGTATGCATGCGTGTGTCTCGGAACACAAGAAACATGGCTGTGCTAGAGGACTGTACAAGGTAGATATGGCATTGTATGCATGCGTGTGTCTCGGAACACAAGAAACATGGCTGTGCTAGGACTGTACAAGTAGATATGGCATTTGTATGCATGCGTGTGTCTCATGACACAAGAAACATGGCTGTGCTAGAGGACTGTACAAGGTAGATATGGCATTTGTATGCATGCGTGTGTCTCGGAACACAAGAAACATGGCTGTGCTAGAGGACTGTACAAGGTAGATATGGCATTTACATGCATGCGTGTGTCTCGGAACACAAGAAACATGGCTGTGCTAGAGGACTGTACACGGTAGATATGGCATTTGTATGCATGCGTGTGTCTCATGACACAAGAAACATGGCTGTGCTAGAGGACTGTACACGGTAGATATGGCATTTGTATGCATGCGTGTGTCTCGGAACACAAGAAACATGGCTGTGCTAGAGGACTGTACAAGGTAGATATGGCATTTATATGCATGCGTGTGTCTCGGAACACAAGAAACATGGCTGTGCTAGAGGACTGTACACGGTAGATATGGCATTTGTATGCATGCGTGTGTCTCCGAACACAAGAAACATGGCTGTGCTAGAGGACTGTACACAGTAGATATGGCATTTGTATGCATGCATGTGTCTCTGAACACATGAAACATGGCTGTGTTAGAGGACTGTATGTCGTAGATATGGCAATTGTATGCAAGCGGGTGTCTCTGAACACCAGAAACATGGCTGTGCTAGAGGACTGTACACGGTAGATATGGCATTTGTATGCATGCGTGTGTCTCGGAACACAAGAAACATGGCTGTGCTAGAGGACTGTACAAGGTAGATATGGCATTTGTATGCATGCGTGTGTCTCGGACACAAGAAACATGGCTGTGCTAGAGGACTGTACAAGGTAGATATGGCATTTGTATGCATGCGTGTGTCTCGGAACACAAGAAACATGGCTGTGCTAGAGGACTGTACAAGTAGATATGGCATTTGTATGCATGCGTGTGTCTCGGACACAAGAAACATGGCTGTGCTAGAGGACTGTACACAGTAGATATGGCATTTGTATGCATGCGTGTGTCTCATGACACAAGAAACATGGCTGTGCTAGAGGACTGTACAAGGTAGATATGGCATTTGTATGCATGCGTGTGTCTCGGAACACAAGAAACATGGCTGTGCTAGAGGACTGTACAAGGTAGATATGGCAATTGTATGCATGCGTGTGTCTCGGAACACCAGAAACATGGCTGTGCTAGAGGACTGTACACAGTAGATATGGCATTTGTATGCATGCGTGTGTCACAGAACACATGGCTGTGCTAGAGGACTGTACACGGTAGATATGGCATTTGTATGCATGCGTGTGTCTCATGACACAAGAAACATGGCTGTGCTAGAGGACTGTACAAGGTAGATATGGCATTTGTATGCATGCGTGTGTCTCATGACACAAGAAACATGGCTGTGCTAGAGGACTGTACATTGTAGATATGGCATTTGTATGCATGCGTGTGTCTCGGAACACAAGAAACATGGCTGTGCTAGAGGACTGTACACGGTAGATATGGCATTTGTATGCATGCGTGTGTCTCGGAACACAAGAAACATGGCTGTGCTAGAGGACTGTACACGGTAGATATGGCATTTATATGCATGCGTGTGTCTCCGAACACAAGAAACATGGCTGTGCTAGAGGACTGTACAAGGTAGATATGGCAATTGTATGCATGCGTGTGTCTCGGAACACAAGAAACATGGCTGTGCTAGAGGACTGTACAAGGTAGATATGGCAATTGTATGCATGCGTGTGTCTCGGAACACAAGAAACATGGCTGTGCTAGAGGACTGTACAAGGTAGATATGGCATTTGTATGCATGCGTGTGTCTCATGACACAAGAAACATGGCTGTGCTAGAGGACTGTACAAGGTAGATATGGCATTTGTATGCATGCGTGTGTCTCGGAACACAAGAAACATGGCTGTGCTAGAGGACTGTACAAGGTAGATATGGCAATTGTATGCATGCGTGTGTCTCGGAACACAAGAAACATGGCTGTGCTAGAGGACTGTACAAGGTAGATATGGCATTTGTATGCATGCGTGTGTCTCATGACACAAGAAACATGGCTGTGCTAGAGGACTGTACAAGGTAGATATGGCATTTGTATGCATGCGTGTGTCACAGAACACAAGAGAATCAGCTGTTCTAGGGAACTGTACATGTAACATTATTTTATGTAAACTAGTCCAGCAGTTGGATGGCGTATTTCCATATAAGTTTGCAAAGTTGTCTATGCAAAATGTTTTGGCAGTTTCTTGTAGTTAAGACATTAACAATTAAGGAACTGGATGATGACATCTTGTCATCCTTGGGCAACTCACAGAATTCAAGATGGCCGCCAGAAGTAAATATAATGCATATAATGGAGTTGCTGTCTTTATAGTGTAATATGTATGCCAGACATTTTATCGATTGTCTTGATTATGATAACACCTAATACATTTCTGACATGAAAACTGTGTCAATCTTGAAGACAGTGTCATCTACAGTTCATAAACGGTACTGGCACTTCATGTTTAGACTGAATAACATAGCGATTTTACATGGGATCATTGCACCGTATGACTGTCAGTCTGAGTTGTCGCGAAAACAGACGACTAATTGATACTCGTCAATTAAACGTATCAACCGTACATACCATATCGTCCATGGATTCTTTATCCGAATTACCATTAGCCCTCCTCAACATTTGTCATTTCATCTTTCTGGACATGCACAATCCAAATGTTTACATTTTAGCGGATCATTTTAGCGGAAAGAAGTGCTATTTTACAGACGACACTAAAAACTAACCTAATCCAGTTTAACTACCATAAGAGTGTTTTAACTCTGTATGGTCTGACGAGTATAGAACTGTGGTCATTTTGATAATTGGTTCAAAGTTAGCTGAACAATCTGTGTTTAGCGGCGAGCTTAGCGGATCTATATTTTGTGACGGCGTACGACTACTGACAGTTAAAGTTTAGCGGAACGATTTGATTGGGTAATCAAATCCGCTCAGCGTTTCCATTGGACAATACTGTGTTTGAAAGTTGTGGCGCGACAATTCACACTGAAAATCACACCGCCATTCCTTATAAATACCGGGACGGACATCAGTCTGGAGCTTACATTCCATCAAGAGCCAGTTCGAGTAATATATATCCGCTAGAATCCGCTAAATCCGCTAAGAATAACTATAACCAGAAGGTACTACATATTTAAACGGAAAAACGTTACAGAAACTATATGTATTGCTTTTAATCAGTAGTAGGCCTATATATCTATCTATAATAATAATAATTGAAACGAAAAGTCTTTGTGATCTTATATATATGCGAGATTTGATGTAATTAAATCTCGGATCGTACTGTTACGTCCCTAACCAGAGTCGTCCAACCTGATAAAGAAGGGCACTAGAAGTGCCAGGCTAACAATATGGTGTCAGAAGTGCAGATGTTAGTTTTAGCCTAATATCAAGAACTCGTCATACGTGAGTAGAAGAAGGGACTGCATTAAGATAATAGTAAAATCACCAGAGACTATTGCGTTATTCAACTATTCTCATCCAACATAATTAAGCTACAGATATTACACCTGTAGTGAAATATACATTAGCATTGAGACGGACATTTGAGCGGATATATAAAAGTAATGAAAAAAAAGTTATAAAAACTACATAAGTAGTAAACCCGTCGGTTTTTAAACTGTAAATAAGGATCACAGGTTACCTCTATTAACCAAATCTTAAGTGGCTTGACGGTTATATAGGCCACCATAAGCCTAATTAATTAGCATTTTTAAATATCTCTAAATTTTGGACAACTCAAAATAATGGCTAACTCAGATCCCGAGATTGAGTTTAATCAAGATCGTGGTGATCATGAAGAAACACATGATTCTCCTAGATAGCATGACATAGATGGACAATACGACGGACGTGGAAATGACAGATGTTTTCATTGTTGTCATGGGCCGCGAAGACTCTCAATACTCATTAAACCTGACCAATTTACTGGTGAGGAGGATTGGGAGCAATATATATCGCACTTCGAAGATTGCGCTGAATTGGGACAATGGAAAGACAAAGAAATGCTTCTTACACTTGCAGCAAGTCTGAAAGGTCAGGCACGTGTATTCTATACAAGTCTACCTTCTGCAGAAAAATGCTCATATGAGCGTCTAACATTATCGTTAGAGCAGAGGTTTGGCAGTGTGCGCCAACAAGCAAGATGGTTGTCCAAGTTTCAGACTCGTTCCAAATTATATGGCGAGTCCATTGCTTCGTTTGGAGATGATCTGCGCCTAATGGCCAGGAAGGCCTACAGTAATTTAGAGCGTGAAGCACAGGAAATGCTTGCACTTCAGCAATTCTACAAAGCCCTCTCGGTGGAGATGAAATGTAGGGTAATGGACCGTGATTGTAAGACGATCACTGAAGCTATAGAGGTCGTAGAAAGGTATGAGGAGTTATTGGGTGAAAATATGGGCCAGAATAGGCGCAGAGATGTTATCAAGCAAGTAGAGGACCGTGGTTTAGGTAATGGAAACTCATACAGGCATAACAACAGGTGGGTGAGAAAGAAGGGCAAATACAGCAGGGCATGATGACGAGCTTCATAACACCCTGAGATCTATTCAATTCAGGTTAGATCGAATTGAGAGGGGCCAGAGAAGAAACCCATAAACAGGACCAAGAACCTGTTTCATTTGTCACCTGATCATCTTTACAGGGATTGCCCAAATGGACAAGACCAGAATGTAGACAACACAAGCTCAGGACGTGAGCCAAGCCAAGGGAAACGACAATCCGTCTTCTCCATAGGTCGGGAGGGGGCGTGTACTGAAGTAGTAAGACCTGAGAATAATAGTGTAAATAAAGAGTATGTAGGCAAACTGGTTGAACCAACCCCGACTGTCCGTGAAAACCAACAGCTAATAACACCAAGTAGCACTGACTCGTCTCGAATTGGTCAGGTAGGTGACACAGGGACACACTTTGACAACGGTCTTTACATTACTGGCAAAGTAAATGAAACATCAGTACATTTCTTGCTGGATAGTGGCAGTACGGCCACATTAATTTCAAAAGAAACTTTTGATACGTTAAATATTCCATTTCTGCCTGCAAGGAATATGCAAATTCAAGAAGTGAATGGTTCAAGCATAAGGGTTTATGGTAAAAGTAACTTTATGATTAAGCTAGGTCAAGTGCAAGTGGAACACCCTATCGTAGTATGTGACATAACAACCGAAGGTATCATTGGGCAGGACTTTATATTAAAACATGTTCGAAGCTGGGACATGGACACTCTGGAGCTAAAGCTGCGCACAGGAGAGCATATAGAATGTTTCACACGTGGTGAGGCTGAGCAAGTGTGCAGGGTCATTGTTAGTGAGAGTGTAAAGGTCCAAGCTAGATCATTCGCATATGTTAAAGTCGCTATTCCAAAGGGTAAACAACTGGCCAAGTCCGGTTATGTTGCAAGAGACATATGTGATAGCATGGGTGAAGAAATTAATATCATAGAAGGTATTGTCAATCCACACTGTGATGAGATTGGTATTGGTGTCATTAATGAAAGTGATGAAATGGTAGTGCTTAAACAAGGGTTAAATTTGGGTAGATGTAAATCTTCGTATGAAGAGAAAGCTGATAATAGTGGCAGTGATGATAAATCACATATGTGCGCTAATGTTACAAATACCGACACAGACAATTCGACTGAATGCGAGCTGCCATACCACTTGAAAGATCTTCTAGAAAGAAGTTCGGTACATATAGATGAGATGGAAAAACAGCGCCTTGTTTCACTCCTAGGGAAATATAAAAATATATTCGTCTCATCTACTGACGATCTGGGATGTACTGACCGTGTTAAACATAAAATCAACACAGGTAATGCTGTACCTGTCCGACAGCATCCAAGAAGACAACCTTTCAATAAGCGGCAAAACGAAAAAGAAGAAATTGAACGTATGCTGGCAAAAGGTGTGATAGAGCCATCAAATAGTCCATGGTCATCACCAGTAGTTCTGGTAACCAAGAAGGACGGGTCCACCAGGTTCTGTGTGGATTATCGGAAGCTGAATGAAGTGACGGTCAAAGACGCCTACCCCATTCCTAGAGTGGATGAATGTCTTGATGCTTTGGCAGGTGCTAAATGGTTCAATTGTATGGATTTGTGTTCTGGTTTCTGGCAAATTGAAATGGACCCAGAAGACATGATGAAAACAGCATTTTCAACATCACACGGTTTGTATCACTTCCGGGTCATGCCGTTTGGGTTGGTTAATGCACCTTCAACGTTTCAGCGCGCCATGTCCGATATTTTGAGGGGAATCCAGTGGGTAGAGTCACTGCTCTACATGGACGATATCATCACGCCAGGTCAATCTATTGATGAATGCTTATTGCGGCTAGAAAATGTCTTCAAGAGACTACAAGATGCAAATTTGAAGTTAAAGTCCTCTAAGTGA
Source organism: Archivesica marissinica (assembly GCA_014843695.1). Lineage (NCBI taxonomy): Eukaryota > Metazoa > Mollusca > Bivalvia > Venerida > Vesicomyidae > Archivesica > Archivesica marissinica. The sequence continues at coordinate 87,563,669 of CM026391.1, forward strand.
ACGTTCTTCCAGAAGTCCGCCACTTTTCTGGGGCATACAGTTTCTAAGGATGAAGTGCACACTGACGAAAGTAAGACGGAAGCCGTTAAGAACTGGCCTACTCCAACTAATGCGAAACAGGTCCGTAGTTTCCTTGGACTGTCGTCTTACTACCGTCGGTTTGTTATGGGATTTGCTGGCATTGCTCGTCCGCTACATACGCTTTGCGAGAAAAAGGCAAAGTTTATCTGGACACAAGAGTGTCAAGAAGCATTCGATGCGCTTAAGCGAGCTTTGATAACTGCCCCAGTATTGGCTTACCCTCAAATGGAATGCAAATTTATCCTTGATACAGATGCAAGTGATAAATCAGTTGGTTCCATCTTATCACAAGAGCATGACGGAAAGGAACACGTCATTGCTTACATGAGCAAAACCATGAACAAACATGAGCAGCAATATTGTATCACAAGGAAAGAGTTACTAGCTGTAGTCTTATCACTGAAGCACTTTCATGCATACTTGTATGGTCAAGCAATTCTCTTAAGAACAGATAATTCCGCTGTTAGCTGGATGCGTAGTCTCAAAGCACCAACAGGTCAAACTGCTCGCTGGTTAGAAGAGCTAGGAACGTATGATCTCAATGTGGTACACAGGCCGGGTAAAAGCCATAGTAACGCCGATGCATTATCAAGGATACCGTGCAAAACATGTGCAAGGCAGCAAGAGCTGAATGAAGAAAATAAAGCAGATGCTACATGTGTTCAGACGGATGCTGACGAATTCGATGAAGCTACTGAAAATGTCGCTAGAGCGACCACGAGGCAAGAGGCTGCAAAGGAAGCTGAACATGATATAATTCCTCATCAGATTATGCTGGATGGGTGGGATGCGATAGATATCAGTAATGATCAAATGACTGATCCGGATATGAGTCCAGTTGTTTCAGAAAAATTGTCAGCTGGTGCTAGGCCAGAGTGGTCGGAAGTATCAAGTGGTACTTCTTTTCTTAAGACACTTTGGCGTCAGTGGGACCGGTTAGAGGTCCAAAGAAGCATGCTGTATCGTAACTTCGTTGATGCATTGGGTTCGGTCGTGTGGCAGTTGGTTGTACCTAAAACAAGACAGAAGGAAGTAATCCATTTCAGTCATGATGTCCCGACAGCTGCTCATCTGGGATTTGACAAGACATTAGATAAGGTCAGACAAGGGTTCTACTGGCCCGATGTTACAGACAGTGTGAAGCAGTATTGCAAAGTCTGCGACACCTGTGCAGCTAGAAATATATCAAGAGGGAAAAATAAAGCTCCGCTGGGATAATATATAGTAGGTGAGCCTATGGAGCAAGTTGCAATGGACATACTAGGGCCACTTCCTCTAACCAAAAGTGGTAACAAATACATATTGGTTATATCAGACTGGTTTACTAAATGGACCGAATGTGTCCCACTTCCCGATCAAGAAGCAAAGACTGTTGCTGAAGCATCAACTTTGTTGTCCGCTTTGGTGTACCATTGCAGGTCCACACGGATCAAGGTCGAAATTTTGAGTCGCAGCTGTTCGCAGAGCTATGCGAATTCCTTGGTATTGAAAAGACGTGTACAACCAGTCTAAGACCCCAATCAAATGGCCTAGTAGAACGCTGCAACAGAACAATACTGTCGATGTTGGCGGCTTATTGTTCGGATGACAAGGCAAGTTGGGATTCTTATCTTCCATTAGTGATGATGGCATATCGTAGCTCATCTCACAGCTCCACCAAAGTTTCGCCAAATAAAATGGTATTTGGACGTGAAATTGTGTTGCCTTTAAATGCAGTTGTTGGACACCCCATTAATCACGAAAGCCGACAACTTAATAACGACAATTTCACAGACAACCTAAAGAACAAAATGACTATAATTCATAAGGTTGCCAGACAAAATATTTGCAAAGTTGCAAACTATCAAAAGAGACACTATGACACAAACGCAAAACAGAGACGGTATTACAAGGGTCAACTTGTCTGGTTGCATGACCCTACAAGAAAAAAAGGTATCTGTACCAAACTGGTCAATAAATGGAAGGGTCCTTATATAATTACTAGCACCTTAGACGATCTCATTTGTTGCGTAAAACGCTCAAGTAAGCAAAAACCAAAGGCTATCCATATCGACAGACTGTGGCCGTACTCGGGTACCAATGCTCCATTATGGATAAAACGGGAGTCGCGTAAAATTGAAAATGCTGACCAGTAAACAAACACATAAACTATCAACTAGTTAAAGAAGTCGCCTCCGGAAACATTCCATCCAAAGCAGAGGAGGAAAGCATACAGATGTTGGAATATATAAAGGCCAACAGTCAGGAAATAGATCTCCAAATAATCGACGTTTCCTTGCGGCTAGTCATGGATGAACTGGAATAATAAAATAAAATAAATGTAATTGTTATGGAAATACGTGAACAAAGTGTTCAAATAGGTAAAAATAGTGTGCAATTGGAGGCATAAATTAATTTAAATTGTTTTTCTAGAGTGAAATAATGAAGCTATGTAATAGTGATTACATGTGTTCTTATCACTACATGAATATTTAATTGTGTGCAAATAAGCGAAGTTGGAAAGTTTTGAAATGCACAAGGCTTAATGGAAATTTAAATTGTTCTTGAATCTTCTAGAGTGAACTACTAAGGTTATGTAACAGTGATTACATGTGTTCTTTTCACCACATGTATATTCAAATCCTGCGAAGATAAGTGAAGCTGCAAGTTGGGAAATGCAAAAGTATAAGCAAATTTAAATAGCTGATTTGAGTGAAGTGGCGTAGTTGTGATGAAAAGCTGAGGTTTTCAGATGCTATTCGACACATGCAATGGAAAGATGGATTGAATCATAGCTTATTGCATTGCTAATTTTAATATCGTTAGTACTTGTTAAATAAAATGTGTTATTTATTTGTTACTATCTAGTTAATTGTTTTAATTATAACAGAAGTTAAGTTGAAACTATCATTTCAAACACATACTGCCACTTTGATGGTAACAAACGTGCATGGGTAAGAGTAAAGTCATGGTATAAGTTAAACTGTAACCAAGATCTATACATGCTTTACTTCAGAGCCTCATTATTTAAATAAAAGAACAACCTGGTGACAATAATTGTTATAAAGCGGTTATATGGTTATGCATATATTATCAATATATTAGTCTGTCATATTATTAACTTTAAAGGTTAATTATGAATGTTATGTCTCAAAATTATCTAACTGGAACGAACAATTAAGTAACCAGTGGTGAACATTAATTAACAATCATAGAACATAAAAACAATCTGACAAATATCCAGGAGGATAATTTGACGCAAAGGAGGGGGTAGTGTAATATGTATGCCAGACATTTTATCGATGATCTTGACTATGATAACACCTAATACATTTCTGACATGAAAACTGTGTCAATCTTGAAGACAGTGTCATCTACAGTTCATAAACGGTACTGGCACTTCATGTTTAGACTGAATAACATAGCGATTTTACATGGGATCATTGCACAGTATGACTGGCAGTCTGAGTTGTCGCGAAAACAGACGACTAATTGGAATTACTCGTCAATTAACAGTATCAACCGTACATACATATAGTCATGGATGGTTACCCGAATTACCAGTATTCCCTCCATAAACAGTTTTGTCATTTCATCTTTCTGAACATGCACAATCCAAATGTTTACATTTTAGCGGATAATTTTAGCGGAAAGAAGTGCTATTTTACAGACGACACTAAAAACTAACCTAATCCAGTTTAACTACCATAAGTGTGTTTTAACTCTGTATGGTCTGACGAGTATAGAACTGTGGTCATTTTGATAATTGATTCAAGGTTGAACAATTGTGTTTAGCGGCGGCTTACTGATCTATATTTTTGAGGCGTACGACTATGAGTAAAGTAGCGGAACGATTTGATTGGGTAATCAAATCCGCTCAGCGTTTCCATTGGACAATACTGTGTTTGAAAGTTGTGGCGCGACAATTCACACTGAAAATCACATCGCCATTCCTTATAAATACCAGGACGGACATCAGTCTGGAGCTGATATTCCATCAAGAGCCATTTCGATTAATATATATCCGCTAGAATCCGCTAAATCCGCTAAGAATAACTATAACCAGAAGGTACTACATATTTAAACGGAAAAACGTTACAGAAACTATATGTATTGCTTTTAATCAGTAGTAGGCCTATATATCTATCTATAATAATAATAATTGAAACGAAAAGTCTTTGTGATCTTATATATATGCGAGATTTGATGTAATTAAATCTTGAATGGTACTGTTACATCCCTAACCAGAGTCGTCCATCCTGATAAAGAAGGGCACTAGAAGTGCCAGGCTAACAATATGTTAATCAAATAGATCATAAATCGACTCAAACACATCCAGGTATAACAAATGGTAAATCGACTCAAACACATCCAGGTATAACAAATGATAAGCATAGTAACTGAATGATCCTATTTAGCATTACATTATTGTAACATACATTACCATAAATGGTGAAATCAACATATATTTATTTTATTAACATATAATATATGTAATTTGAAGGAACCGTCATGCATAATGCATACACATTAAATACAGATGAAAGAAGTTGCAAAGATTGGTGGTGAGATACTATAGTAGCAATGTGTAGATAATTATAATGGTAGCAATGTGTAGATAATTATAATGGTAGCAATGTGTAGATAATTATAATGGTATCAATGTGTAGATAATTATAATATTAGCAATGTGTAGATAATTATAATGGTAGCAATGTGTAGATAATTATAATGGTAGTAATGTGTAGATAATTATAATGGTAGCAATGTGTAGATAATTATAATATTAGCAATGTGTAGATAATTATAATAGTAGCAATGTGTAGATAATTATAATAGTAGCAATGTGTAGATAATTATAATAGTAGCAATGTGTAGATAATTATAATAGTAGCAATGTGTAGATAATTATAATAGTAGCAATGTGTAGATAATTATAATGGTAGCAATGTGTAGATAATTATAATAGTAGCAATGTGTAGATAATTATAATAGTAGCAATGTGTAGATACTTATAATGGTAGCAATGTGTAGATAATTATAATAGTAGCAATGTGTAGATAATTATAATAGTATCAATGTGTAGATACTTATAATGGTAGCAATGTGTAGATAATTATAATGGTAGAGCCAAGTTACCATTATATGAAAGGCGTTTTAAAATTGTGACAAATGAATTTATTATATGTAATCTAAATCCTTCTGATTCCTGTAGTTTATACATGCACATACATCATACATATCATTTTCTCTGATTCCTTGTCTGTTTTATAGGCTTTGTATTATGAAAAGTTTGAAAATCCTATTGTTTGTACTTTGCTTGAAAGGATTTCTTCCCTTTCAGAAACAAATACATTTGTGTTCTGCTGGCTTCCGAGTCATATGGGAATAAAAGGTAATGAAATGGCTGACCAGAATGCAAAGCTGGCTTTGTCATTATCAATTTCTAGGATTAAAGTGTGTTATACCGATTTTAAATCTACAATTCTTACCTTAATTCAATCCTCTTGGCAGGCCCAATGGGATGGTGAAATTTTTAACAAACTTCATTCGGTCAAACCAACACTTGGCGAATGGTGCCCAATTTACAGGCCTATTCGTCGAGAAGAAGTCATTCTTGCCCGTCTCAGGATTGGTCATTCTCGAATATCACATTCATGGCTGTTGTCACGAGATGATGCACCAGAATGTATCCCATGCAATACTCTATACACGGTGGAGCATATCTTAATACACTGTGTTGACCTTCAACCAATCCGGTTGCAGTACTACAATGTGGACAACATTAAAAAACTCTTCGACTCTATCAGAGTAGAGTCCATCATATCATTTATCAAGGCAATAGGAATTTATAATAAGCTGTGATATCAATTGTTAATCATGCCTTTGTAGTAATCATTCATTCATATATTACCTGTAATTAATCTTACGTCTTTATAACTTCTTAGTATTAATTTTTACGTAATGCATATACTTATATAGAATTTTATTTCATACACTCGACAATAAACATAACTTTAATGCGCGCTACACGACCTTAGATGTCGATGCGCCGTAAAACACCATTCATTCATTATTACATACATCATACAGTATGCATTAGTTTGTAATCTAAATGTTTCTGATTCCTGTAGTTTATACATGCACATACATCATACAGTATGCATAAGTTTGCTGTATGTAATATATCGATAGATATCCGTGTACGTCTAGATATTGAAAATAAAACAAGAGTCCACTAGTCTAAGTCCACTACACACAGTATGCAAGTTACATGCACATTTCATGATATACACAAGCCTCTGTTAAATAATACTTGTCCCCTAGATAAATAATCAACAGAAATTATCCGGGAATTTCAGGTTATGGTGAAAACCGTTGTTTCACTACCGGACTATTAAACTTGTATACATTGTATATATAACCACAGTTCAGAGATATCGATCATAATGAGAAACATTAGTCAGTTACTGCCCCTGAATACTCCTAATGATATATTGGTCCTCTTAATTGGTTTCCTCTGTTTTTATCGTTGTTTCCTTTGCACCACATGTTTCTCATCCGTATTCTTGTCTTATAATTATGAAATTATTAAATCTCGACATATATCCTTTAGCATGTCCAATGGATACCGTAGTCTATAAATTAATTAACACGATTTTGATCAAATTACATTTATCCTAATGCAACATCCGTTTAGACGACAACAGTAAAAACAAAGGATTCCAACTAAAAGGAACAGTATACATTTAGGGATAAATCTGACTTTATCAATCAAGGGGAGGTAATAGAAAAACCAGTAATGTCTCTCATTATTGTACTTCTTGACCTACATGGACAATGCTTATTTTATTAGCAACACGGAATCGTGACTGCGTTCTCGACCGGAAGCACGTTTGTGTAAGTTGTAGCAGATGATACTGTTCAGTTGAAGTGCCGTGCTTAGACAATTTACATGTACTGCATAAGGTATAGTAGGTGCCGATTCAACTGTCTTTGCTACCTAAGATTTGCATGCATGATATTACACTTTATTGATGTTTATGCAAATTTATTTTAGCTCAGTTGTGAAACAAGTTCTTATAGCAATAGCTTAATCATTTAATCGCTCTCGATACCTCATTCCTGATGGAATCCATTGCCACGAGTGGGAGAAGAGGCAGTGTTGATTTAAGTATGTTGCCAAAGGACATCACCACAGGGCTCGCAACCCCTTCGTTACGGGTCAGACACCATATTTTATTTTAATGTAGCCAATATGCGTCCATTGAAAAACAATATGTTCACCAGTTGATCACCAGGTCTTGTGTCTGCTGACGATGCAGGTCTTGTGTCTGCTGACGATGCAGGTCTTGTGTTTGCTGACGATGCATCACTGAATTTAATAAAGTTGATAAATATAGGTTCATTCTGTCACAAGGGCTCCCACCTACACATGTTGCAATTGGCCTATGTTTACGTGTTGATACGAGCGCCTGTGGTTGGACTATCGGCATATATCAAGTATGGTCTTGTAGGTTTGGTGCCAAGCTTTAACCTAAGACCAAGATGAATTGAATCGGTTAAAATACAAAACTAATAGGAAGTCTTCTTTGTATAATGAACAATGGAATCGCCCAGAATGCTATAAGTGCCGTCTCCTGAGCAACTATATACAAATCGGTAGTGGTAGCAAAGGCACTTTTTGGCAGCGAATTGTGGAATTATATGTCCAGATCCAGTGTATTGCAGCTAGAAAGAAGCCATCGATTCTGTATTAAACTGGTCCAAAACTTACCACCATTTGCTAATACAGATATAGCTCTTAGTTGTATGGGTATCTCTCCAATAGAGACGATTATTCACTATAAGAAATTTACATTCCTGGGTCAGCTATGCCGACTACCTTGCCATTATCTGTCCAAACGGATGTTTATAATGCGTTTGTTTCACTGTGCCAATGATGGAAGGCAGTTACACATTAGTATACCAGACTTCTTCTCGAGTATAATCTGAAAGGCAGCTACACATTAGTATACTAGACTTCTTCTCGAGTATAATCTGAAAGGCAGCTACACATTAGTATACCAGACTTCTTCTCGAGTATAATCTGAAAGGCAGCTACACATTAGTATACCAGACTTCTTCTCGAGTATAATCTGAAAGGCAGCTACACGGAATTTATCAACATATATGAATGATGCACTCTTTTCATCAAAATGTCAATGGATGTCAATTCTTCGAAAGCAAATTTTCGAAGCTGAACATTGTGAAAGGATGCCTAGGGTAACTGTACGTTTTCCCGAAATAAATGCTGAAAACACATTGAACGTTAATAAACCACGTGAGCTGTTGTTACTAGGCAGACAATTCCCAAAATTAAAACATAAATGTTATACTGCTGTTTCAATTATAGACAAATGATTCTGTTTTAGCAAGAGTGAAACTTGCCCTAAATGTGATATGTTTCTTAATAAGAACAACATTAGTTATAGATTTTTTTATACAAATTTATTTTAGCTCGATTGCGAAACAAGTTCTTACAACTTATATTGATCACTCTCGAGACCTCATTCCTGGTGGAATCCATCGCCACGAGGGAGAGAGAAGAGGCATGTGGAATTTAAATGCCTTGCCTAAAGGCAGAATTGGTCCTCCCCATATGAGATTTATTTTGAACACTGCATAATGTAAATGGCTTAATTAAAACCCCAATATATATATATATTTATTCTCAGTAATAATAGGTCTAACAACAGTATTGAACGAGGATATTTTAACGCGTATATACCACACAGTATAACGCATCCATTTGAGGCATACCGTCAAATTGGTGCATCCTTTAATAGCTACATGGCTATTGCATTTCCTTCGATGAACGTATGTGCCCTGATTGTATACATTTTCGTACGAGGGTTCCAAACTAATGATATGCAGCTGACATGCGCATTCAAAGTTACGCTGCCTAACACTGCAAGCGTTCGTCGCGAGAAAATGCATGTCTTACAGATTACGCTGTTCCAAGAATGATCCATTTACCTGTTTAAGTTGCAAATCTGGACTAAAAACAGGTTAAATGCAAAGTGTGCTATATTTTCTTTGTGTCATTGAAAATAATAATTAATGTAAATATATGAATCGTGGGTTAATTGTTTCCATCGGGGTATGAACTACATTGGGCGTGTTAAAGTTAGCGTGGATGCCTACGCCCAATGTAATGCATACCCCGGTTGAAACTATTAACCGCGATTCATTCCTTAAATTGACACTACATCGTTGAAAACTCAAATTTCTACAGAATGTATTTTCCTATTATATTATATAATTGTTTTCCAAATATTTCCCTAAAAATTTGAGTAGTTCAACTAATAAACAAACGTCGTATACGACGTTTGTTGACATAACAAACTAATGTAAATATGGTCAACATCCATGCGTAAGGTAATGTGTGCAACCTGATTAACACGAGTTATGGTACAAATTTACCGTTATTTGTCATCCTTTGTGCATATGCATATTTATGTTTTAGACTAATACGATTTATAATATCTCTAAACGACAGTACCACGCACTTGGTATAGACTCCAATAATAAACAAACGTGAACATAAAATCCTACTTTCACTTTTGAGAGCTTGTATACCACAAAAACATTGGTTATGCATAGAAAGTTAGTGGTCGAATTAGTTGGGAAGCATTTATAGTACCAATGCTATTTATACGCAAAAAACATTCTGGGATTTTTGCGATGTATGTCGCTTTAAACATAGTGACATTCCGAATCATTTCGTGTGTGGCAGATATCTGTACTGTAATATTTCATATACACCGGAGTACTTCAACAGAACAAAAACTGTTTTATTTATTACAGCAAAGGACAGCATTATTTCATGGGTAACTGCATGGATGTCTCGTTCTATCTCTGGATACTGCCATCCACTCTCGCACGTGTTACATGCAGATCTGCGTAGAAAAACGCGAGGAAAGGGTAAGTGAGACTGCAAATCTTCCAATTAAGTGTTTGTGGCTGTAATAATAAGCCTATAATAGCAACTCCCTTTATACTTTAATGGATACTGTGCATATACACAATGGGCCTCAGTGCCCGAGTCGTTTCTGTCGTTGACTTCAAATCACTTGCCCGTACGATCAAATCCTACTGGGGTGTCGAAATATTTCATGTGAGGAAGCTATTGAGCTTGCTTGCGGAAGGTCGTTGGTTTTACCCGGTGGTCCGTCCGTGTCTGTAATACTGCTCGGACCGGCACCCGGGGTTTTCCTCCACCAATAATAGATGGAACGTCGCCGTATGACCTAAGCTGTTTGTGCGACATTACACCCCAAACATGTACAGTTTTCCTCCACCAATAATAGACGGAACGTCGCCGTATGACCTACGCTGTTTGCGCGACATTACCCCCCAAACATGTACAGTTTTCCTCCACCAATAATAGACGGAACGTCGCCGTATGACCTACGCTGTTTGCGCGACATTACCCCCCAAACATGTACAGTTTTCCTCCACCAATAATAGACGGAACGTCGCCGTATGACCTACGCTGTTTGCGCGACATTACCCCCCAAACATGTACAGTTTTCCTCCACCAATAATAGACGGAACGTCGCCGTATGACCTACGCTGTTTGCGCGACATTACCCCCCAAACATGTACAGTTTTCCTCCACCAATAATAGATGGAACGTCGCCGTATGACCTAAGCTGTTTGCGCGACATTACACCCCAAACATGTACAGCTTCCAAATGTTGTTATTCTACATCCCAATAAAACTGAATAGGCCAATGCTTGCAATAATTTGTTTCTATGATATAATAACTGCATCTATTTGATTGACATATGCATTACCTATCAGCGGAGAAATTACTGAAATAGGCATTAAAGGAAGAACATATGTACATCCCAGCGAGGTGTGTTGGGGGGGGGGGAGGGGTCAATGGAATGTTGACAACGTTTGTGCTTTTTACAGACGGATCTGTAGTCCAGTGGTAACACGCTGGACTGGTAATGCTGGGATCGCAGGTTCGATCCCCCGTCTGACCACCCTAATAAAATTAATAGTCTTTCAGATGGGACGTTAAACCGAGGTATTGTGTCGGTGCTGTACACCGTGCACGTAAAAGAACCAGAGGAGACTCTGGAATTGGTCTCTGTCTGTATCATGCACTATCCTCCAAAATCTAAATTGACTAATCTCTTCAGAGACGTCGCTCATATGGGCAACCGGTAGCGACGATAAATAAACGTAAAACATACATTTGTGCTTTTCTTGCACACGTTTAACTTATTTGCAGAACTCTCGGATACATGAGCCTGGTGCGATTATAAGCTATTAAATCCAATTCAAAAATGAGAACGACATTTGGCAATTGTTGTATCAGAGTGTGTTTACATTTACCGGTTGCCTATATGAGCGAGGCCTCCTGAAGGGATTGGTCACTTTAGATTTTGGAGAATAGTGCAATTATACAAACAGACCACTTCCAGAGTCTCTTCTGGTTTCTTTCATGATTTGTGAGTTATTTTTAGCATGGTATAGTGGGGCGGGGGTATCGAACCCCCTGTATTACCCTGCAAGTCCAGCGTGTTAATCATTGGACGACTGATCCGCTACGGCGTTGTGTCAGCCAATCACAAAGGAGGAAATCCCCGTACTATGACGTCATAACGTCAATTGGTAACGTTTCCAGCATCGACTTAGCGATAACGTCAGCATTCTGCCATTAGATTACAACGTAGATAATAAATATGGGATAATAAACCGAATATAATCGAAGAATATAAAAGTGGACATGGCCCCTTGTTTAGATGATGTAATCTACGATGAGTGCCTCTTGGAGGGCTATAAGATTGAGAAAACTATTTGTAAATATTCACACGGGACAGAAGTAAAACTAGCGAGCGTTCATCCAGACACGGCGTTGAAATTTCCTGCTATGGATTCATACGCGGATTGCAATGGGATGGTCAAGGTAAATAAGTGTATACCAAATCCATCGTATAAACATATATAAAGTTAGTCTAAGTTTTATTTATTTTACAACGATTGCGAAGCAAGCTTTAACAACATAATATTAATCAATCTCGTTGGCGCGGATGAAAGAGTGAATGTAGTTATTCGTGTGGGAGGAAACCGGAGTACTCGGAGAAAACCCACATGTCCGATCTGGCGACCACCGCACAATCTCACATTCTTCCTGGTCCGAGGATCGAACCCTGTTAGCATTGGTGAGAGGCGAGTGCGCTAATCGGAAAGTTATATTCCTGTTCAAACGTATTGTCAAAATGTCTAAAACAGTTGTTATCATACAACTATGTTCGCTACCAATATCAGTCTTACACAAATAAGCAGTAATGAAATCCATCGTTGTAAACATTTTTAATGTAATGTACTCTTTTTTTTAAACTTTATTTTTAGTTTTCTCTTTTTCTTTTCAGACTAGGTTTGTCTGTTAATCACTTTTTTCGTCGCTCCATTTCTCCTTAGCAAATCGTAACAGCAATACAGTGAATGCGCGTACATCACTTTTGGCATGTTTTATTAATATTGCTTATATGTTGTAACGGGAATACAGTGAATGCGCGCACATCACTTTTGGCATGTTTTATTAATATTGCTTATATGTTGTAACGGGAATACAGTGAATGCGCGCACATCACTTTTGGCATGTTTTATTAATATTGCTTATATGTTGTAACGGGAATACAGTGAATGCGCGTACATCACTTTTGGCATGTTTTATTAATATTGCTTATATGTTGTAACGGGAATACAGTGAATGCGCGCACATCACTTTTGGCATGTTTTATTAATATTGCTTATATGTTGTAACGGGAATACAGCGAATGCGCGCACATCACTTTTGGCATGTTTTATTAATATTGCTTATATGTTGTAACGGGAATACAGTGAATGCGCGTACACCACTTTTGGCATGTTTTATTAATATTGCTTATATGTTGTAACGGGAATATATCATTAATACCGTAGTGAACATTATAAGGAATATGTTGGTTTGATCCGGACCTCGAGTGGCGCAACATGCAAGTGTTCAATATGCGTGTGTTCAATATGCAAGTGTTCAATATGCAAGTGTTCAATGTGCGTGTGTTTACCTTTATTTATATTCACTATTCCGGGTGCCTGTATAAGCGACGCCTTCTGAAGAGATTAATGATGAATGACTGTGATCAATATGTGAACAAACTTATAATGCCCCCATGTATATGGGAGATCTGTTATTACCGGCTATATATCTGTATGACCGGCTATATATCTGTATGACCGGCTATATATCTGTATGACCGGCTATATACCCGTACGACCGGTTATATATCTGTATGACCGGCTATATAGCTGTATTACCGGCTATATATCTGTATGACCGGCTATATATCTGTATGACCGGCTATATATCTGTATTACCGGCTATATATCTGTATGACCGGCTATATATCTGTATGACCGGCTATATATCTGTATGACCGGCTATATATCTGTATGACCGGCTATATATCTGTATGACCGGCTATATATATGTATGACCGGCTATATATCTGTATGACCGGCTATATATCTGTATGACCGGCTATATATCTGTATGACCGGCTATATATCTGTATGACCGGCTATATATCTGTATGACCGGCTATATATCTGTATGACTGGCTATATATCTGTATGACCGGCTATATATCTGTATGACCGGCTATATATCTGTATGACCGGCTATATATCTGTATGACCGGCTATATATCTGTATGACCGGCTATATATCTGTATGACCGGCTATATATCTGTATGACCGGCTATATATCTGTATGACCGGCTATATATCTGTATGACCGGCTATATATCTGTATGACCGGCTATATATCTGTATGACCGGCTATATATCTGTATGACCGGCTATATATCTGTATGACCGGCTATATATCTGTTATTACCGGCTATATATCTGTATGACCGGCTATATATCTGTATGACCGGCTATATATCTGTATGACCGGCTATATATCTGTATGACCGGCTATATATCTGTATGACCGGCTATATATCTGTATGACCGGCTATATATCTGTATGACCGGCTATATATCTGTATGACCGGCTATATATCTGTTATTACCGGCTATATATCTGTTATTACCGGCTATATATCTGTATGACCGGCTATATATCTGTATGACCGGCTATATATCTGTATGACCGGCTATATATCTGTATGACCGGCTATATATCTGTATGACCGGCTATATACCTGTACGACCGGCTATATATCTGTATGACCAGCTATATATCTGTATGACCGGCTATATATTTGTATGACAGGCTATATATCTGTATGACAGGCTATATATCTGTATGACAGGCTATATATCCGTATGACCGGCTATATATCTGTATGACCGGCTATATATCTGTATGACCGGCTATATATCTGTATAACCGGCTATATATCTGTATGACCGGCTATATATATTAATTTCAGTCCAGCTTCGGAAGATGAGATAAAAAAACTTATAAACGGTTCACCAAACAAATCGTGTGAACTAGACCCACTCCCAACTTGGCTCTTGAAATCATGTATTGTTGAGCTTTTACCAATGCTGACAAGGATAGTCAACCTTTCAATGGAATCATCAACTGTACCAGCCTCTTTCAAATGTTCTAGAATACGACCACTGCTAAAAAAACCAACCCTCGATGAAAATGTACTAAAAAACTATAGACCAGTGTCAAATTTACCATATGTGTCTAAAATTGCCGAAAAGGTTGTCAGCACACGTATTGAAGAACATTTAACATCAAACAGTCTGCATGAGGAACACCAATCTGCATGCAGAAAATATCACTCCACAGAAACCGCGTTGGTGAAAGTGCAAAACGACATTCTTCAATCCCTAGATAAGAGCAATGCTTCTATTCTAGTTCTGCTCGATTTGTCAGCAGCCTTTGACACAATTGACCATGTCACATTGCTGCATTGTCTTGAAAACCATTTTGGAATTGCCGACAAAGCACTCCAGTGGATAAAATCATATCTCACTGATAGATACCAAACAGTTTGTATTGATAGAAAGTTGTCCAATCTAGTCAAGATGCATTTCAGTGTTCCTCAAGGTTCGGTGTTAGGCCCTAAATTCTACACCATGTATACAAAGCCCGTTGGTTCCATATGCAATAAACATGGTCTTAAACATCACTTTTACGCGGATGACTCGCAGCTATATTTATCCTTTGAACCAACGGATGATCAATCACAGTTAGAAACCATACGCCGTGTTGAAGATTGTTTTAACGAAATTGTTCAATGGATGCACATAAACATGCTCAAATTGAATGCAGACAAGACGGAAGTTATTGTTTTTTGCTCAAAACAAAAAGAACAATCAGTCGAAAATATCACAATAACTGTTGGAGACTCTGCTATAAAACCATCAAAGTGCGTGAGAAACCTTGGGGCTATGATAGACTCCCAACTTAACATGGAACAACATGTAAATTCAGTGTGCAGATCCAGTTATGGGCAGATCAGAAAGATTGGTCATATCAGAAAATTCCTTACAACCCATGCAACAAAAACCCTAGTAAATTCGCTTGTGACATCGAGAATGGACTATTGTAATGGGCTGCTTCATGGTGTATCAAAATCAACGATTTCCAAATTACAGAATGTTCAACACACAGCTGCCCGCCTGATATCAAAAACGTCCCGGTTCGACCACGTGTCTCCTATTCTTGAAGATCTCCACTGGCTACCCGTCAACTACAGAATTAAATACAAAATCCTAACACTAACATATAAAGCACTAAATGACAAAGGCCCAGTTTACATTAAAAACATGCTGAAAGTGTACCACCCTAAGAGAACATTAAGATCGCAAAATGGTTCCCTTAGACTAGTCGAGGAGGACCCAAGACACATTAAGTCAGTGACATATGGTGACAGAAGATTTGAAGTAGCCGCACCAAAACTATGGAACGCCCTTCCCAATGGAATCAGGGACTCAAAATCGTTGTGTTCCTTTAAAAGATCTTTGAAAACACACTTTTTCAAACAAGCGTATGGATGTTAAATATCAATGATTTCCAAATTACATGTTGATAGTTTTTCCTTTTTTAATATTATTCATAAATGAAGTTATGTTGTTTTAATGAAAGATTTAATAATAATTTTTAAATGTTTTTATTTTTGTTTATTTCTTAAGGTTATTTAAATCAAAGACATTAGGAATTATATATCTTATCTTAGGCATCTTATATTAGTTTTCAGTTCTTATAATTTTTAATGTTCTAATGTTTCGATAACTTGTTTCATTAATGATTATGTAGGTTTTATTTAATTTTAGTTTCTTTAGTTTAGTAATTTTAGTTTTAAGATCCATATTTTTCAATCTCTAATTACTTTTTATACATGTATTGTATTGTCATGTTTTGCTTACTTATTCATGTTTTACCATATCTGTGATATGTCATATGTTCAACTGTAAAGCGCCTTTGAGCGCATACCTTATTATGAAAAGGGCGCTATATAAATGTGGTATATTATTATTATTATATATCTGTATGACCGGCTATATATATGTATGACCGGCTATATATCTGTATGACCGGCTATATATCTGTATGACCGGCTATATATCTGTATGACCGGCTATATATCTGTATGACCGGCTATATATCTGTATGACCGGCTATATATCCGTATGACCGGCTATATACCTGTATGACCGGCTATATATCTGTATGACCGGCTATATATCTGTATGACCGGCTATATATCTGTATGACCGGCTATATATATGTATGACCGGCTATATATCTGTATGACCGGCTATATATCTGTATGACCGGCTATATATCTGTATGACCGGCTATATATCTGTATGACCGGCTATATATCTGTATGACCGGCTATATATCTGTATGACCGGCTATATATCTGTATGACCGGCTATATATCTGTATGACTGGCTATATATCTGTATGACCGGCTATATATCTGTATGACCGGCTATATATCTGTATGACCGGCTATATATCTGTATGACCGGCTATATATCTGTATGACCGGCTATATATCTGTATGACCGGCTATATATCTGTATGACCGGCTATATATCTGTATGACCGGCTATATATCTGTATGACCGGCTATATATCTGTATGACCGGCTATATATCTGTATGACCGGCTATATATCTGTATGACCGGCTATATATCTGTATGACCGGCTATATATCTGTATGACCGGCTATATATCTGTATGACCGGCTATATATCTGTATGACCGGCTATATATCTGTATGACCGGCTATATATCTGTTATTACCGGCTATATATCTGTATGACCGGCTATATATCTGTATGACCGGCTATATATCTGTATGACCGGCTATATATCTGTATGACCGGCTATATATCTGTATGACCGGCTATATATCTGTATGACCGGCTATATATCTGTATGACCGGCTATATATCTGTATGACCGGCTATATATCTGTATGACCGGCTATATATCTGTATGACCGGCTATATATCTGTATGACCGGCTATATATCTGTATGACCGGCTATATATCTGTATGACAGGCTATATATCTGTATGACCGGCTATATATCTGTATGACCGGCTATATATCTGTATGACCGGCTATATATCTGTATGACCGGCTATATATCTGTATGACCGGCTATATATCTGTATGACCGGCTATATATCTGTATGACCGGCTATATATCTGTATGACCGGCTATATATCTGTATGACCGGCTATATATCTGTATGACCGGCTATATATCTGTATGACCGGCTATATATCTGTATGACCGGCTATATATCTGTATGACCGGCTATATATCTGTATGACCGGCTATATATCTGTATGACCGGCTATATATCTGTATGACCGGCTATATATCTGTTATTACCGGCTATATATCTGTATGACCGGCTATATATCTGTATGACCGGCTATATATCTGTATGACCGGCTATATATCTGTATGACCGGCTATATATCTGTATGACCGGCTATATATCTGTATGACCGGCTATATATCTGTATGACCGGCTATATATCTGTATGACCGGCTATATATCTGTATGACCGCTATATATCTGTATGACCGGCTATATATCTGTATGACCGGCTATATATCTGTATGACCGGCTATATATCTGTATGACCGGCTATATATCTGTATGACCGGCTATATATCTGTATGACCGGCTATATATCTGTATGACCGGCTATATATCTGTATGACCGGCTATATATCTGTATGACCGGCTATATATCTGTATGACCGGCTATATATCTGTTATTACCGGCTATATATCTGTATGACCGGCTATATATCTGTATGACCGGCTATATGTATGACCGGCTATATATCTGTATGACCGGCTATATATCTGTATGACCGGCTATATATCTGTATGACCGGCTATATATCTGTATGACCGGCTATATATCTGTTATTACCGGCTATATATCTGTATTACCGGCTATATATCTGTATTACCGGCTATATATCGGCTATATATCTGTATGACCGGCTATATATCTGTATGACCGGCTATATATCTGTTATTACCGGCTATATATCTGTATTACCGGCTATATATCTGTATTACCGGCTATATATCTGTTATTACCGGCTATATATCTGTATGACCGGCTATATATCTGTATGACCGGCTATATATCTGTATGACCGGCTATATATCTGTATGAACGGCTATATATATCTGTATGACCGGCTATATATCTGTTATTACCGGCTATATATCTGTATTACCGGCTATATATCGGCTATATATCTGTATGACCGGCTATATATCTGTATGACCGGCTATATATCTGTTATTACCGGCTATATATCTGTATTACCGGCTATATATCGGCTATATACCTGTATGACCGGCTATATATCTGTATGACCGGCTATATATCTGTATGAACGGCTATATATTCTGTATGACCGGCTATATATCTGTATGACCGGCTATATATCTGTATGACCGGCTATATATCTGTATGACCGGCTATATATCTGTATTACCGGCTATATATCTGTATGAACGGCTATATATATCTGTATGACCGGCTATATACCTGTATGACCGGCTATATATCTTTACCGGCTATATATCTGTATTACCGGCTATATATCGGCTATATATCTGTATGACCGGCTATATATCTGTATGACCGGCTATATATCTGTTATTACCGGCTATATATCTGTATTACCGGCTATATATCGGCTATATACCTGTATGACCGGCTATATATCTGTATGACCGGCTATATATCTGTATGAACGGCTATATATATCTGTATGACCGGCTATATATCTGTATGACCGGCTATATATCTGTATGACCGGCTATATATCTGTATGACCGGCTATATATCTGTATGACCGGCTATATATCTGTATGACCGGCTATATATCTGTATGAACGGCTATATATCTGTATGACCGGCTATATATCTGTATGAACGGCTATATATATCTGTATGACCGGCTATATACCTGTATGACCGGCTATATATCTGCATGACCGGCTATATATCTGTATGACCGGCTAGAATTATTCTCTGGGATCAACTATGAACTATCTTACTATCTTAATACAGATACACATTAAGACAGTCCACTTATTCTTAATCTTCATGGTATTTCCAAAGTGCACATATTTTAAACTTCGTAGTCTTAACTAAAGGTTTTCTAGTAATTAACTTTATAATTTTAATGTAAAATGTTGGATGCTGGATGGATATGGGTGCAAGACTGTATTGTCTTGTGGCATGTCGATCACAGTATTATAGTATAATACGAAATTGCACATGTAACAAGGTATTCTCGTCACATAACCGTAGTAGAAATGGTGAATATATACTGAGTCAAAAAAGAAACGATACCAAACTAAAAATGACATAAAACGGATAAAACCATAGAAAGGTTTAATATATTATTACGTATCAGTACCGGGTATCTTATTGCAACGTCAGTCAACCATAAACACAGGTAAATAAACACCCGATAATCCTGGAACGCCGAATTTCCGATTTGCACGTGCTCCTCAACAAAGACAACTTCCTACACATGTACAAATCGGAAAACCGGTTTATTGTACTGGTATTGCATTATCATCGAGGAAAAACACCTTACATACCCATTGTTACCTCTAACAAAATGCCTAGGCTAAACCGCAATCAGAGAATGCGTGCCATTGGCATGATTGACGGCGGTTTACGTCAGCGTGACGTCGCATATCGACTCGGGGTTACGCGGATGACGATAACACGTCTACTTCGACGTTATCGAACACATGGAACATATGTGTTCGAACACATATCGAACATTCGGACGTCACATTTACGTGACCGGTTCCTACCTGCTACGCACAAAGCTGCCGTTACTCCTGGGATGACAAACAATCGCATCAGTGCACAAACAGTCAGAAACTGGCTCGGTGAACGTGGCATTTGTGCCTATCGGCCATACGTTGGACCCATCCTGACACGACGTCACCGTGACGTACGGCGGGAATGGACGACGGAACGTGCTAGCTGGACTCGGTTACAGTGGAATTCGGTGATGTTTAGCGATGAATCGCGGTTCTGTTTGCGTCGAGCGGATGGCAGAGAGCGGGTATATCGCAGACGCGGTGAACGTTACGCCGACGCATGTGTACGTCAGGTCGATCTGTTCGGGGGCGGAAGCGTTATGGCGTGGGGCGGTATCACCTTCGGCAGTCGCACTGAACTGTTAGTGGTGGACGGGAACCTAAACGCCCAGCGGTACTGTGATGAGATCCTTGCGCCAGTTGTTGTGCCGTTCTTTAACACCAACAGAAACGTCACACTGTTCCAACAGGACAACGCCAGGTGTCATACTGCTCGGATTTCCACCACATTATTGGAGCAGAACAATATTGAAACCCTGCCGTGGCCTGCTTTGTCACCAAACTTGTCACCCATAGAACATTTGTGGGATACGTTAGACCGCCGCGTCAGACGACGTCAGCCGGTAACGTTAAACCAACTGAGGGATGTTTTGCGTCAGGAGTGGACAAATATTGACCAGCAAGAGATTCAGACACTCTTCCGTTCGATGCGACGGCGGTGCATTGCAGTGAGAGACGCAAATGGTGCCCATACTCGGTATTGACGTCTGTGTGAAAACTCCATTAGACCCCTGTCCGACTAATCACGTCATCACGCAGCAGACAGTTTCGGAGGCTCATTATGCTTTATGTGCTCCTCTTTCAAACATGTTGGACTATCATCTTATGAATTTTCAAAGAATTTTCTTAATAAATGTTGAAATTATAGACACATAAACACCAGGTATCGTTTCTTTTTTGACTCAGTATATATATATATACAATGTATACGCAGTCTTAGACATCTTAGAAGTATATATGCAATCAGTATTGTATTCACACGGTCTACCCCCGCTGGCACAAATTCTTGTGTAAGCAACAGTCGGATATATGAAAACCGAACACACACTGCGATTACAGCAGCCCTCATAGCCCTCTAAACATCTAGTTATAATAATTACGATAGGCAAAACCATCACTTTAGACGATGTGTATTTTAATCATCTTAGAACAGTCAGTCGCCCAAATGCATTTATGCGGTGGCGATTTTAAATAAATCTAATAGTCAGTCAGATTAATGATTTAAGATTTGGGAGGATAGTGCAATGATACCGACAGAACCCCATTCCAGAGTCTCCTCTGGTTGTTTTACGTGCACGGTGTAAAGCACCAACCTCGGTTTAAAGTCACATTTGTAAGATTGTTAATATTATGAGGTCCACACGGGGAATCGAACCAGCAAATATTCTCTTAAATGTATCCTTATATCGCATATCTGTTTGACTAGCTTATACTGCTTTTAAGTGTGCTGTTTCGTTATTGCTTGCTTAGATTACTTACTATATATGTGCTATTTTAGATTATACCTATATATTGCATAATTAATGTGTCTGATTTGAAGCTCATGTCTTGTCTGTATGTACATAATGCCGTGTAGGTATAGGAACTGGTTTTTCAATGTCAATATGCACCACACTCGGTTAAATGTTAGCACACATGTTGATAGTGTACATCCTATTGTAAAAAGTTTCATTGGTGAAGTAAAAACGTTATCAATGGACAGGATTATTTTGGATTTGAGGGGAAAAGTTAATAGTGAACTTGGTCCTTCGCGTCGAGGAAGAAACACACTACGTACTTACAAGACTTTTAAAACTGAATAGCATACAGAAGATGACGGTAGATCGATCCTTCCTTTGCGTCACAGGGCCGCTTTCAGCACACTTAAAAGTGCTGTATTCATATAAATGATGTATTGTTGTTTTGAGAGAATTCATGTTAATATTGTATTTTATTAAAAATACTCGAAGGTTCCAGATTGTGTTTAGAAAAGACTGACGGACGGACAGGTGAAGGGTGATTGATCATATTGTCCCCTCCGGTGAAACCAATTCAGTAGTTATACTAACGGGAAATGCACACATTTAGGAGATGGCTTCACTGCACAACATACACCTCCACCTCCACCTCCACCCATTAATTGTTTTTGATTTCATTATTCTTTACACTTTCATATTTTCAATTGTTGAGGAAAATGTGTAGACACGTGTCTACATAGGAAAATGTGTAGGCACGTGCCTACATAGGAAAATGCATAGACACGTGTCTACATAGGAAAATGTGTAGACACGTGTCTACATAGGAAACTGTGCAGACACGTGCCTACATAGGAAACTGTGTAGACACGTGCCTACATAGGAAAATGTGTAGACACGTGCCTACATAGGAAAATGTGTAGACACGTGCCTACATAGGAAACTGCTTAGACACGTGCCTACATAAGAACATGTATAGACACGTGCCTCCATAGGAAACTGTGCAGACTCGAGCCTACATAGGAAACTGTATAGACACGTGCCTACATAGGACAATGTGTAGACACGTGCCTACATAGGAAACTGTGCAGACACGTGCCTGTTGCCCATATGAGCGAGGCCTCCTGAAGAGATTGGTCACTTTATAGATTTTTGAAAATAGTGCAATAATAAAACATAGATCCATTCCACAGTCTCTCCTGGTTCTGTTACATGTACGATGCAAAGCACGTGTAGAAGGGATTTCCTCCTTTGTGATTGGCTGACACGGGACCTCGCATTAAAGTCTCGTCCGAAATACTATGATATGAGTCATTTTTAGTACGTTATAGCGGGGCGGGAGGTCGAACTTGCGATCTCTGTAATACAAGTCCAGCGTGTTAACCATTGGACGATTGATCCGCTATGGCGTTGTGTCAGCCAATCACAAAGGAGGAAATCCCGTACTGTGACGTCATAACGTCAATTGGTAACGTTTCCAGCATCGACTTAGCGATAACGTCAGCATTCTGCCATTAGATTACAACTTAAATAATAAATATGGGATAGTAAACCGAAAAGAATCGAAGAATATAAAAGTGGACATGGCCCCTTGTTTAGATGATGTAATCTACGATGAGTGCCTCTTGGAGGGCTATACGATTGAGAAAACTATTTGTAAATATTCACACGGGACAGATGTAAGACTAGCGAGCGTTCATCCAGACACGGCGTTGAAGTTTCCTGCTATGGATTCATACGCGGATTGCAATGGGAAGGTCAAGGTAAATAAGTATATAGCAAATCCATCGTATAAACATATAAAGTTAGTCAAAGCTTTATTTATTTTACAACGATTGTGAAGCTTTAACAACATATATTAATCACTATATATTGTTATGTACAATGATGAGACGCAAATAAAGATTTGAAAAAAGATCACATTCGTCACACGTGTGGCATTTGTGGTCGCATTATATTTCACACGACATGAACATATTAGTTACAATTGCTGTGATATTTGTGGTCGCATTATATGTCACAAGACATGAACATATTAGTTACAATTGCTGTGATATTTGTGGTCGCATTATATTTCACACGACATGAACATATTAGTTACAATTGCTGCGATATTTGTGGTCGCATTATATGTCACAAGACATGAACATATTAGTTACAATTGCTGTGATATTTGTGTCGCATTATATTTCACAAGACATGAACATATTAGTTACAATTGCTGTGATATTTGTGGTCGCATTATATGTCACGACATGAACATATTTACAATTGCTGTGATATTGTGGTCGCATTATATTTCACAAGACATGAACATATTAGTTACAATTGCTGTGATATTTGTGGTCGCATTATATTTCAACGACATGAACATATTAGTTACAATTGCTGTGATATTTGTGGTCGCATTATATTTCACACGACATGAACATATAGTTACAATTGCTGTGATATTTGTGGTCGCATTATATTTCACACGACATGAACATATAGTTACAATTGCTGTGATATTTGTGGTCGCATTATATTTCACAAGACATGAACTATTAGTTACAATTGCTGTGATATTTGTGGTCGCATTATATTTCACAGACATGAACATATTAGTTACAATTGCTGTGATATTTGGGTCGCATTATATTTCACACGACATGAACATATTAGTTACAATTGCTGTGATATTTGTGGTCGCATTATATTTCACACGACATGAACATATTAGTTACAATTGCTGTGATATTTGTGGTCGCATTATATGTCACACGACATGAACATATTAGTTACAATTGCTGTGATATTTGTGGTCGCATTATATTTCACAAGACATGAACATATTAGTTACAATTGCTGTGATATTTGTGGTCGCATTATATTTCACAAGACATGAACATATTAGTTACAATTGCTGTGATATTTGTGGTCGCATTATATTTCACAAGACATGAACATATTAGTTACAATTGCTGTGATATTTGTGGTCGCATTATATGTCACAAGACATGAACATATTAGTTACAATTGCTGTGATATTTGTGGTCGCATTATATTTCACAAGACATGAACATATTAGTTACAATTGCTGTGATATTTGTGGTCGCATTATATGTCACAAGACATGAACATATTAGTTACAATTGCTGTGATATTTGTGTCGCATTATATTTCACACGACATGAACATATTAGTTACAATTGCTGTGATATTTGTGGTCGCATTATATGTCACAAGACATGAACATATTAGTTACAATTGCTGTGATATTTGTGTCGCATTATATTTCACAAGACATGAACATATTAGTTACAATTGCTGTGATATTTGTGGTCGCATTATATTTCACAAGACATGAACATATTAGTTACAATTGCTGTGATATTTGTGGTCGCATTATATGTCACACGACATGAACATATTAGTTACAATTGCTGTGATATTTGTGGTCGCATTATATTTCACAAGACATGAACATATTAGTTACAATTGCTGTGATATTTGTGGTCGCATTATATTTCACAAGACATGAACATATTAGTTACAATTGCTGCGATATTTGTGTCGCATTATATTTCACAAGACATGAACATATTAGTTACAATTGCTGTGATATTTGTGGTCGCATTATATGTCACACGACATGAACATATTAGTTACAATTGCTGTGATATTTGTGGTCGCATTATATTTCACAAGACATGAACATATTAGTTACAATTGCTGTGATATTTGTGGTCGCATTATATTTCACAAGACATGAACATATTAGTTACAATTGCTGTGATATTTGTGTCGCATTATATTTCACAAGACATGAACATATTAGTTACAATTGCTGTGATATTTGTGGTCGCATTA
>CM026391.1:87590515-87639403 GCA_014843695.1 Archivesica marissinica
CGTACTCAAGGATATATGCACTCAATGCCTCAGTATGGTCCGCCACGACCACATACAATGGCACATACACACCCACCCCCTCCTGTTAGGACAGTGCCACATGATCAGACAAACCGTCACCAATCAGTGGCTATCAGCAAACACAACATCCCAGTGAACATACCACATACTCTTAGGCATCGTCATGTGAGTGGTGAAAACACTACAGGAATAAGGCATAACACACAGAGACATCGTGCAGAAAAGGTCGGAAAGGGCAACTCTACAAAGACTAACCCGCCGCATACTATACCTGAACACTGCGCCGACTCTCAAAGTCCACAGCCAAGTCTTCTGGCGGAAATCTCTTCAGATCAGAGACCAAATAGTGGGTCTATTGAACCACCAAATAGCGCTGACTCTAGATCCAGTGATGTGCCCCCACTGAATAATAGTATTATCCATATTATTGACGATGAAAATTCATGTGAAAAAATCCATGTGAATTCAGGAGAATCGAAATCAACGGCCACTGACAGTAACGAAGCTGCGGTCCGTTTTTTGGTAATCCCCTCTGTGAAACACAATCCTCCGGACTCGATTCTACAAGAGGAAATTGTGACGAGACTATAGGCATAGCAACTCTGAACATTGAAGGCGCCAAGTCAAACATTTTATTTCTTAAGCAACTATAGGTGAATCCAATGATATACTATGCATACAAGAACACTGGTTATTTGCATGTCAGAAACATGAACTAGAAAATATTCTCCCACATAAGGATTTCTGTATTAGATGCAGTGACACATACGACAACCTCACATGGGATAGGCTTCCAAGAGGAAAAGCAGGAGTGGCTATTGCATGGCCGAAAGAATGGGCACGTAAGGTCAACAAACTAGACTGTGGTAATGAAAGAGTGATTGCAATAGAAATCTATGCAGAATCCAAATTGCTAATTATATGTGTGTATCTACCTACAAACTATTCTACCACGGAATCGTATTCCGATTATCGCGAGTGTCTAGACGTTCTTCACGATATATTGGCACAGTTTTGCTCCAGTCATAAGGTAGTTCTCGCCGGCGACTTCAATGGTACATTACTACAACCGCGGCCCTACAACAGACACGATACTCTGATAGCTCAGTTCATTACAGAGCATAGCCTACATGTGTCATTGAATACAGACAAACCTACATTCGTGCATCATTCTGGGGCATCCATGTCGCAAATTGACTATATAGTTAGTAGTGAGGACAGTTTAGTGTCAGAATGTACTATCATAGAAGGAGCTGGACTTAACCTGTCAAGTCACCGCGCACTACAGTCCCAAATAGGCACCCATATTGACATTACTAAAGTGAAGAACAGGGGCAAGTCGAGGACCATTCGGAAATTTCTTTGGAAGAATATGAACCAGGAGAGCTACGAGTGTGAATTATCAAAGGAACTAGAAACGTTGCCGTTCCTAGAGCTACAAACAGTCGACGATAAAGTCAGCTGCTTGAATAGTGCGTTAGATCATGCTACAAAGGTCGCGGTGCCCACTAAGATAATAAAATTGAAAGGTCCATCTTGGAAAGCCTCCCCGCAGGTTGTGCAACTACTGAAACAGTCAAAAACCAAATATAGGCAATGGGCTGATAGCGGAAGAACTGATAGTAAATTACAAAGTGAAAAAATACAAGCACAGAGACAAATTAGACAGGAACATTTTAAGGACCGTCAGAGTTTCTACGCTGAAATTATGGAAACCCAGTCCAGTGAACTATTTTATAGATTAATTAATCGAAATAGAAATAGAAATGGTAGAGTTAACTCCACAGCGTGTATACACATGAATGGGGAAGATATTTACTCATCGAACAGACAGAGAAACTGTTTCACCAAGTATCTTGAAGATCTATCCGTCCCTAAGGAGAGTGGATATGATACAGCTTTTCTAGAACTTACTAATGTGCGGGAAAGACTGATCACCATCATATGTGACAATGATTCCACAGAAATACAACCGCTGACGGAAGGAGAAGTGAATACAACAATAAAGCAGTTAAACTCCGGCAAAGCCGCTGATGAATTTGGACTTGTTGCAGAACAGCTTAAAGCCAGTAACAATACCTTAGTGCCATTTATAACCACCATGTTTAACCAAATTGTCTCAAACAAATCTGTACCAGAATCATTCAGAGTAGGAATTGTAACTCCAGTTCTTAAGAAAGGGAAAGAAGCAAGTAATGTGGACAACTACAGAGGGATCACTGTGACTCCTATCCTGAGCAAACTGTTTGAATATACACTCCTGCCAAGATTATCTACCAATGTTAGTCAGTCATCGCTTCAGTTTGGTTTCACGGAAGGACTCTCACCACTAATGGCAGCATTACTAGTGTCAGAGGCTAGGGCAGAAGTGAAATGTACCACGAAAACACCACTATTCCTAGTTACACTTGACAGTCGGAAAGCATTTGACGTAGTCTGTCACACCATCCTTCTTGATAAGTTATATGAAAGTGGCATCCATCCAACACTATGGACTTTAATTAAGAATATGTACTCTGGACTATCATCACGTGTGAAATGGCTCGGCGAGCTTGGACCTAGCTTCGATATCCTTCAAGGAGTCCGACAAGGTGGTGTGTTGTCAACATTCCTATATAAGACATACATCAATAGTGTGCTGGTTGAATTGAAGAACCAAGGACTCGGACTATCCATCGGTAATACCTATATCGGGTGTCCCACTGTTGCTGATGATGTGTGCCTGATGTCGGAATGCAAAGAGGAGCGAGCTACAGTGCATGTTAGATGTTGCCTCTCGACATGCCAAACAGGATCGAGTTACTATACATCCAACTAAATCTAACGCCATAGTTATTAATAAGACAACGCGCTATAGAAAAACGGACTTGGAATGGACCCTTGGTGAAACTGAACTGATGCCCAGTGGCAAAACCACTCATCTAGGTATATTACGCGCAGAAACCCGGGAAAACGAAATTAATATTGACGAAAGACTCAGTCTAGCTAGAAGAACTATGTACTCATTGATACATACCGAATTTCACGGATCAAACGGACTTAACCCAGCAGTATCACTCAGGATATACCAATGCTACGTGCTCCCCAGGCTTCTGTATGGGCTTGAGGTGTTGCCACTGACTTTACTGCAAACATCAATGTTAACAAGGTTCCATATGAAAATGCTGCGGAAAGTGCAATCGCTTCCAGACCGAACTGCCACTGGAATAGTGTACCTCTTATTAGGAGCCCTGCCGGTGGAAGCAGAAATCCACAAACGTCAGCTGAGTTTTCTGTTCAACATACTAACATGTGAAAACGAAACCATCCAAAAACTAAGCGAAAGGCAAATAGCTATAAACCTGGATTGTCATCTGAGCTTCTACCATAGAGTTGCTGAGGTGCTACTACTATATGGACTCCCAGATATCTCTACACTGAGGTACCATCTAACAATTAAACTGAGCTGGAAAATACAAGTAAAACAAGCTGTTAACAGTTACTGGACTGATAAATTGAATGGTGACATTATCGACAAATCATCTCTAAAGTTCTTGGACAAAGCAGGACTGCAAATAGGTGTAACCAGTCTGGCGAACCCTATACTCGACTGTATCGGACGTAAAAAAAGGTATTACAAAAGGCCGCATGATGACAGGCACATATATGCTACAAGCTACGAAACATAAATTTAATCAACAAACTGAAGATCCACTATGTAAATGCTGTGCAATGGAAAGTGAAGACATTGTCCACATGCTCACCACATGTCCTGTTCTACACGAGGTCCGAAAAGAGGGCTTATCCAAGATGAAACACCTCGTCGCTTCAATGATAGAAGTCGATAACTGGAGGAGATATTTCACCGGAAAAGTTGCCATTACAAAGCTGATTATAGACTGTACTCACTTCAGCCATATTTTCACCAAACCGGAAGATAGTGACGCCATAATGAGATTGTCAACGGATCTGTGCCACAAGTTACATACCAAACAGACACTTTCGTTGCAGTGTAATATGTGCTGATCTAACTACATGTACCTATGAATACCCACCGATTTATAAACTGTCCCTGCACTGTACAAAATTCACTAGCTGTGCGTGAACTATCTACATGTACCTGTATATAGATGCATGGGTGGAGGTCTCGACGTGGTGAAGAGTTATATTTTATTTTTAGCCAGTGATTTTATATTTACGTGTATGAGGAATATACCGACATATTCATACTAATACAAGATGTGACCAGGGATCATCTTGGTGTTCCATAATTGGAAGGGCATACGGAGGAAAAGAAAGAAGAAGAAAGAAGTGCCTGCCGATACATGCTGGTGGAGTCTGGGTTGTAGCTTGCACTGTCACATGAAGAACATTGAGTCTGGGTTGTATCGGACACTGTCCGTCCCGTCACCGCCTGACGTGAAGAACCGGCACCGTAAATAATTTAGCGGGCTCATATACATGTATACGTGTATGTTCCATTAATGTCGTACCCCTTGTGGGAACCTAGACATGTTTTCATGGGCAGGCTTAGCCGACCTAAGCGGTTAACCAGTACTGGTAAAACAATGCGTGTGAGGTGCCTTGCTCAATTACACTACATACGTGGCCTGACCGAGTATCGAACCAAGGCACCTCACACACATTGCGTTGTACTTGGTAGCCGCTTCGGTCAGCTTAGCCTGCCCATATACAGTACAGCAGTGTTTAGTACACACTTTGTCACGCAAAATAGTTTTTTATCTGTTGTGTTGGAACTTTGCACATACTCCATAGGCAAAATGAGTGGTACTTAGTTTATACAAATTTATTTTAGCTCGATTGCGAAACAAGTTATTTCAACTTATATAAATCACTTTCGAGACCTCATTCCTGATGGAATCATCGCCACGAGGGGGAGAGAAGAGGCAGCGTGGAATTTAAATGCCTTGCCTAAGGGCACACTCGTAACGGCTCCAGTGGGGCTCGAACTCTGGACCTTTCGCACGTGTAGCGAACGCGCATCCACTGAGCTATCACGACTTCCACTGAGCTATCACGACTTCCACTGGGCTTCCAGGACTCTGGACCTTTCGCACCTGATGCGAACGCGCATCCACTGCGCTATCACGACTTCCACGTAGTGGTACTTGACCTTACGATTACGGGGTCTGTCTAAAATGCGGACGCGTTATGAGGGCGCTATATATATAGAGAGAGAAAATGCTATGTAACATTAATATTATAGGGGTAAAGCGGGCGCTAATATACGTTTTACTTGGTCTCAGGTCGTTTCGCCCAAAATACATGTTTGCACTGGGTCGTTTCGCACTGAGTCATTTCGCCCTATGTAGTAAGGTAGTATGGTGGGTAGTTTCGCCCCAAAGTCAATATTTTCTCTACAGAAGTGACAAGCTATGTATATATTGTGAAAATGTTCCAGTGTAAATATGATGTTATATCCATTGCTAATACAGGTGTTATAATTCTGTATATTGTAATATGCCAATGTGTTATGTTTTGTTTTCTATTTCAGGTTGGAGCATGACATTTGTGGCATCCTAGCGATATGAAACTATTGCAATGTAGACTGCATAATTAGTACAATTAGTTAAATATAATACATTTTCCGACCATGTATGTGAAATTGAATATAATTAATGAAGCTCCACAATGTTTATGAATGATAATATTACTATTGCAACTTAGTGTAATAAGTATTGTGTTTCGCAATAATATTTAAAAGATTGCCATGCATGTAGGCCCCCCTACATGTATAATTCTTTCATAAAATTCATGTCATATATATACCCTTGTACAATATTTTGTTGACTTGTCATGTTGTTATCGTGTCGACTGACTAACCGAATTGATGTCCATGTATGTGTTTTGTTATACGGTTCATGCAACCAAATCTGCACATCACTGTTTGTTGGAATCCAATTATTATATGGTATGAGAATAGAGATTCGAACAAAGATTACTATGATTGGATTCGTAGCTAAACTGGTGGTTTAAACTATTTTTATAATGTGATGTTTTGTGCCAATATGTCTCTTATAATTCTATTCAGAATTCAATGCAATATATTTCAGTTGGCATGAACACACAATAATTATGTTCATCGCCATTAACAACAACAACAACAACAACAACATTTATTCAACATTAAGCAAAATTACAGTGCTTCTAGTCTATTATAAATAGTATATAAACATAACATGTAATGTAATGACAACATGAAACATGAGTCCTACACGTGGTATATTAAGCAAAGTGAAGATTATCATATTTTTATTTTTTTTTGTTTTTTTAAAGAGAAGCTTAGTTTGTTTTAGTATTCATTAGTATTATAGTTCAAGGAATATTATTGATTTGATCTAACTCTTTTCGGACTTTACTGTCAAAATATATGTATTTTGATAAGTTTGAGAATTCTTTTTTATTTCTTGACATCATAAGTTTATCAAATTTATTTAAAGTTGGCCAACTGCAATAATACGGCTTTATGTATTGTTTTCGTATATCCGTGTACAATGTGCATATTAAAAGAAAGTGATACTCATTTTCGATTGTTCTTAAGTTACAAAATTTGCATATTCTCTCATTTCGTGGTACATTAAGATACCTTCCTCTTTCAATTTCTAAATTATGTGATGAAAGTCTAAATCTGCTCAGGGCTATACTAAATTTTGTGTCCGTACTATTATCAAGGTGTGTTTCTAAATTAAATGTATGTTTGAATCTACAGTATGTTGATAGTCTCCTTGAGTTGTTTATTTCTGCGTACCAAGTGTGGTGATATTGGTCAAAGATTCTTTGTTTTATAATATGCAGTTTAATTTCATAAGTTTGTTGGTGAAGCCATAGATTAGACATTCCCAGATTTTCCAAAATCGCTTTTATTTGGTATGCCCAATTAGAACCATTATACGACACATTATTATTTGCGTCGTTTTTTAGCATTATATAAATTCGTTTAATGAGTGCATTATCATTCATGTTTAAAATTTTAATCCAATATCTTATCATATATACTTGTCTATTTATTTTCAAAGGGACTCTCCCAAGATCGCCATATAAACCACATAAATGTGTGGATTTATTTACAATACGAAGTTTTCTGCAAAACTTTGTATGAATTAATTCTATATCTTTTCCTGGGTTTAACCCCCAAATTTCCGAACAGTAATTTAGGACAGATGCAACCAGAGTATCAAACAATTTCGATTTCTCAAATGTCCTAAATTCATATTGATTAAAAATAGAAAAAAGTCGGTACATGGCCTTTGATGCATGTTCAGCTATGCATTTTTGCGTTCGGTGCCAATTGCCATTTTAAAGAAGTATATACCTAGGTATTTAAAAGAGGAGACAATTTCAATTTGTTGATTGTAGAGATAAAAATTGTGAGTATTTCTCGAATATCATAACCTTCGTTTTATTAGTATTGATTTTCAGACCAAATGTATTGCAATAAATTTCTACGTCATTCAACATAGATTGCAATGATGTCGATGATGTAGAGAACAGTACTTGATCGTCTGCATACAAAACAATAAAAAGCAGTAGTTCATCTAATGAAAATATTCCATTTAAATTTGAGTTTATATTATTCATTATGTCATTCACGAACATCATGAATAAAAGACTTGAGCTCGGATCACCTTGTTTCACGCCGAGATGTGAATCAATGCAGCTGGAATGAATTTTTCCATTATGTTTTATGGCAGATCGTACGGTACTATACATAGATTTTACAGCTGTTATCATGTTTGTGCGGACTTGTTCAGCAAGTAATTTTTGCCATAAAAACGCACGATTTATTTTGTCAAAACATTTTTCGTAGTCGATAAACACAGAATAGAGTTTTTGACCTGTGTGTATTACTTTGGATATTATAGAGTGTAGTATAAACACACAATCGACCGTGCTTTTGCCCTTTTGGAAACCAAATTGAAAGTCTGATAATTTTTCGTACTTTTCTGACCATACTGTTAGTCTATTAAGAAGAATTTGTGAATATACTTTGGCTAGTATATTATTTAAAGTAATGCCTCGATAATTCTTTGCTTCTTTTGGGTCACCGCCTTTAAATATAGGTATAATATACCCCATACCCCAACTTTCTGGATATTCACCGGTATTAAATATACTGTTAAAAAGAGATACAAGGTGAGTTGAAATAATGCTATAAGATGCTTTAATAATTTCAGCCGGTAATTCGTCGGGTCCCGAAGCTTTACAGCTATTTTGTTTATACATTGCTTTATGTATTTCAAATTCTGTTATAGGACAATCTAATTCATCGTTTAATACGTTTTGCATATTAATATTATCATTGTTTAAATCAATGTTTGGCTCTTCGCCATATAACGTGTTGAAATGCTCATGTAAATCATCAACTTTAATTTCATCATCCTTAGTATATGATTTTTTATAACTGTATATAATATGTATATATGTCCTCATGGGCTTGACAGCCTATTGGAATTTACGCGGCTGACACTTTTCTAGTCTATGTCCTTCTTGTATTTTATATTTTTGTTTTGCACGATTTTTGGTTCTATTGTATTTCGTAAGCATCTTGGTAAAACTCGTTCTATTTTCTTCCGTTTTATGTTTTAAGAATATATTTCGCGCCTTCTTGAATTCATGCTTGGCAGTATAACATTCTTCGTTGAACCACTTAGAATTATTGGTAGTAACGCTTTTTATACAATAGATATGTACTGTATATTATGAATGCATACATATGTTTAAACCAACAATGCTATGTTTCAAACTTTCGATTAAATCCATTTTCATTCTGTATACAATAGATATGTACTGTACATTATGAATGCATATATATGTTTAAACCAACAATGCTATGTTTCAAACTTTCGATTAAATCCATTTTCATTCTGTATACAATAGATATGTACTGTACATTATGAATGCATACATATGTTTAAACCAACAATGCTATGTTTCAAACTTTCGATTAAATCCATTTTCATTCTGTATACAATAGATATGTACTGTACATTATGAATGAATACATATGTTTAATCCAACAAAAACTACTGACGCATTGGAAATGTTAATGTCATATTTCTCTTCAATGTGATTATCACCATTATGGAACCAGTATTGCCTACTTGTATCATTAACGAAATACATTTAAAATATACTCGAAAAATATCTAATTTTTTGATTCCTCTAGTATTATTAGATACAGATAGTATCCCGAATTTGGCCGAACTACTTTCGCGCCGTAAGCAATATAGTCCCGTGATCGTAATAAGTTCGTAAATTAGTACTGTAACTCGTTTCCAAGCTATCCCGAGTGGGTTGTCAATGGCGGGGTTTATCACCGTTAAACATCATAAACTACCATATACGTCATAGTCCCATCCACTTAGTAAATTACAATAACGAATAATTGAATCCACGTAGATCATTTAGCATGATGATAAATTAGTTTAATCATTATTTATTTCAGTATTTTTAGATGTAATCATGAAATGAACTCACTCCTTCTCTGTGTCACGTCTACACATGCCATATTATCATTGCAGGTATAAATACGGGACACTCGCATATAGTGCAGACGGATCTGTAGTCCAGTGGTAACACGCTGGACTGGTAATCCAGGGATCGCAGGTTCGATCACCCAAGCAGCAGGGGGTGGGGGGCCGAGTAACAAAATAAATGGGACCCTTTTTTATTAAAATAAAGCTCTCCAACTCGTTCTAATTCCCAAATAATCGAATTTGGGGGGTTAAAATATCGACCTAAATTTGTTATTATATTATAACCAAAACGACGAGGAATATACCCAACTAATTGGAATATTATGTCAACATTCTTCGACACATTTTACTCAGCAGGGGGGGTGAGTAACAAAATAAATGGGAGCCTCGGCGCCCCACGTTGAGCCCTCCCTCCATGTTCCGGGTGAACAGACCTCTTAATTTGGGCCGAGGAGGCTCCTAGCCCCATTTCAGACAGCCAAAAAACACCCATATATGAGCCAGGGGACGGACCACAACCCTCGCCGGCCCAGGGCTCTCAGACACTACGTGCCAAAACAGATATGACAATCCACTTACCTGTCGGGGGTGAATCTCAATGATTATTAAGCCTTTTGGTCGTACCCCGGGCGCCTAATATAAGAGATATTATTTAAGAACCCTTTTTTTCCCCTTAAGTCGAAAATGTTTAATATTCTGGAGCACTAGGGATTGCTCGAGGCGTGTAATTGGGAGGACTTTCACGTTCGAGAGGACCTCCCCACATACATAAACACACTACGCACTTAGTTGTTTTAACACTTTTTTTCTCTCGTCCGATCTACCGTCAGCGATTAATTTATCGATGTTGGCCTTCGATAATACATCGGGTGATGCTCTACATTTAGTTCGGATATCCTCTTTTAAGGATTGGTATCGATCCCATTCTTCGCATACTATCTGATCCTAATAAAATTAACAGTATTTCAGATGGGACTTTAAACCGAGGTCTCGTGTCGGTGCTGTACACCGTGAACGTAATCGAACCAGAGGAGACTCTGGAATGGGTCTCTGTCTGTATCATTGCACTATCCTCCAAACATCTAAAATGACTAGTCTCTTCAGGAGGCGTCGCTCATATAGGAAACCGGTAGCGACGATAAATAAACGTAACACACAACACACATAGTGCACGTTACAGACGGATCTGTAGTCCAGTGGTAACACGCTGGACTGGTAATCCAGGGATCGCAGGTTCGATCCCCCGCCTTACCCTAATAAAATCTTTCAGATGGGACTTTATACCGAGGTCTCGTGTCGGTGCTGTACACCGTGCACGTAAAAGAACCAGAGGATACTCTGGAATGGGTATATGTCTGTATCATTGCACTATCCTCCAAAAATCTAAAATATCTAATCTCTTCAGGAGGCGTCGCTCATATGGGTAACCTGTAGCGAGGATAATTAAACGTAAGACACACATAGTGTACGTTCACCTTTCTGAACAAGGATACGACACTAAGTGCATACGCAACATGAGTGCCGATGTAATTAGACACTGCAGAGTACCAACCACTTCGTACCGTAAATAATCTGCCAATTGTTTCAGCGGCGTGCAGATTGTGTGCTTGCTTGGGTTTTTCGCCTGCATAATCGCACAGCTTATATCCGTGTATTAACACATTTATATGTGCAATTGTAACGGCAAGATATAGTTGTAAGTAAGGTCACAGTTTTGGTATAAAAAACAATCAGAAACTCATGTGCGAAAGGCCCGGAGTTCGAGCTCAGTTGTAGCGCGTGTTGCCTCTTCTCTCTCCCTCCTGGTTATGGATTGCATCAGGAATGAGGTCTCGAGAGTGATTAATATAAGTTGAAATAACTTGGTTCGCAATCGAGCTAAAATAAGTTTGTATAAACTAACCTTGCTAACTGCCAACTTTTTCATATAAATGAGACACGGTCTGAGCGGTGCTCTAACCCGCGAACATCAGTGATGATAGGTTAACAGTGGTATACAAGTCCGCCACCTTAACCACTCGACCACGGATACTGTCTTCAGTGTGCTGAACTATAGAAACTATGTTTGGTAAATTACTACAATGCTAATGTTATTTGGGTTTTTTTGTTTTTGAATTAAAACTCCGACAATAAATACAGTTTGAATTGAATTAAATTGAATTGAGAAGACATTTATTTAATTCGACAATGAACCGCTTCACAAACACCATGATGAAGAAGACACGATTCGAATGTATTCCTACGTTTGCATATAAATAAGTCCATGCGTAGACCACGAATATGTGAAAGTCCGAGGACAAGTTACCAACTTACACCTACAATGCACAAGTAGACCCAACTAATCTTTGAGCAAGACGTTTAGATTCCACGTTGCCAATCCTCTCTCCCTCCTGGCGATGGATTCCAGCAGAAATGAGGTGTCCAGAGTGATTACACTAATGTTGTAAGACTTGTGTCGCAATCAAGTTAAAAATAATCTGCATAAACTACAAATTATAAATTCGATTTGGAGTAGAAGAATTGGATGGATTCTTATTTGACATAGTTTATACAAATTTATTTTAGCTCTACGGGGAAGAGAGAAGAGGCAACGTGACATTTAAATGCCTTTCATAAGGGCACAATCGTAACTGTTCCAGCGGGGTTTCGAACTCCGGACCGTTCGCACCTGAAGCGAACGCGCAGCCACTGCGCTATAACGACTTCCATGTACGATTTCTTATGTGACATACTTGAAATAAAGAATATTCCAGCATATATAGTAACATGGGTTCTATAAGTCCGCATGCTGATACTATTAGATTGTGTCACATGTGCCATTACAGTGCACTATCTCTTAGTTTTAATTCTTAAGCTCATATTCAAGTCATAAACTAACTGTACGTTTTACATTTCTTTGTGTCATTTTTGTCCGCATATGATATAATAATTAACAAATATTCACCACGAAACTTAATTTTATGTATTCTATTTCTAAATCAGATCATACATTACAGAAATTGTTCATCCAACATTGTTTATTTAGTTCGTAGCCCAACCCATTTGCTTATTTTCCCTTGACAAAACAAATGTATCGTATACTGCAATCATATAAGTACATATTAATCTCTGATTTGTTCCTAGTATTGTATGTATATATGTAATGTATTGTATGAAAAAATGCAATAAAATATTATTAAAAATTAATTGGGCCGTATTGAGATTCTGATAATATCAACGTCTTTTTGCCAGAAGTGAATTAGTGATTGGAACCCACTCTACAGTTCAACCTGATATAGCAAAAGACAATAACGGAAGTGATATTACATCCCTACCTCAGTTCCATTTCAAGCAACAAGTTAGCAAATATAATATCCAAGTGATACTACATCCCTACCTCAGTTCCATTTCAAGCAACAAAGTTAACAAATCTGATATCTAAGTTATATTACATCCCCACCACAAATGCATACATATTATTTTTTAAAAATGTGCCAGTACTATCTTGTTAGGCTGTAACGTGTCAGTACACCACTACACTACGTGCTATAATTATAACGAGATATCAAACAGGCTGCCTCATACACTTTCTGTGACGTCATGTTGGAGTCACGTGTGTGACGTATGGCAGTGGCAACACGTAAGCAGATACATATGTCTCAGAACCCTAGAGTATTCTGGGTGCGGCCTCCGTGGTCGAGTGGTTACGGTCGCTAACTTGTATACAATTGTAACGCATCACCACTGATGGGCACTTGTTTAAGCCGTCTCTTTATATGAAAAAGTTGGCAGTTTCTTGCGGATGTTGATGCACCAAGTACTAGTTCAGGTTAACAGCCGGAGCCTGCACATGAAAGGTGTTGTTAGGTAGACTGCTCGTCGCTCTAATAGGCACCGGTAGGGACGTTAAATTAACTTCAATAAATAAAAAGAGATATCAAAGAATGACAACTAATAATATAACAAATATAATGTCTAAGGATTTGACAAGCATTTTACTATTGTGACAGCATTATTATTTTTGTTATGTATGTTCCTTTAATGTCAAACCCCTCGCGGGGACTTAGACATGTTTTCCTGGGCAGGCTTAGCCGACCTAAGCGATTAACCAGTACTAAGCAATGTGTGTGAGGTGCCTTGCTCAATGGCACTACATACGTTGCCTGACCGAGTATCGAACCCGGGACCGCTCGATTCCAAATCCGACGCCCTACCACTGGACCACGGACGCCACATATGTTTACATATTATTCAATACAGCATCTTAATTCCGTTTTCTTGGAATGATTAACATTCATAACATTCATGCACTATTAGAGCTATAATATTGCATCATTGGGATTTCCAAAGAAATGCTAATCTCTAACATGGGCTAACAAACACCAACATTACAGGATACATTTTTATTATTCCTATCATAGCAAATATGATTCATTATTATTAATCAGTGCGTAAAATATTCCCCGTTTAATAATTTCAGAATCATAAAACAAGGCTTTCGTTACCAAGGATACTGTATTGTGCTTTGTTCCGTTGTAATTTCCAGCAATGTGATCATTTTATGCGCATTGAAAAAAAATGCAGCTCTTATTGCTGTCGACTATCAAATGGAGAAATGTTTGCTTAACTTATGTGCGCTGTATTACCGAGACATTTGAATATTCTCCCTTCTCGAAATTGCTTGTTTATGGTGCGGACTTTCCAGATTCATAACAGCATAACAAGATTCATTCAGACACTCATAACCTTTATGAATAATGTATTAACTCGCAATAGCCGATGCCTGTTATAATGGCTGAGTGGTGTCGATGTAAGACACGTCTTCAGTAGAGATTCCATCCCTTGCGGGATATCATCTGGCTATGATATTCAACAATAATTATACATAATTCGGTAAGCTACAGGATCAAACATCGCTTCAAATAATTTACACATTGATTATGTAAGATGTTTAGCACTGGAGATGATGTGCCCATCGGAATATCATCTGTCTGTGATGTCCTATTATAGGTCAACTTGAGCGTCACAATTTATGAACATATGTATTCGTTCATAGTGTACAGTAAGCGTCTAGTTTAGATAAAACGAAGATGGAAAGCTTAAAGCTGATTGGGATTGTATCCATTGCATAATAAGTCTGTGCACCGGCGATTAAGAGATAACTTACTATGTAGTAATACCAAAATAATAACTGTATGAAAACATAGATTGTTATTAAGTGGAAATCTAACAAAGAGGGGATTGGGAAGTTGGGGTGAGAAAAGCGACGAACCAACAATACAGTTATTAAAGTGAATCAGTATGCTAGTGTGTCAATACGCCCACATATATGATTACGTACGTACACCAGGACCTAGTACATTAGTCTTTATAAGTCAAAACATATTGATACCAAATCCAAAGTTCGGTAGATGATGCTAAAACATCTTCATATGGCGTACACATGTTTATAAATGATGCTATATCTTCATATGGTATACACATGTCTGTAGATGATGCTATATCTTCATATGGTATACACGTGTCTGTAGATGATGCTATATCTTCATATGGTATACGCATGTCTGTAGATGATGCTATATCTTCATATGGTATACACATGTCTGTAGATGATGCTATATCTTCATATGGTATACACGTGTCTGTAGATGATGCTATATCTTCATATGGTATACACGTGTCTGTAGATGATGCTATATCTTCATATGGTATACACGTGTCTGTAGATGATGCTATATCTTCATATGGTATACACGTGTCTGTAGATGATGTTATATCTTCATATGGTATACACATGTCTGTAGATGATGCTATATCTTCATATGGTATACACATGTCTGTAGATGATGCTATATCTTCATATGGTATACACATGTCTGTAGATGATGCTATATCTTCATATGGTATACACATGTCTGTAGATGATGCTATATCTTCATATGGTATACACATGTCTGTAGATGATGCTATATCTTCATATGGTATACACATGTCTGTAGATGATGCTATATCTTCATATGGTATACACATGTCTGTAGATGATGCTATATCTTCATATGGTATACACATGTCTGTAGATGATGCTATATCTTCATATGGTATACACATGTCTGTATATGATGCTATATCTTCATATGGTATACACGTGTCTGTAGATGATGCTATATCTACATATGGTATACAAATGTCTGTAGATGATGCTATATCTTCATATGATATACACATGTCTGTAGATGATGCTAAGTTATCTTCTAACGATATACACATGTCTGTAGATGATGTGTAATCACCTTTATATATCAAGTCGAACTGTTTTATTTGATGCTAAAACATCTTCACATTTACAACACATTGTTACTTTATGTCACCAAAACAGGTGATGGCTTCCTTCACAACAAAATAGTTTTAGACATCCATTATGCCCAACGGTGACATGTGATATATTGGGGTTGTTCGTGCTGTCTGTCATCTAATGTTGCTAAAGTGTGTGTCCAAAACCACTATTGCTATCGTTCACCATTTACGGCATCTGCTGTGTGTATGCTATGAAATATTCTATAATGATATGTAATAACAGCTTAGCTTAAAGTGACACTACATCGGTGAAAAAAAAGCAAATTTCTACATACTCTAATTTCCTATTACGGAGTATAATTTCATTCTAAATATTTGAAACAGAATCTGAATACTTCAACTTAATAAACAAGAGTCGTATACGACGCTTGTTGACATAGCAAAGTAATACAAATAAGATCGACATACATGCGTAATATACCACGTGTATTATGAATAACAACATTTATGGCACAGATTAACCTTATATCTAACATGTTTGTCTATGCTTATTTATTGTTTAGACTGATCCTAGCTTATCTCTAACGTGTAGAATATACCCCAATAATAAAACACAGGTCGATACAGTAGCATGCCTGACCGTTGTATGAACTCTTAGTTCAAATTATTTCGGGAAAAAATTGTAAAAGCATTGCTATGTATACGTAAAAATGTATATTTTTTGCTTTCTGCGATGTACTGTCACTTTAATCAGTTTTTATTGCTCGATTCGTTTTACATATGCATGTGAATACAAAACATGAGAAATTACATTACAGCAACTTTGTCGGGCCTCAAGTTCTGACAACATTAGTTACGGCCCTTCCAGAATGCAATAACATAATTTATAATTATATTAAAGTATCGATGGTCCAGAATTTTGAAATTTAATAAATTAAGAAATAATATGTGTCCTTTAGTTATTAATTTGCGAATAAAACATTGTGTGGAGGTCTGTCGCTTATGAACTAACAACACAGACAGTACTAGGCATAAGTAGTACAGTCCGGTGCTTAGAACGACACACATGTCTTACCATTAACGTTATGTATCACAATTCAAATAGAAATATGCATACTGTAAAGTGTAATTTACAAATTATAAGGATTATTCTCTCAACCAATTATAATCCATCCAGATGTTATTACACGTGTGCACATATAAGAAATTATGAGATGACTGTAATACAC
Source organism: Archivesica marissinica (assembly GCA_014843695.1). Lineage (NCBI taxonomy): Eukaryota > Metazoa > Mollusca > Bivalvia > Venerida > Vesicomyidae > Archivesica > Archivesica marissinica. The sequence goes on from CM026391.1 coordinate 87,607,515, forward strand.
TGAAAGCTATGCGATACTATTTATAATGAACGACGTCATTATGCAATCCGAAACATTGTATTCCATTGTACACGCTACGATATCTGACATTGTCTAAGGTTATTCTCCCATCAGCTTAGAATAGAGAGCTATTGTAATGCTAGAATAGATCTTAACCACAGATTTGTCTTATTTGTAAATCAATTGATATAGAGAATGAATTTCATTTTGTGTGTATTTGTAAGGCATACAGCAATGTAAGCAAACGTTACAGTCTCACTTATTTCATATTGACAATTTATATGTTGCTATATTTATTTGATCGTGTAGCACTAAACTTATGCTACTTAATAAAATATTGAATCTTTCATCTGGTCAAAATATGGATTTGTCAGACACATTCAGTGTACTGCATATACATGCGTTTCTATATCCTCTAGTATATAATGTAGGTGTGCGTTTTCTATGTCCTCTAGAATATAATGTAGGTGTGTGTTTTCTATGTTTTGGAATATTTTTAGTTGTTCAGTTTGTGCTTTGTAATAACGTAGGTGTGAGTTTTCTATGGAATCCTTCGTATTTCGTGTTCTATGTAATAATAATATATACTGTAGGTTTACGTTTTCTATGTCCTCTAGTATATAATGTAGGTGTGTGTTTTCTATGTCCTCTAGTATATAATGTAGGTGTGCGTTTTCTATGTCCTCTAGTATATAATGTAGGTGTGCGTTTTCTATGTCCTCTAGTATATAATGTAGGTGTGCGTTTTCTATGTCCTCTAGTATATAATGTAGGTGTGCGTTTTCTATGTCCTCTAGTATATAATGTAGGTGTGCGTTTTCTATGTCCTCTAGTATATAATGTAGGTGTGCGTTTTCTATGTGCTCTAGTATATAATGTAGGTGTGCGTTTTCTATTTGCTCTAGTATATAATGTAGGTGTGCGTTTTCTATGTCCTCTAGTATATAATGTAGGTGTGCGTTTTCTATGTCCTCTAGTATATAATGTAGGTGTGCGTTTTCTATGTCCTCTAGTATATAATGTAGGTGTGCGTTTTCTATGTCCTCTAGTATATAATGTAGGTGTGCGTTTTCTATGTCCTCTAGTATATAATGTAGGTGTGCGGTTTCTATGTCCTCTAGTATATAATGTAGGTGTGCGTTTTCTATGTCCTCTAGTATATAATGTAGGTGTGCGTTTTCTATGGCCTCTAGTATATAATGTAGGTGTGCATTTTCTATGTCCTCTAGTATATAATGTAGGTATGAGTTGTCTATTTGCTCTAGTATATAATGTAGGTGTGCGTTTTCTATGTCCTCTAGTATATAATGTAGGTGTGCGTATTCTATGTCCTCTAGTATATAATGTAGATGTGCGTTTTCTATGTCCTCTAGTATACAATGTAGATGTGCGTTTTCTATGTCCTCTAGTATATAATGTAGGTGTGCGGTTTCTATCTCTAGTATATAATGTCGGTGTGCGTTTTCTATGTCCTCTAGTATATAATGTAGGTGTGCGTTTTCTATGTCCTCTAGTATATAATGTAGGTGTGCGGTTTCTATCTCTAGTATATAATGTAGGTGTACGTTTTCTATGTCCTCTAGTATATAATGTAGGTGTACGTTTTCTATGTCCACTAGTATATAATGTAGGTGTACGTTTTCTATGTCCTCTAGTATATAATGTAGATGTGCTTTTTCTATGTCCTCTAGTATACAATGTAGATGTGCGTTTTCTATGTCCTCTAGTATATAACGTAGGTGTGCGTTTTCTATGTTCTCTAGTATATAATGTAGTTGTGCGTTTTCTATGTCCTCTAGTATATAATGTAGGTGTGCGTTTTCTATGTCCTCTAGTATATAATGTAGGTGTGCGTTTTCTATGCCCTCTAGTATATAATGTAGGTGTGCGTTTTCTATGTTCTGTAGTATATAATGTAGGTGTGCGTTTTCTATGCCCTCTAGTATATAATGTAGGCGTGCGTTTTCTATGTCCTCTAGTATATAATGTAGGTGTGCGTTTTCTATCTCTAGTATATAACTTATCGGTCAATGCGAGAGTACAACCGTAAGATATGCAGCTTTCCGTCCAACTTATTTGTATTGTTGCAAATGATGATTGTAGAGCGAAAAAGATGTTCAAATAAATGTAGGCCGTTAAATAAGAAATGACATCGAACATGTCAGCTCCACACAACTGCTAAAACAAATGTCGTTAACCTAATTAAACAGAAACTAGTCTCACATAGATCTTTTATACGGAAGAGATTAAGCAAAATTCCAATGTTGTATTTCTTGAAAGCAGTGACGTAGCACATTTTATTTCTCAGTGTCTTGCACATGCGGATCCTAGCCTCTGCATGTTGTCCAGAATGTTGTCAACGGGAACGTGCTCCGACTTTAGAGACGTTCGAGCGCAAGCAAGTTAGAGTGCGAATGTATTGGTTTTTATCATAAATGCCCTTGTCAGCTTAAGATAAAAATAGTATTTATTTTCTTAACTGAATGAACATAAAGTTTAAACTTTATTTATTTTACAACGATTGCGAAGCAAGTTCTAACAACTTATATTAATCACTCTCGTTGGTGCCGATGAAAGCGTATATATGGTCATTCGTGCGGGAGGAAACCGGAGTACCCGGAGAAAACCCACCGGTCCGATCTGGCGACCACCGTACCATCTCACATACTCATGAACATAGACTACTACTATTATTGGAAGTCGTGATAGCGCAGTGGATGCGCGTTCGCTTCAGGTGCGAAAGTTCCAGAGTTCGAGCCCCACTGGAGCTGTTACGAGCTGTAGGCAAGGCATTTAAATTCCACATTGCCTCTTCTCTCTCCCTCGTGGCGATGGATTCCATCAGGAATGAGGTCTCGAGAGTGAGTTATATAAGTTGAAATAACTTGTTTCGCAATCGAGCTAAAATAAATTTGTATAAGCTACTATTATTAGTCTTGGCTATAGCGCCACTCAATCATGGTGCTAATGTTTCAATATTCATTCGGTGAAATATAACAACTATGGTCTATATATTTTGTTTGTTTGCTTGTTTGTTTGTTTTCGCGGTTTAATTAAAGTCGCACCAAAGCTTAGTTGACATAGAGGCTCTTCAGCAAATATTGGTGGAGGAAAACCCCGTTGACCTTTCTAGCAGTATTTCAGACATGGACGCGCACCCGGGTGGAATCACCGACCTTCCGCTAGCCAGATGGATAGCTTCCTCACATGAAATCATTCGATACAGCCAGTGGTATTCGAACCTGCAGTGGTGAGGGGCAATTTGTTCTGATGTCAAGTAAGGTGTCTGTTTATTATAGTGTCACCCCTATTTAAAGGGCCAGCAATTTCTGACTTATGAGATACCTCTTTTTTATGAACATCAGTACTTCCCGAATCCTATGCTTGTATACCAGGCGCCAGGTTGGTAGGCAATCGGTAACCATTATGTAACTAGCTGGTGAGTCACCAACCGGCCATATCAGAACGAACCCCTGAGGAGATTCGAACCGTCGACCTAATAGAGAGAGAGAGAGAGAGAGGGGTCGAAGGTTCGAATCTCGTATATGTTTGAATATATATATGTTTGTGCGTGTTTTTTGTGTTGTTTGTGTTGTGTGTGTGTGTCATTTTTCAAGACAATGTTATATTCTGAATCATTAGTTAGTTTAATATAAATATAGTTCTATTATTCATTTATTGTATCTTTTTTTCAACTGAAATATATGTGATTTAAAACAGCGTTCATACACAAATCAATTTCTAAGACAGAACCACAAGAGGTTTGTTTAGATTGTTCATATTAAGCGCAGTCTAATGTGAGAGAAAATGTGCAGCACAGAGATCATATCGGGTTTCAGCAAATTTAGGTTTCCCATTGTTTCAGCAGTAACTAAAGGAAAAATGAACTTTCTGCACAAACGCAACTTCAGAAACAAGAAAATGCACGTATTATTGATTGAAGCAAATGCTGCTGTCAGAGAAATGAGACCACGATTTGCACCATAGCACCGATTATTTATACGAAAATACCCCATGGGGAAGGGGGCTCCCTATCAGAGTGGTTACGTTCGTTGACTTCAACTCACTTGCCACTCACCGCTGTAAGTTCGAATCCCACTTGAGGTAGAGAATTCTTTCATGTGAGGAAGCTATCCAGCTGTTTTGCTGAAGGCCGATGATTGTACCATGGTGCACGTCGCTGTCTGATATACTGAAGTTGCATCACCCGGGGTATTCCATCACCTATATCGCTTCTCGCCAATGCAACCCGGGTTCGATCCTCGGAACGGGAAGTATGTGAGATGGTACGGTGGTCGCCAGATCAGACAGGTGGATTTTCTCCAGGTATTCCGGTTTCCTCCCACACGAATGACACACATACGCTTTCATCCGCGCCAACGAGAGTGATTAATATAAGTTGTTAAAACCTGCCTCGCAATCATTGTAAAATAAATAAAGTGTTTACATATAACTGTCTCCATAGCCCATTGGTTAAGGCGTCCGCCTACGAAGCGGGAGGTCGAAGGTTCGAATCTGTTGGTTGGTGAGCCGCCAGCTAGTTAAATAATGGTTACCGATTGCCTACCAGCCTGGCGTTTGGCATACAAGCATAGGATTCGGGAAGTACTGATGTTCATAAAAGTCAGAAATGGCTGGCCCTTTAAATAGAGGTGACACTATAATAAAGAAACACGTGTATTTTACGTTTATTTATCGTCGCTACCGGTTGCCCATATGAGCGACGCCGCCTGAAGAGAGTAGTTATTTTAGATTTTGGAGGATAGTGCATGATACAGAGACCCATTCCAGAATCTCCTCTGGTTCTTTTACGTGCACGGTGTAAAGCACCGACACGAGACCTCGGTTTAACGTCCCATCTGAAAGACTGTTAATTTTATTAGGGTCAGACGGTGTATCGAACCTGAAAGAAACACTTTACTTTACTTTACTTTTATATCAGCTGTAGAGTTGACACATATCCTAAGGTGTTGGTGCGACATTAAACCCCCACAACAAACAAAAACCAAACACTTGTTTCGCGGTGTATTATGACGATGACACTACTCATGTTGGAGTATTGTATCTCTAAACATATGTTTATACGCTAGTGACAGTAAGTAGTCAATTTAGCTTTGGCTGATTAAAACCGGTATGCCGCGAAACAATTAAATGTGTGGTACAGCTGAACGGTGAGTGTTGTTTACAATGCATCGTCAATCATCCTGTTTTCGTATATCAACTGTTTTCGAATTTGTTTGCAAATGACGTCATCGCTGTCAGTAACAGGTGCTTGGTATATATAGCTAGAACTGCCAAACAGGAACATGAGCAAAAACAGATAAATATTAATATAATATTTTGAATTTTTTTGAATGTTGATGTTTTCATTACTTTCATTCCAGCCCCCATAACGTCGGGTTCATGTGGACGTCGTGATAGCACAGTGGTGCAACACGTTCGCATCAGGTGCGATACGCCATGAGTTTCCGCCCCGCTGCAGCAGTTACCATTGTGTCGTAAAGCAATGCATTTAAATCCCACATTCCTCTTCTCTCTCCCTCACAGACGGATCTGTAGTCCAGTGGCAACACGCTGGACTGGTAATCCAGGATCGCAGGTTCGATCCCCCATCTGACCCTAATAAAATTAACAGTCTTTCAGATGGGACGTTCAGCCGAGGTCTCGTGTCGGTGTTTTACACCGTGCACGTAAAGGAACCAGAGGAGACTCTGGAATGTGTCTCTGTCTGTATCATTGTATTATCCTCCAAAAATCTAAAATGACTAATCTCTTCAGGAGGCGTCGCTCATATGGGCAGCCGGTAGCGACGTTAATTAAACGTAAAACACACACTCTCTCCCTCGTGGCGATGGATTCCACCATGATTGAGTAGTACGAGCTAAGATAAAATTGTATAAACTGACGTTTGGTCGACGCTTCCAGAACTACAGCATATGTCAACCTTCTAGAATAATCCCCGGTATATTTACACGTTTAGTATATGTTACTTCTACAGAGGATTTCTGTTCATGAAAGATTCTGAAATACTGTCAATATTATTATTTTGGAACGAGGGATCTAACACAAGTGGATTTGAGTGTGTGTTTACGTTTATTTATCGTAGCTACCGGTTGCCCATATGAGCGACGCCTACTGCAGAGATTAGTGATTTTAGATTTTTGGAGGATAGTGCAATGATACAGACACATACCCATTCCAGAGTCTCCTCTGGTTCTATTACGTGCACGGTGTACAGCATGTGTACCTCGGTTTACAGTCTCATCTGAAAGACTGTTAATTTTATTAGGGTCAGACGGGGGATCGAACCTGCGATCCCTGGATTACCAGTCCAACGTGTTACCACTGGACTACAGATCCGTCTGTAACCATGGATTTGAAGTCAACATGTCAAACTCTTCATGATGATTGTACCGCCACGACATTAGCTAAATTATACTATCATAAATATAAACTGAAAACAACATGTTAGTATTTGAATACCTTATAGAAAATTGACATTCTCAGTAGTTCTGGATCATTTCAAGTAGTCGATGTTTCTGGCATAAATCATCCTCACACTGCTATTAACCCATTTCATTCTGGATACCGTTCAAACAGTATTTGCAAAGAACATAGAGCCAGATCAACCACCATGGAACGTGTCGTCTGATCAGGCTCTATGCTGTTTGCTATTCAGATGATCTTGCTAAGACACTTGGCTATGTAGCAAACAACATAGATCCCGGATCTGGATCTATGTTGTTTGCAAAAGCCTTTAAATATACCCAGAATGAAATGGGTTAAACATGCGAATCTAAATAACGTAAGTCTTGTTATGTAAGTACAAATTTATTTTTAGTCAGATAAATTACGAACACGTTCTTACAACATTAGTTTAATCACTCTTAAGAGACCGCCTCTGTGATCGAATGGTTAAGGTCGCTGACTTGTATACCACTGTAGTCTATTATCACTGATTGTCACTGGATCGATCGAGCCCCTATCATGCCGTGTCTGTTTATATGAAAACGTTGGCAGTTTCTTACTGAGGTTGGTGCACCAAGTTCTGGTTAGCCAGAGCAGGTGTTGCTAGGTAAACTGCCCACCGGCGATATAGCCCACAATGGTGGCTATATACTCTAGCCGAAAATGGTAGAGATGATGACGTAAAATGCAAACAAGCAATCGGAATCGCTCTTTCCTGATGGAATCGCTCTTTCCTGATGGAATCGATCGACATGTGAGAAAGAAGAGACAACGTAGAATTGAAGTGCCTTGTCTAAGTACACAATAGCATCGGCTACATCTGGGCCTGAAGCGATAGCACATCACGGCTTCCACATCATAAGAGCATTAAGTATAGGATATAAACCGAATACAAATACTTTACATATTGGATCCGCTTGAGGCTTATATTTTACTTAAAACACACACTTATATAACACGATCCTACTAATTAAATTTCTTAAAAAATTCCGTACATTTATGCATAGGATTTAATATAATACTCTGGCCATTTGAAAGCAGTTCAATATTAATAATAATGGACTGCAAGTACATGACAGGTATGACGTCACGACAATGGGTTAATGGTGGATACCCCGTTGCATTAAGATGGTTGCCATTTTTTCTAAATATCGGCTACGTAGGCAGCCGATTTCTACATTGATATAAGTATGCAGTTGTCGTAAATAAATAGGAACGCTTGTGAACATTGAGATTGTACTTGTATCTAACACTGCGAGGTTGTATGTGACAATCTTATATCAACCATCAACTTGTCAGAGAGACATTTAGACAATTGAACAACTGCAAGACGACAATTATGGGATTGTTCATTGTGCAAGCATGCCTAATCGCGCAATCTGCTAAACTAACGTAATACAGTGCATTGTTTTCTAGTTCATTTGCTAAAACGAAAACAAATTATTTATCCTTTAATGAATAAGTCATTATCACCAATCCAAATGTAGCAAATATCATTAGTAGTCACGTGAACAACATATGTATGGTAGCGATACATCATCGATTGCATCATCGATGACGTATTACTGTTCTCATCATTTGCATTAACACGATGCGAACCGACAGAACTACTTTAGTCTATTCATATTTTAATGCTCGATTCATGTTACATATGCATACATGTGAATACAAACAAGACAGCTTAAAGAAAAGCAAACGGGTCGATCCACATGTCCTAGCAACATTAGTTACGGCCCTTCCCGACACTATTTTGTCTGAGAAAAAGTACATGTTGTTTTTTTTAAAACAAGATAACAAAGAATTATACAACGAATGGGGAGATAGGGAGAAAGAGAAAGACGAGCGGAATGGAGGGGATCGTGATGGAGAGATAAATCAAATATAGAGTCTGCTAAATACAATATCCAGCGCGCAAGGCCCATTGCTCGCAGATATTAGCCAGCTACATTGGGACAGACATCCATATAAGTTTAATCATAGTGAATACCCTTAAGATAAAGAGGGAAATGACAAGTCTACTACAAAGAATGGACTGCAATACCCAGTGCGCAAGTGAATAGCCTTCAGATAAAAGGTTGTAAAACAACAAATAAATTGCCCATTAAATACATAGTAAAAAGTAAAAACATACAGTCGGTTCATTTATATTTCCAATACATTTCTAATACCACATCCACTATGAAGAGGTATTCAAGTCAAACTGAAAAACAGCAACAATATCACAAATGTAATAGTCAGCATTGACAGTGCTCACCTGTGAATAACGTCACTGTGCTTACACACTGTATTCCTCCGCCAAATATTACAATCTACCTAAACCTTCCGTTTGCAATGGCCTGACTTCTTATACAACATCTGTTCTACACATCAACTAGTCTGAAGTATTCTTAAGTCACATAATTTCTCAAAAAACACAAAAACTATACATTGCCTGTCATGAAAATGCGTTGTTTACCAAAAAGAAACATGAACTATATTAGTTATTAGGACTACATTTACGTAATACTATATACAACATAAAGACGAAAATGATTGCTCTACAACAAAGAATTAACTCTTCATATTCTATTAATAATCATTAATAATTACATTAGTTATCTGGGGAGGGCTTTTGTTGTTAAAGCCTGTGGCCCAACCCATTTGCTTGTTTGTGCAAACAATGCTACGAATCGTATAATTATCATACATAATTATATAAGTTTGTTAATATGTGTTGCATTGTATATTGAATATTTAGATTGCAATACAATATGACTAAAGTGGAAGTCGTGATGGCGCAGTGGATGCGCGTTCGCTTCAGGTGCGAAAGGTCCGGAGTTCGAGCCCCGCTGGAGCCGTTACGAGTGTGCCCTTAGGCAAGGCATTTAATTTCCACGTTGCCTATTCTCTCTCTCCCTTGTGGCGATGAATTTCATCAGGAATGAGGTATCGAGAGTGGAATGACTAATATAAGTTATAGGAACTTGTTTCGCAATCGATCTAAACTAAATTTGTATAAACTAATATGACTAAGCTAAAACTACTCTAATAGTTACAGCCTCAATAAAACATAGTTTGCAGTTTACGCATCGGAACTTTTTTTAAAAATTTTTTTATACACTTTATTTATTTTACAAAGCGAAGCAAGTTTTCACAACTTATATTAAGCACTCTCGCTCGGATGCGTCGGAACTAACACAGGCAATAGGCCTATGTGGTTTATTCCGGCGCTGAGAACTAAACACCATGTTTTATTCGACCACAAATAACGCAAATACAAATATTAATTTAGTTTGATTCTAACATGAACACTCTATCTGAACAGAGCACAGTTTGTGGTATATTTTAGTAGAAGTCGTAAATTTATGACGTCACAAAACTACAGACATGCTAGTAAAAATTACATCTCATTTGACATCACGGGCTGAACGATATTTTATTGCAGATTTAAACACGATAAATTTCTTCTTTGCGTATGCCGACAAAATGACGAGCCGTGCTAGAATTCTGATTAAAGTACAATGCATTGTAATGAGCAATTTCCCCTCGAGAAATTCTGAACGCGAAATAGTTAGATGCCTCTTATTTGTATTCAATTCTTCTTTGTCCGGATCTGTATCCACTGCCATTAAATTTCGAGACACTTGGCACATCTCTACATTAAATGACATTAAAGGACATCGAAACCTCCTCAAGAGAAGTTGTTATTTATCTAACTTATATTCCGCAGACTCATCTAAAACAATAAGTATACAATGTTAACACATATACTCTGAGCAGATGTTCTAACTAGATCTTTTTCAATTTGATTTTCTTCCAATATCGTTCAAGGTATTCGTTTGAATTGTTGCACCTTTTTGCAATATAATAATAGAACGGCAATATAAAAATGGTAAACTCATACACCGTGACGATTGCCTATACGTGCACGTGGCCACGGGTATGGTTACATCAATGTGCACGAGAATGTCATGGCGGGTGCAGAAAATCGATATTCGTGTTCATTTCAATGTTCCATTACGGAAACCAGACCAAAACACACTTAGGTTTCGGTATTATTATTATGCCGCGTATGAATAACCAAGAGAGCGCTCGCGCAATTGGCATGCTGCAGTCCGGACATTCACGGGAACAGGTATGTGTTATTATTTTATAAAAGGATATTTCATCAGTACTTACACATACTGTTATACACAAAAAATAATGCCGCCTTCGTGACCGAGTGGTTTATATATCTGACTGTCAATCACTTGCCTCTCGCCGTTGTGGGTTCGAGTGTCAGTCCTCCCTGTGTTACAAAGCATACTCATGCATGAGTTGAACAACATGCCTCAGAGGTTTATCAGGAACTACATACTGTCCATGAGACAAAGATGTCTGCATGTGCTGAAACCCAGAGGTGGACACACACAGTATTAATTCTTGCCGAATTCATGCTGTTATTTTGATTTTTCACTTTGTTTGAATGTTATTTTATCTCATTGTCGCCATTTTGCGAATTTCAATTTTTGATAGTACATGTAGTGCTTTTTATTTGTTAAGTTTTATCATTTATTGAAGTTCATTTGAAATGAATGAAATTTCACTGAAATAAATAGTACATGTTTATTTATATATATATTCCAAGTTTCAACACAATCGATGAATAAATGGTGGGAAAATCGCCGATTATCCAACGGTCTAGTTAGAATATCCTTTTAGTATAGAGCGGTGGAACCTATGCTCGGCGTATTCCTATGCTCGGCGTATTTTTACCATTGACATCCGTATTTAAAATATTTAAATAGTGTTAACCTATTTTCGCTGACAGAGGTGAAGCATGGTTCAATAACATTCCGTTGTGCGTACCGGTAGCCTAATGCAACTGTCACCTGACTGGTTCAGTAGCCGAATATAAACAGACAACTTGTTGGGAATTTTCCACCGAAATGATGCGGTTTATGAGCATTTCAGGTAGCTATCCTAATTGGGAAAAAATGTACAAATAACCAGAATAAAAGTTTCTTATGAGTTGTAATATTGTTAGTTATTGATGTTACTAAGTCAAAATAATATATTCAACATTTGCCCATGCATAAATAAAAACGCCGTGCATAGGTGCCCTAACGTATCTAGTTCCCCATGGAAACAGGTGCCGTTGCGATAGTTGTATTTAGGCGCATTGTTACGTAATGAATCTAAAATGTTCAACAACAATTTTATGAAAGTTGTGTTCACGACTTAGGAAAACAATAATATACGGCAAGTGCATTTAACTTTTTGTATAGGCCATGATATGTAGGATTTACGCCGAGCATAGGTTCCACCACTCTAGTATTGTACAGTAATGAACATGATAGAACGAACAAGTCAGATTTAGAGTACAAGCGTACATATACGCACATGTAAAGCATACGTAACTGGACGACCTATGTGGCTATGACGTAATCAGTAGTAGACATACATCATGATTTCGTACATTCGAGATAAAAGACAGGCTGTGGTAATATTTGTTTTTATCTTGTCTTAATGTTTGCAATACTGAATACTTACCACTTTATATTATTTCATATGAATGTCGTACCGGTAAAGCTACATGCATGCCAAGAAAAATATTGGAATTAATGAGCCAAATGATTTACACCCATTCGTGTGTCAATTTGTACTCAGTTCTTATATCCAAGATAGATTCGCAGACTAGTATTGATCGTTCAAAAATGATCCTTGTCCAAATGTGACGTGAGGTTCTTTATTTAGTAGGTTGTGTGTTTGTTCTTGGATTAAGAGTTTTACAAACAGCTATTTAATGATATTCCAATGAAGGAAGACATTTGCTTGGAAACATATATGTACACTATCAAGGTAATACAAAGCAACAAGGATCCAATGGGATTCGAACACCAGGCACTCCTATTAATACTATGTCTTAGGATTATGCCTGCATCTTGTGCTGTCCAATGCTAAGGACCTTTGCTAGTGTGTTTAGCACATGTCTGTGCAACAAAACACACAACATATTGCTTTTCCGTTTATATTTATAAAACATTATATAGATAAGAAATATCATATATGTAGATTTTTTTTCAGCTACGAGGAGTAGCCCGTTTATGTGTTCATGTTGTAATTAACAATTACATATGTAAACATATAATATAAATTTCAGTTGTTTTACAATAATCTATCAATACTATATACTAGTATATTATATATATATATACAAATGCATTTATTAATTTTTATAAAGAGAGAAGGCATTATGTTTGAAAGTAAGATAGCAGGAGAAGAGTTGAAAAAACGTCCGATCCAGAATACAAACATCTTTTCAATATCAGTTGCTAATACGATTGCTGTTACATGCTTGTGATATATTTATATCAGTCAATATCAATTTGTTCCACTTTCTATTGTGAGCTTCTAGTTTATTTTTCATAAAGGCTATATGTTCGTCGATGTGTTGTCTTTCTTTTAAATATCTGATAAAGGTCATGCAGTTTTATATATATGTAGATGTATGCCCACACTATTATAACGCTTAATTAGTCATGTTGTTAAATATTCAACCTGGCAATAGTTGTTGTTGTTGTTGTATATAAATGGAGACTGTAACACGTGACTGAATATCGCGAAGCCGCATTATATCAATTATTTATATTTGTAGGTTCCTTATTATCTATTATGACGCTCTATGCTTAATCACTTATTCTAACATGATTTATTATTTTATTCCATTATTCCCGACCCTTTTGCAATGTTACACAAATGTATATATGCATCTTATACATTGTTAATTTATGTTCTGTATCATGCATGTATGTCAACTGTACTGTTTAATATGCATATGCAATAAAATATGGTTAAATCAAAGAACAAATCTACCATTGTTAAATCTGCAATAAAACCACGGCTACAGCAGGTTTATTTTATGTCTGTTGAATTTCCAGCGCCTCCTGTAATACACGTATTTATGAATGAAACTCACGTAACGTAAACTAATTCGTAGTAAATTGTCGGGAATTGAATACAGGAAATAATTATAATGTTGATAGATGGAGGATTGTTTTCAGTGCCACTGGAAAACAGAAGGTATTTTACAGGGAGGCAATTTGTAAAGCCATCAGCCAGATAACAGACATGGAGACAAAATAAGAAACACATGTATTCGTTTATAGTAAGCATTATATTGGGTCATGTTAGAATTGAAATAATATTTGTATTACCGTTGTTTGTCGGCGGTTTATGATGCGTAGGAATTAGCCACGCAGGTCGAATTTTATTTCCTAAGCAACGGATTTCGGCATTACACTATGTATATATACATTCTACTAGTGCCACACTGGATAATAATGCTTTCAATATTCATTAGGAGAAATTTAATTCGAGCATACACTGAAACAAAACTCTATGTATCCATAGTTTTACCGGAATTGCTATCCTTATTTAATCCGGTTATAATAACCAGAATAACCTGTGTTTATATTCGTGGTATATTTCCAGAGAACTTCAAGCTTTAGATAACAATTATATAATTTACATACCAATAATTCATATTAATGCATTTGTGTGTTGCTAATAACCATTTTTATGTATCTGTGGAGATAATGCGTTATGATTAATGTTAAGCAGAGCGATCTGCAATATCCATGCACAACATTTAACACAATGTACCATACTTTGAACAGCTATGCCAACTACCAGACTCAATAGTTGCAATAGCTTGATGTTGAACGCAACATCAATTGTCATGCCCGGATACCATAATGTGATGTGTGTCTATTATAAAAACCAAATAGAGATAGATTGTATCAGATTGGTCATTGTCATACACTTGTGGGGCGCTACCAGAACCATGTAGGGTCATTTGTTGTATAGTACCTCCCATACACGTTGGCATGCACGTAGGCATGGCAACCGGACATCACAGTAACACATTAAGTCTCTCGAGGTCAATGTATCTTGTAAACCATGCTCGATTTATTGATACTCACATTCAGTATTAGATCGTAAAATGTACCTCATTATAAATAAGTATTGATGCTCGGAGACGTAGATTGCCGTAGCACTGGCAGACCATAAACCATTGGTATAACAAATTGCACACTAGGAACAACCGAGGCATATGCTAATCTGAGAGGCATTAATAATCCAATCAAACTTTTATATCTTCTTAAGCAAATAAGGCACGCATATACAAAGATAGACTAAACGATACGGTATGTTATGCCAACTGCCTACTTCATTAGGTATGCTATGATTTCGTGTTCGAAATCATATAACATATTATGTATATAGTGTGTGTATATTTCAAATAATTTTCAAAACTAAATGTTTGCTTAATATGCAATCTATGTATTGTTTTATTTGATGAATTTTGAATAGGTGAATGCCAACCGTTTAACAAAATCTTAATTTCTGTTGTACAGCAGTTCTGATGCAGTTTTGTTAAGAACCTCACCAAAGGTACATTCGTTAGCAAAGCCACATTTGGTTAGGAATTCTTTAACATACTATGGTGTGTATTTATTGACGCTTTAGTATGAACTAGTATACCTGGTGCGGGCCGTTGTCTAATGTTGTTAAAACTTGTGGCCCAAACCATTTGCATGTTCATATTATGTATTATATCTGTTTATGCATGACATATATAATAATGATTTGCAATAAAATATGATTAAACTAAAACAATACATAGATGCATATATATGACCCATGTGAATTTACTTTGGTTTATATATCAGCAGCCATGGGAAGAACCCCCATAGCCCATACCATTGGCAGTAGACATTTTTAATTAAAGGACATACTTTAAGAATTGCAATTGAACCCTCTCTCAATAATCTCCAAGTTTCCTAATCTCCAATATCTCAGAAACGTACAATAAAATAGGATTTACTCTCTGGGAATAAAGATCAATTTGCAAATCCATAGGCAAATTCAGAAGGTTTGCTTTCCGAAGTAAGCTAAAACATGCCTTAGTATAGTGTTATTTAGCAGAAAAGAAAGTAATTTTCAAATAAAAAATACATTTGGTGAAGAACATCATTACCACTTAGCTCAATACCATCAACCGTTCCATTTTACCATAGATACGGTCATTTAAATGTAATGAAAATAATACAGGTGACACATTTTCACCTTGGTGTACACCTATGCTACTACGGAAAAAATAGAAAACACTTTTATTTTTCATGACATAATTTTTTTATATTGCTATGCATATTTTTTTTATCAGACTTAAGCATTTTCCATTAATGTTAAAGTTAAAATAGTAAGTATTAAAAATAGTACACCGTATGCAAATTAGTTTCCTTATAGCGGTTCCCAGCATCCCCTTTTGGCCAGTAAATCAAAATAGCGAAGTCGTAATCGAGCAATGGTACCGCGTTTGTTTCAGGTGCGAATGTTCCGGATTTCGCTCCCAGCTGTATCCGATACGATTGCGCCATTCTGAAGGGCATTTAACACCACATTGCCTCTTCTCTCTCCCTCGTGGCGATGGATTTCATCAGGGATATGGTCTCGAGAGTGATCAATATAAGTTGCCGGAACTTGTTTGCAATCGAGCTCGACTAAATTTGCATAAGTTAAAGCAGCGAAGAATTGAATGTGTGTAGCTCATCATTAGCATGTCTAGTTCACATGGCATGTAGAGTGCAATGTCGCCTATCTCATCGTGAATATAACGCGAGTACGAATACACTTGTGATGAAAATGAGTGTTCTAGAAGGCAACTTGCTCATCATTAGCATACACTATCACTTCGGCTGCTAATAAAACTAGGGAACATAAAACAAACAGCAGATGTGTTTCGTAACGTTGTAGCTTTTTAAATAGCACTTTAATGTTATGCTTTCCAATGAAATAAAGACATCAAGTGTAATACAATGATTTATGTCAAGGATTGTTCAAAATGAGTAAATAACACAATTGAGTCAATGTTTTTGGAAATAGCAATTTACCAAGTGTAATAATAAAAGGATATTTGTTTCAGAGACATATCACATTATATTTCACCGAATGATCATTGAAAGGGTTATTACAATGAATGGCGCTAGCCACTAGTGACAATAATAGCTTTCTATGTTCATGAGTGAAATATAATTCGATCATTCACTTAGAGCGACACTACATCAGTGAAAAAAGCAAATTCAACTGCTTTCAATCAGTGGAATAATACATTTTATTTCACTGATAAATTTCTGCATTTCATTGGAAAGCATACAATAACAAAGTGTTATGTTCAAGTATTATTATTCTTTACCGTGTTACGCATACTTATGGTTCTCGGCCAATAATATTAATCCAATCGCTATTTCTAACTTCCACTTGACGCATGGCAGCGTCGTTTGCTGCTACATTGGATTAATGTTTTGTCAACAGACTCGGATCTAATGACTCTTAAATACTTATTGTAGAGACATATTTAAAATTGCTTCACATCGTGCTCGTAGCATCTGCCCAGTGACCCTCATGTCGGTGAATACTAAATGAGCGGTAATATCAGAATACATCCAAATGAACCGCGCATGCTCATTGTATGCTTACTATTGCAATATCCGTCGGATTTCCACAACTGTCCATAGCAAAAACATGTCGATATGTTATTTCTACGGGTAAATTTATGTTCATCTATTCAACACTTTGTTTTCATTACGTTTTCGTCCATGTAGTCAATATTTAGATGAATTTCAATCACTGTGTTATCAAGTGGCTGTATTTGACATTTGTAAGGTGCCCGCTACTCATGTGACGTCACATGATTGCCTTATATGCAATGTATTGCTACTGGTATGCATTTATGAGGCGAACGTTGCATCGTCACCTATCATTGGTATCATCGCGTAAATAAAAGATGGAGGTCAGTGCTGTTGCTTTCACGTTATTATTGATTCAGCTATGTATTATTTCTTACTAATTGATATTGTATGCAATACAATAAATATTATTATGATTAACTGAGAGTGAAGATTATTTATTTATTTTGAAACACAAACAAATACACAGGGTCTTAACGTACCTCCACAGACACATCCGGTCTGGCGTTTATTTACAGGCATATTTAATATAAATTAATAAAAAATAATAAATAATTAATTAATGCATATTTGTATATACAATAGTACATATAAAAGTACATATAAATAACTATTTAATTAATACATGTTTGCATATACAATAGTACATATAAATGGTGCATACATATACACATCCATTTAGTGTTATGATTTCCCTACCCTACCCTACCCTTTTGAAGTATTTATTGTCACATATGTTCGAACTGGTTCAGTGTAACAACTAGAGATAAAAAATCATAAAATGTATGGAAAACTGTACCCCGGAACAAAAGGCATTCTCTATATATAAATTGCAATCTGATGTAGATGCATCTTTTTTCATGTGTTCCCATAACTTATAAAACTGACATTGTCTCACATGAAAAAACAACATTAATTCCATCGACAAATACATTGAACATTCATAGATTTTAATGTTACAGCTAAGATGGTTGCTCAGAGTGCAAGTCGTGCGTTAGGATTATTGATAGCTAAATGTAAAATTTCGGGAGGGGTACCGTATAATGTATTCACCAAGCTATACGACACTGTTGTTTGACCTGTAATTGCTTATGGTGCCTCAATATGGGGGTATAAATCCTTTCCTTGTATAAATGCTGTCCAAAACCGTGCTATGCGGTTTTATCTTGGTGTCGGCAAGTATACACCCAATGCAGCCGTTTCCGGTGAAATGGGTTGGCAACCTCCCATTGTCCGTCAATGGAAAACAGTTTCTACGTTTTGGGTACGAATTTCCAATACAAATAACTCGAGATTGAACAAACGAATTGCACTTTGGGCAAACGAGAAATCTGCTTCCTGTAAAAACTGGTTCTATTTTGTTAAGAAACATTTTACGGATATTGATTTTGCAGAATTTTGTAACTTATATGCTCCAATTTCTAAGCCTCATTGTGTCGAATGTGTGGGAAAATTTGGTATGAACAAATATATAACAGATTGGTATGCCTCTATAAATAGCATTCATGGTACTACTGGACGAGGTCGTAACAAATTAAGAACGTATTGTAAGTTTAAGCATGTATTTGAACCTGAGGAATATTGTAAAATGATTTTACCTACACGACACAGGTCGGCATTTAGTAAATTTAGATGCGGTGTTGCACCAATCCGTATAGAAACCGGAAGGTATGAGAATTTAAGATTAGACGATCGTAAATGTCCTTTTTGTAATGTGATAGAAGATGAACATCACGTTTTATTGGAATGTGCCATATATAATGATCTAAGAACTTTACTATTGCAGAAGGCAATATTAGCTGACCATAATTTCTGTAATATGACAAAACGTGATCAATTTATATTTCTATTCAGTAATCAATCAGTGATAAGACTTTGTGCCAAAACCTGTTTTAATATACTACAGCGTCGTTACTTTTACCTTTGTAAATAATGCCCTTTTTTGTGTTAATTACTATATATCTATGATTTTTACAGACTACAAGAAGCAGCTGCTAATTAGGTCATTCTCGATCTGATCCTGGGTGATAACTGATTTTGTAAAATATTTCTTAATAGCGCACTAGTGCTTGTTTTTCGATTTAGTGTTTTATACCATTTTGTTTTATTTCGTATTTAAATATAAATTAGCAACTGTTTCTTGGCTTTAGAATGTAAATAAGCATTAACTAATAGTAGTGTGGGATTTTATAATGTGATATGTTTTGTTGCAATATGTCTCTTATAATTCTATTCAGAATGGCTATGTACTTTTAATCTGATTATTTACATTTGTGTTTGCATTACATGTATGTACATAGATGAGACTTTAATAAAGATTAAAACCTTCATGCGAATTTTAATTGCTGTAATTGTCGATGGTCACTCCGCGATTCATAGAAGTGACCACTCTATACTTTCCCGCTAAGAAACTCCCGTGCCTTCACGCATGAATGGCACACCGATATATTGCTCCGCGATCAATATTGTGCTTTTGGCAACGTAAAGACACACGTTCTACACTATACTGCGTAACGTGCAGAACTTCGATGTCTGAACGTACTTCCACACACAAAGATAAACGCACGCTTGCAGTGAGCGAGACCCGCACAAGAAAGAATACAAAAGTGTGACATATAGCCATTCAAATTCAAGCCATCGAACAACACATTGTTCTACAAACTAAGCTGTTTATTTATGAATCGTTCTCAAATGCGTTATTAATATCAATATATTTTGATATATCTGTTTCCATCTGCTGCTGTGCCTGTCATCGATCAGAACCTACATCAGTAACGAATATGTGCCTACATTGAATGATGTCGTTAACATTATCAAATTACATAACTATGCATTCTCTAGCTCTTGTATCGCCCAGCAATGTATTGCTATTTAATACAATACATGTTGAACCTGACCTACAAGCGAGCTTGAACACATACTGGGCAGTTTCGCGTATGGCAAATATCAATTTAACATTTTGCATGGTGGGCACGCAGATGTTGTGCCCTTTGATCTCGCACTTTCTGTAGTGTATACACATTTATTTTAGCTCGATTGCGAAACAAGTTCTTACAATTTATATTAATCACTCTCGAGACCTCATTCCTGATGGAATCCATCGCCATGAGGGAGAGAGAAGAGGAAATGTGAAATTTAAATGCCTTGCCTAAGGGCACGATCGTAACGGCTACAGCGGGGCTCGAACTCTGGGCATTTCTCACCTGAAGCGATCGCGCTACCATACGCAATTTCGTTGCCTTTTCTTTAATAATCTCTGCTACTTTTTCTAATAATATATGATCATATTTAAATATAATAGCACTGCAGTTTACCTCGCTGGCCTCGTTAATCAAAGAACACCTGAATAACATAACAATATTATCTATTCGATTAATTAATTTCTATCTACGTTCCTTATAAAAATATGTAACGCAAAGTCTCTTGTTTGAATGATTGTGTATTATCACATAGCGCTACTAAGTGTTCCGTATCAATCACATCATTGACTGTATGAATGGAATTATGACGTCTAGCGCTTTCCAAAATGCTTTTCACAATGTTATTGACTTTTGGTCTTCCAAATCGTTTATAGTATGCGACTATTTAATGCATAAACTGCGGAACTTATTACATCGTCCGGCTTACCCAAGCGAATTAACGTTCACAAATGCAATGTAACTAGAGAACATAGAATACGCACACTTCGGATAAGTGTGTTTTTACATGAAAAACAATAACTATATAAATACATAGTTTTAAACATTTTGGAATATTTTTAGTTGTTCATTTTGTGTTTTGTAATAAAGATGTGATATATCTTTGATGAAGCCTTCGTATTTCGTTTTTCATGTAATAATAATCATATACTGTAGGTGTGCGTTTTCTATGTCCTCTAGTAGTATATAATGTAGGTGTTCGTTTTCTATGTCCTCTAGTATATAATGTAGGTGTGCGTTTTCTATGTCCTCTAGTATATAATGTAGGTGTGCGTTTTCTATGTCCTCTAGTATATAATGTAGGTGTGCGTTTTCTATGTCCTCTAGTATATAATGTAGGTGTGCGTTTTCTATGTCCTCTAGTATATGAGATTATCACTGAATTCCTTGAAATGTTGACCTGTCCTACGTATCGTCAGCCATTGCACATAGTGTACTAGCTGCCATCCGATCTCCTATGCCCTCATAGTTGTCCACATGTAACTCTGCATTATTCAATTTGCTCTTCAACATTTTTTCTCAGATAACCACCTGAAACAACAAACCTTATGTTATATTGAAACCTTTCAAACATTACACTGTATACTCCGTTGTTACCTTGCCCTGCTGCTATGCAACCTGTAATATGCAGCATGTCAATATCCCTCACAAACATAATGAACGAGCCATTCACAAACAGAAATCAATTAGTAGCCGACCGCTACATAGGTATGATTAAAGTACCGGTTCCACGTTCCACCTGCAACTTCTTAATACAATTAACTGCCAACCTTGGAGGGGAACCAAACAAAGTGTTTTCCCAGCCCCATGTCTGCTTCAGTGTGCCAACTGCTTCTGGGCATGGCATCCACTACCTAGAATTAAATATTTCGCATTGGTTATTGTAATGTGATGCAAATGTGTCCACTGTTGTGTGTTCCCAATTTATCATCTACGTTCCTTGACACAAACTAATCGCCGGCATCAATATACCGAATCATATGATCCGGTATTCCATGAGTCTACGCTGTATTAATTATGTAAATAAATTTATCTTAACCTATATGCATACATTAATACATCTTGATCTCCATTCCTTGCAATGCTTTGTGTTTTACGTTTATTTATCGTCGCTACCGGTTACCCGTATGAGCGACGCCTCCTGAAGAGAGTAGTCATTTTAGATTTTGGAGGATAGTGCAATGATACAGATAGAGACCCATTCCAGAGTCTCCTCTGGTTCTTTTACGTGCACGGTGTAAAGTACCAACACGAGACCTCGGTTTAACGTCCCATCTGAAAGACTGTTAATTTTATTATGGTCAGACGGAGGATCGAACCTGCGATCCCTGGTTTACCAGTCCAGCGTGTTAACCACTGGACTAAATATCTGCAATTCTTTAAATCCACACCCAGGTTTTATTATACCTATTATTGCATAATTATTTTTGTTTTCCGACAACTCCTAAGTGGTCATAGTTATATCATGGTAAGTGAAGTTGCTCTAATTATCATACGCACTTTTTGTAATTGTCTAGTTCTATCCTTGTACCATGAACACTCTAGTTTTTGTTCTCCAATGTGTTTGTTTATATATAATATAAATACTACACATGCTAGCACATTGTTATACCACGTTTGGATAACCACTAGACATATGCACGTTGTATTACATACCTCACCACTTGCTAGCATATTGTTATTCTCCCTTTGGGATAGCCACTAGACTGTTACCCTTTGCATTACCTACAGTGCCACTTGTGCTAGCATATTGTTATTCTCCCTTTGGGATAGCCACTAGACTGTTACCCTTTGCATTACATACAGTACAACTTGTGCTAGCATATTGTAATTCCCACTTTGGGATAACCACAGACTTTTACCCTTTGCATTACATACAGTACCACTTGTGCTAGCATATTGTTATTAACATGCCGAACTTAGAATTAGTGCTTATGCCACTGGCTGTCACTGTCAATATACCCAGGGTATATCAGAGTGCAGGCGGCCATGCAATTCAGATTTTCTACAAAATTTCGAGTTTGAAATAGAGAAAACAACTTCGAAACCAAAACATTAAACATAAATAGAAATTGTAGTACTTTATGAATATAATATAAATTTATACTCTATTGAATATAGAGAAGAATGTCATTGTCTTAGCAGGCAGCCACTTAATAGAATTGTTATTACATTCATTTGAACACAGTTGATCACATTGATTGTGTTATTTTACTATCGAAGATGTAATAAAAGTTATGTCATCAATAAAGTGTTGTAAAAGCAAAAAACATGTATTCTAACATATTTCTATAAACAAAGAATAAAATAGAGTGTGCTTAAATCTGCAACAAAATACTGCTGCCTAGAATGGGCCAATGTTACTATCACGGGCCAATGTTACTATCACGGGCCAATGTTACTTTCACGGGCCAATGTTACTATCACGGGCCAATGTTACTTTCACGGGCCAATGTTACTTTCACGGGCCAATGTTACTATCACGGGCCAATGTTACTATCACGGACCAATGTTACTATTACGGGCCAATGTTACTTTCACGGGCCAATGTTACTTTCATAGATGAAACCATTATTGACTAGCTCTTCTTTTCTGTAAACATCTATACTTAAATACTTCCTTGGCTTTGAGCTGGAGATACTATTGATTAAAGTTAATAAAGATATATTTTAATAAATTCTAACAAAGGTTTAAAGCTCACGCTAACAAACTTTAATATAACGTACTATATTTGGAGCCTGGTGACAGTATGGCACCGAGAAACGACAGATAAATCCAGGAAATAAGAGACAATGGGTTTCAGGATTTTTCTTCCAATCCCCACGTGATAATGTACAATGATAGGAGTGTACATAAAAATAGATTAGTTTATACAAATATAGTTTAGCTAGATTGTAATAGTGAAACGCAATCTGTAATAGTGAAACGCAATCGATAATAGTAAAACGCAATCGGTAATAGTGAAACGCAATCGATAATAGTGAAACGCAATCTGTAATAGTGAAACGCAATCTGTAATAGTGAAACACAATCTGTAATAGTAAAACGCAATCGGTAATAGTGAAACGCAATCTGTAATAGTGAAACGCAATCGGTAATAGTGTGTGTAACACGGTAACACACACACGCGCACGCACGCACGCACGCACGCACGCACGCACGCACGCACGCACGCACGCACGCACGCACGCACGCACGCACGCACGCACGCACGCACGCACGCACGCACGCACGCACGCAAGCACGCACGCACGCACGCACGCAGCACGCACGCACGCACGCACGCACGCACGGGGGGGGGGGGGGGGGGGGGGGGGCGCACCACCCGCACGCACGCACGCACCACGCACGCACGCACGCGCACGCACGCACGCACCACGCACCACGCACGCACGCACGCACGCAGCACGCACGCACGCACGCACGCCGCACGCACGACGCACGCACCACACCACCACACACACACACACACACACACACATACACACAAATACAACAACATTTCAACACAGCTCTGGCATAAATACGTTTATAGATTCCCATATTCTTCTAAAGTTATCTGTATTATTATTAACAACTGCAGCCTTTTTGTTTATATTGTAATAATATAATATGATATGTTTTGCTCCGATTACTGTAAGGGGGCATTCTTGCATTTTACATTTATATATATACATTTTCAAAAAGATAATTATCAAATTCTTTGCTATCTCGTTATTATTGAGATTAATGTATCCACATGGCGGTGTCTAGACATACCTCCATGGGATGTTTGTATAACAGTTGCGAGTGTGTTTCGGTCACATTAAATTGTGTCCGCCGTGTATTATGTCATTGACCCTACTAGTATATAGTGAAACACTGGCGAACTACTTTTTTCGATTTACATTGCTGAAAGTAGTACTCTACGTTTGTATGACAGGTGTGAGTGTATTTTACTATAATTAGGTGCGTCGTATTTTTATGACGTTGGTCCTACAAGTGAAATATTTAAAACATATATGTATCGCTAATTATCAAATGAACCTAGGTCTGCATAGACACCGCCATATGTTTTTCGAGTGAATTAATGCACGTTCCTCCAAAATATGAACACCCAAACAATATCAGTGTCAGCGTGTAGCTGAAGCTTCCAATGAACCAATTACTAACACGGATGCATGTCCGTGCCTGACACACTGCATGTAGGGCCCCTGACTCTCCTCCATCAATAATAACTGTAGAGTTGCCATATGAGTGTGTTGGATTTCATCTACTGTTCACCAGTAGAAAACGATTGCATTATGTTGGACAGGGTTAGCTAATACTAACACTTTTAGACTAAATTAACGCACTGCACTCTGGGCAAACGTTTAATCTGCTAATTGTAAAAATTGGTTTTCTTTCGTCAAGAAGCATTTGGCTGATCACAATTTGGTTGAATTTTGTAATGTTTCTGTACTTATATCGTAGCACACATTTGTAGATCGTGTAGACAAATCTGGTATGGTAGATTATGTAACAGAGTGGGCTTCCTCTATAACTAACGTTACTGGTACATCTGTAAGAGGTCGCAGAAAAGTAAGAACATATCGTACGTTTAAGATTAATGTTCGAACTGAGGAATATTGTAATCTAATTTTACCTACAAAACATAGATCTGCATATAGTAAATTTAGGTACGGAGTTTCCCCAATTCGCATAGAAACTGGAAGGTATGAACAATTACGCTTAGAAGATCGTAACTGATAATTGATTTTTAAAATATTTCTTAATCTGCACATTATAGCCCTTTTTTCATTTCAGTGTTTTGAAACCGAAGTAGTACAGCTAATTAGTATAATTATGTTAGTCTGTGTGACCAGTACATAACGTGTATTCTGCCCAGTATTACAGGTAATTAGTATAATTATGTTAGTCTGTGTGACCAGTAAATAACGTGTGTTCTGCCCAGTATTACAGGTAATTAGTATAATTATGTTAGTCTGTGTGACCAGTACATAACGTGTGTTCTGCCCAGTATTACAGGTAATTAGTATAATTATGTTAGTCTGTGTGACCAGTAAATAACGTGTGTTCTGCCCAGTAGTACAGGTAATTAGTATAATTATGTTAGTCTGTGTGACCAGTACATAACGTGTGTTCTGCCCAGTATTACAGGTAATTAGTATATGTTAGTCTGTGTGACCAGTACATAACGTGTGTTCTGCCCAGTATTACAGGTAATTAGTATATGTTAGTCTGTGTGACCAGTAAATAACGTGTGTTCTGCCCAGTATTACAGGTAATTAGTATAATTATGTTAGTCTGTGTGACCAGTACATAACGTGTGTTCTGCCCAGTATTACAGGTAATTAGTATATGTTAGTCTGTGGACCGTATAACGTGGTTCTGCCAGTATACAGGTAATTAGTATATGTTAGTATATGTTGTCTGTGTGACCAGTACATAACGTGTGTCTGCCCAGTATTACAGGTAATTAGTATATGTAGTCTGTGTGACCAGTAAATAACGTGTGTTCTGCCCAGTATTACAGGTAATTAGTATAATTATGTTAGTCTGTGTGACCAGTAAATAACGTGTGTTCTGCCCAGTATTACAGGTAATTAGTATAATTATGTTAGTCTGTGTGACCAGTACATAACGTGTGTTCTGCCCAGTATTACAGGTAATTAGTATAATTATGTTAGTCTGTGTGACCAGTAAATAACGTGTGTTCTGCCCAGTATTACAGGTAATTAGTATAATTATGTTAGTCTGTGTGACCAGTACATAACGTGTGTTCTGCCCAGTATTACAGGTAATTAGTATAATTATGTTAGTCTGTGTGACCAGTACATAACGTGTGTTCTGCCCAGTATTACAGGTAATTAGTATTATGTTAGTCTGTGTGACCAGTAAATAACGTGTGTTCTGCCCAGTATTACAGGTAATTAGTATATTGTTAGTCTGTGTGACCAGTACATAACGTGTGTTCTGCCCAGTATTACAGGTAATTAGTATAATTATGTTAGTCTGTGTGACCAGTACATAACGTGTGTTCTGCCCAGTATTACAGGTAATTAGTATAATTATGTTAGTCTGTGTGACCAGTAAATAACGTGTGTTCTGCCCAGTATTACAGGTAATTAGTATAATTATGTTAGTCTGTGTGACCAGTACATAACGTGTGTTCTGCCCAGTATTACAGGTAATTAGTATATTATGTTAGTCTGTGTGACCAGTACATAACGTGTGTTCTGCCCAGTATTACAGGTAATTAGTATAATTATGTTAGTCTGTGTGACCAGTACATAACGTGTGTTCTGCCCAGTATTACAGGTAATTAGTATAATTATGTTAGTCTGTGTGACCAGTACATAACGTGTGTTCTGCCCAGTATTACAGGTAATTAGTATATGTTAGTCTGTGTGACCAGTAAATAACGTGTGTTCTGCCCAGTATTACAGGTAATTAGTATAATTATGTTAGTCTGTGTGACCAGTACATAACGTGTGTTCTGCCCAGTATTACAGGTAATTAGTATAATTATGTTAGTCTGTGTGACAAGTACATAACGTGTGTTCTGCCCAGTAGTACAGGTAATTAGTATAATTATGTTAGTCTGTGTGACCAGTACATAACGTGTGTTCTGCCCAGTATTACAGGTAATTAGTATAATTATGTTAGTCTGTGTGACCAGTACATAACGTGTGTTCTGCCCAGTATTACAGGTAATTAGTATAATTATGTTAGTCTGTGTGACCAGTAAATAACGTGTGTTCTGCCCAGTATACAGGTAATTAGTATATGTTAGTCTGTGTGACCAGTACATAACGTGTGTTCTGCCCAGTATTACAGGTAATTAGTATAATTATGTTAGTCTGTGTGACCAGTACATAACGTGTGTTCTGCCCAGTATTACAGGTAATTAGTATATTGTTAGTCTGTGTGACCAGTACATAACGTGTGTTCTGCCCAGTATTACAGGTAATTAGTATATGTTAGTCTGTGTGACCAGTAAATAACGTGTCTGCCCAGTATTACAGGTAATTAGTATATGTTAGTCTGTGTGACCAGTAAATAACGTGTGTTCTGCCCAGTATTACAGGTAATTAGTATATGTTAGTCTGTGTGACCAGTAAATAACGTGTGTTCTGCCCAGTATTACAGGTAATTAGTATAATTATGTTAGTCTGTGTGACCAGTAAATAACGTGTGTTCTGCCCAGTATTACAGGTAATTAGTATAATTATGTTAGTCTGTGTGACCAGTACATAACGTGTGTTCTGCCCAGTATTACAGGTAATTAGTATAATTATGTTAGTCTGTGTGACCAGTACATAACGTGTGTTCTGCCCAGTATTACAGGTAATTAGTATAATTATGTTAGTCTGTGTGACCAGTACATAACGTGTGTTCTGCCCAGTATTACAGGTAATTAGTATAATTATGTTAGTCTGTGTGCCAGTACATAACGTGTGTTCTGCCCAGTATTACAGGTAATTAGTATATGTTAGTCTGTGTGACCAGTACATAACGTGTGTTCTGCCCAGTATTACAGGTAATTAGTATAATTATGTTAGTCTGTGTGACCAGTAAATATAAGTGTGTTCTGCCCAGTATTACAGGTAATTAGTATAATTTTGTTAGTCTGTGTGACCAGTACATAACGTGTGTTCTGCCCAGTATTACAGGTAATTAGTATATGTTAGTCTGTGTGACCAGTACATAACGTGTGTTCTGCCCAGTATTACAGGTAATTAGTATAATTATGTTAGTCTGTGTGACCAGTACATAACGTGTCTGCCAGTATTACAGGTAATTAGTATATGTTAGTCTGTGTGACCAGTACATAACGTGTTGGTTTGGTTTGTTTGTGTTGTTGGTTGTGTCTGCCCAGTATTACAGGTAATTAGTATATGTTAGTCTGTGTGACCAGTAAATAACGTGTGTTCTGCCAGTATTACAGGTAATTAGTATATGTTAGTCTGTGTGACCAGTAAATAACGTGTGTTCTGCCCAGTATTACAGGTAATTAGTATATGTTAGTCTGTGTGACCAGTAAATAACGTGTGTTCTGCCCAGTATTACAGGTAATTAGTATAATTATGTTAGTCTGTGTGACCAGTACATAACGTGTGTTCTGCCCAGTATTACAGGTAATTAGTATAATTATGTTAGTCTGTGTGACCAGTAAATAACGTGTGTTCTGCCCAGTATTACAGGTAATTAGTATAATTATGTTAGTCTGTGTGACCAGTAAATAACGTGTGTTCTGCCCAGTATTACAGGTAATTAGTATAATTATGTTAGTCTGTGTGACCAGTACATAACGTGTGTTCTGCCAGTATTACAGGTAATTAGTATTATGTTAGTCTGTGTGACCAGTAAATAACGTGTGTTCTGCCCAGTATTACAGGTAATTAGTATATGTTAGTCTGTGTGACCAGTAAATAACGTGTGTTCTGCCCAGTATTACAGGTAATTAGTATATGTTAGTCTGTGTGACCAGTAAATAACGTGTGTTCTGCCCAGTATTACAGGTAATTAGTATATGTTAGTCTGTGTGACCAGTAAATAACGTGTCTGCCCAGTATTACAGGTAATTAGTATATGTTAGTCTGTGTGACCAGTAAATAACGTGTGTCTGCCCAGTATTACAGGTAATTAGTATATGCTAGTCTGTGTGACCAGTAAATAACGTGTCTGCCCAGTATTACAGGTAATTAGTATATGTTAGTCTGTGTGACCAGTAAATAACGTGTCTGCCCAGTATTACAGGTAATTAGTATATGTTAGTCTGTGTGACCAGTAAATAACGTGTCTGCCCAGTATTACAGGTAATTAGTATATGTTAGTCTGTGTGACCAGTAAATAACGTGTGTTCTGCCCAGTATTACAGGTAATTAGTATATGTTAGTCTGTGTGACCAGTAAATAACGTGTGTTCTGCCCAGTATTACAGGTAATTAGTATATGTTAGTCTGTGTGACCAGTAAATAACGTGTGTTCTGCCCAGTATTACAGGTAATTAGTATAATTATGTTAGTCTGTGTGACCAGTAAATAACGTGTGTTCTGCCCAGTATTACAGGTAATTAGTATATTATGTTAGTCTGTGTGACCAGTAAATAACGTGTGTTCTGCCCAGTATTACAGGTAATTAGTAATTATGTTAGTCTGTGTGACCAGTAAATAACGTGTGTTCTGCCCAGTATTACAGGTAATTAGTATATGTTAGTCTGTGTGACCAGTAAATAACGTGTGTTCTGCCCAGTATTACAGGTAATTAGTATATGTTAGTCTGTGTGACCAGTAAATAACGTGTGTGCTGCCCAGTATTACAGGTAATTAGTATATGTTAGTCTGTGTGACCAGTAAATAACGTGTGTTCTGCCCAGTATTACAGGTAATTAGTATATGTTAGTCTGTGTGACCAGTAAATAACGTGTGTGCTGCCCAGTATTACAGGTAATTAGTATATGTTAGTCTGTGTGACCAGTAAATAACGTGTCTGCCCAGTATTACAGGTAATTAGTATATGCTAGTCTGTGTGACCAGTAAATAACGTGTCTGCCCAGTATTACAGGTAATTAGTATATGTTAGTCTGTGTGACCAGTAAATAACGTGTTTGCCCAGTATTACAGGTAATTAGTATATGTTAGTCTGTGTGACCAGTAAATAACGTGTGTGCTGCCCAGTATTACAGGTAATTAGTATATGCTAGTCTGTATGACCAGTAAATAACGTGTCTGCCCAGTATTACAGGTAATTAGTATATGCTAGTCTGTGTGACCAGTAAATAACGTGTGTTCTGCCCAGTATTACAGGTAATTAGTATATGTTAGTCTGTGTGACCAGTAAATAACGTGTGTTCTGCCCAGTATTACAGGTAATTAGTATATGTTAATCTGTGTGACCAGTAAATAACGTGTGTTCTGCCCAGTATTACAGGTAATTAGTATATGTTAGTCTGTGTGACCAGTAAATAACGTGTGTGCTGCCAAGTATTACAGGTAATTAGTATATGTTAGTCTGTGTGACCAGTAAATAACGTGTGTGCTGCCCAGTATTACAGGTAATTAGTATATGCTAGTCTGTGTGACCAGTAAATAACGTGTCTGCCCAGTATTACAGGTAATTAGTATATGCTAATCTGTGTGACCAGTAAATAACGTGTCTGCCCAGTATTACAGGTAATTAGTATATGCTAGTCTGTGTGACCAGTAAATAACGTGTCTGCCCAGTATTACAGGTAATTAGTATATGCTAGTTTGTGTGACCAGTAAATAACGTGTGTTCTGCCCAGTATTACAGGTAATTAGTATATGTTAGTCTGTGTGACCAGTAAATAACGTGTCTGCCCAGTATTACAGGTAATTAGTATATGCTAGTCTGTGTGACCAGTAAATAACGTGTGTGCTGCCAAGTATTACAGGTAATTAGTATATGCTAGTCTGTGTGACCAGTAAATAACGTGTCTGCCCAGTATTACAGGTAATTAGTATATGTTAGTCTGTGTGACCAGTAAATAACGTGTCTGCCCAGTATTACAGGTAATTAGTATATGCTAGTCTGTGTGACCAGTAAATAACGTGTCTGCCCAGTATTACAGGTAATTAGTATATGTTAGTCTGTGTGACCAGTAAATAACGTGTGTTCTGCCCAGTATTACAGGTAATTAGTATATGTTAGTCTGTGTGACCAGTAAATAACGTGTGTTCTGCCCAGTATTACAGGTAATTAGTATATTATGTTAGTCTGTGTGACCAGTAAATAACGTGTGTTTGCCCAGTATTACAGGTAATTAGTATATGTTAGTCTGTGTGACCAGTAAATAACGTGTGTCTGCCCAGTATTACAGGTATTAGTATATGTAGTCTGTGTGACCAGTAAATAACGTGTGTGCTGCCCAGTATTACAGGTAATTAGTATATGCTAGTCTGTGTGACCAGTAAATAACGTGTATGCCCAGTATTACAGGTAATTAGTATATGCTAGTCTGTGTGACCAGTAAATAACGTGTCTGCCCAGTATTACAGGTAATTAGTATATGCTAGTCTGTGTGACCAGTAAATAACGTGTCTGCCCAGTATTACAGGTAATTAGTATATGCTAGTCTGTGTGACCAGTAAATAACGTGTGTTCTGCCCAGTATTACAGGTAATTAGTATATGTTAGTCTGTGTGACCAGTAAATAACGTGTCTGCCCAGTATTACAGGTAATTAGTATATGCTAGTCTGTGTGACCAGTAAATAACGTGTGTGCTGCC